>CM054933.1:27960403-28435585 GCA_029168755.2 Tillandsia fasciculata | reverse complement strand
TGCAGGACGGGTAACACTTGCGAGTGTTATCGGCAACCTTAGAAATCTTATCTTATGGTAGCAGGACTACCGGGCTCGGGCCCGTTGGATAAGAATTTCAAGGGTTAACTTGAACTAAAGCACCAGAATCTAAAGAATAAAGAAAATAGAGTGGCCAGGGTGGCCGGGTTAGTTGAACCCAGTATACAGCGGCATAGTGGCCGAGTTGGTGCTTAGCAGCCTAGTGTGGCTAGACAGAGTAGTGCTGGGTTGATGGTTGTACACAGATAGTGTAGTGATATATTATTGCATAGCTGCATATTGATATTGAGGATTTTAGTTTCCTAGCACACTATTATTATTGCTTCCATTGGACCAAGTGGTGTAGGACACTTTCTCTCGGTGGTTGAACCCACTGGGAACTCGCTCGTAGTTCTCACACCCCTTGGGTGACCCCCCCCACAGGTTCGGGAATGGATGCAGCGGTCGAGACAGATCAGATGCAGACGACAGAGGCATACGACAGGGGCAAGGGCCCAGCAGCATAGTGACCTAGAGGGTCTAGCAGAGGTATCCCTTTATGTATTTCTTGAGTGAACCTTGTATGGTGAGGAATTATGTAAAGGAATTGTAATAATTTTATTTGCAAGTTCAGAATGTAAAGTGTAATAAGTTTAATTTATGGTTCACTCTTGTATGCTTTCATTTCCGCATTAAACTGTTTGTTTATTGAATGAAAGTTTAAATTTGTAGTGATTTTTAGTACTCTGATATTGAGCTTCCGCATACACTTGTTGTGTTATTATGGATGTTACCGTTCCTTTCGGGTAGAAAAAGGTCTTACCCGATTGGCGGGTCTGTTGGCGTGCCCGAACCGTACAAATTGGCGGACTCGGGGCGTGACAAAAGGAATCCAAAGGGATGGGGACTAGAACATACAAGAACATTGCCCATGTGAGCATATTCTAACAGTCTGGCTAAATAAATGTAATCATATGTCGGGGTGCTAGTCAAATCACGTGACTCATATCAAAGATAACATCTATTCTAGTATGATCAACGCTACACTGCTAGAATTAGGGGGAAGTCCGCAGACTTGGAGGAAAATCCAATAAACTCACAATCATGCATAATCCTACTATAATAGAATTAATGTCCAGTCCATCGATTTTGAAGACAAGGTCACCCACCTGTAACGCGCGTTAAACCAAGATCCAAATAAGCTGAAACTGCACGGGGATAAATCCTCAGATTCCCACGATTCCAACGAGCCTAAAAACGCCCCAAACTCCTCCTGGGTACAAAAGATATAGCCTAAACATCACAAACAATGCAAAATTCCATGTATACAGTGTTGCTGAAATTTCTGTCCAAAAGAAGCATTATTATCACCTTTAAGATAAATTCCAAAAATCCCAATAAAAATACGACGGCGATCCTTGCGAAGCGTAGATGTCGATCGAGTCTTTAATCGTCGAATTCCGATGTCCGGTTGCGAAGATAAAAATCCGACAAGGCTCTGCTGTCCAGAAAAACTACCAGCAAAACAGGGGCTTAAAGATGCCTCGGGAACTGTGCCAAAAGTGCGAAACGGAGCAAAGTGATCAACACGAAAAACGAAGCCTTACCTGTTACGGTCGCGCTGTCGCAGAAATCGTTCAAAAATTCCTCCTGGTTAGGGCACAGGGATTTTCCGACTGAACTGCGACGATAACGGGCCGAAAAAGGGGAAACGTCGGAGCGTAATGCGTCGCAGATAACTCGCTGTCGGAAACTCCTAAATTTCTGAAACTTCTAGGGGAGATAGAGGATAGAGAGAGAAGAAACTTTCATTAAGGGCTCTCTGCCAAATTCTCTCTCTAAAACTCGAAATTTGCAAAGAGAGAGGGAGGGGTTTATATAATGGGCCAAAAATCCTATTCGGGCTCCACACCCGATCCCAGGCCGAACAGGAAACACCAAAACCCTCCACTCAGGTTGCGCCGTGTGTTCCAGAACACGAAACAGCCATGAAGGGCCAATGATATTGCGCCACGTGTCACCCGCCTCCCACGTGTTTCACGCGCCCGGTGCACGTGGGCGGCCGTGAGCCCGCCAATGAACAGTGGCCACGTGTCCCACGTGGTCCACGGGGCGCACGAGCCCGGTCTACGCGCCGGGTCTTCCGGAATGTGTCGGCGAATCAGGAGCCGCCACGTGTCAGAGACAGGCCGCCAGCCTTGACGCCGCCCGGCCAATAGAGAATGCCACGTGGCATTCCTGTTCTTCCATGCGCCCGGTGCACGCATCGCCCCTGGACCCCGCCGCCTGCGCCCTGCCCGCGCCTGCCCGCGCCCGCCTGCGCCTGCCCGCGCCTGCCCGCGGCACTGCTCCGCCGTGCGCCGCCGCCCGCCGGTGACCGCCGGCGCCGGAACAGTGTCGCCGGAATTACTATTCCGGTGAACAGTAACTTTATGCCGAAAATTAAGTTATATATACCATTTTGATCGTTTTCGCGCGCTGAGTCCGAATCCGCCGTCCGTTTTGCCAAATTCTCAACCGAAATTTTGGCGGAAGCTCCCGAAAGGCCCACTTGCTCCGATTTTCGCGCCGGATTCATTTCTGAAGTCCGTTTTCAACGCTACAAGCTCCATTACACTCAGTGGCTTCTTCTAATCGCCGTTAATGCCTCAAAACCTTTCATAAAAAAAATCCGGATCACCACACTTGACATCCAATAAGGTGAGGAATTAGGACAAGCAACAGCAACCCCTCTAGAGGAGTCCTAGAGCTACCTTAGTTTTAACACGTTTAACCCTCTTAACCTTTTGAGTCTAACCACCGTCCAAATTTCTATAACCGAATTAAGAGATTTAATTTTATTATATTTTATTATTTTAAATTTTAGAGATGTCACATTTCTTTTCTATTTAAGCCTGATGTTCTCCTAGCTATGTTCTTGCCAGGTTCAAGCAAACTAACAAGTATTAGGTAATGCGAGATTTGTCTCGCTAACGTTACGGCTAACGTTACCCAATTTTGCTACCCTTAACAAACCTTGTATGAGATGTGAGATTTCTTTCGTTGGACTTAAGCGATTTACTGGCAACATTTAAGCTGAATTAAAAAAAAAAAAGCCCTATTACATCTTATATATAAAATTTTTTTAAATTCTAAGGTATCATATTAGGTATTCCAAATATTTGTGCGGTGCATTTAATTTTATTATTCTTCTGGTTTGAGGGGTCTGATCTCCTCTTGCTAATTTGTTCGATCTCAATTTTTTTTTTTTTCCTACTATTCGAATAAGTAGTTATGAGCCCGCACAGAGTACTCCTAGTAGGTAACGGCTTTATTTATCCAAAATCACAAATAATCTTTTGATTTTTCTTTTATTTAAATTAAAAAGATAAAGATATATTTATTTATGGTTTGACTTTCAAATATGATTTACCACAACGACTTTCTTTTCTTTTCCTCTTGTGACTTGTCGTTTATTTGTCTAAAAGAATCCTAACAAACTTTCTATTTCCTAATCGGTATCTCTAAATAACTCGTATAGCTAAACATTGATATATATATATATATATATATATATATATATATATATATATATCTTTCCATCAACCTTTCGAAATTTGTGTCATAGGAAAGCAAGAAGGTGATATCTGCGAGATGGACAGGGTGGTTTTAGTCTCCGACCGCATGCCGTCAACCGCGAGGCCTCTGAGGAGGACGGAGAAGCCTCGGCGACCACCGCAGCGGCAGCCACAGTTCCTGGAGATCGTCATCGTGAAGGATCCTTTCATCCCTTTGTCCCTCGTCATAGCCGTACCAACGAATCCCCCCGACGCCTCCGATGGGCCGACGTAGGAGACTACCTGTCAGTTTTCGGCATCGGGTGTTTTTTTCTTCTCGGAGTTGGGCTTTTGGTGCTCTTTTTCAGATTGGTGTTTCAGGTCGCTAGTTACTAATTAGGACTCAGAATTAATTTAGAGTCAAGCTTCTGATGTGTTAGTGAATAGTGATCAGGCAAGGTCCTGAATATAAATATTATATAAAGATTATTATTATTATTATTATTTTACCGTAATTAAATTTTGTGAATCTGCAGTTTATAAATGCTGTTGTTAATTCGCTATTTATTATGATATTGATTATTGAAATTTTACAAGAGATGCATCAAATCATAATTTTATTATGAATTCGTTTTTCTTAATAGAAACCATAACCGTGAAGAAAAAATAAAAATAAAAAATATAGATAAAATAAAATTAACTAATCAAGAAATTAATTATACATGACTGCACATAGTAGTTTCAATCTAATACCTCTTTCTGAATTTCTCACTCTCTTATTTTCCATAAATAAAAAAGACTTCTCTTTTTGTCTTACACATTTGATACCTTTAAAAATATAGTATAGTTACACTATATTATATCCGTAGAAATATTATCCTATAAAGCGTTTGGGGCGCACAAAAAAAAAAAAAAAAAAAAAAAAAAAAAAAAAAAGCAGATCCGTAGAAATATTATTCTATAAAGTGTTTTGCGTACACAAAAAAAAAAAAAAAAAAAAAAAAACATATTTTTTAGAATATAGTTTAGTTATACTTCAAAAAAATAGAATAAAATAACAATGAAAAAAAATTCTACTATTTCTTACCTCCATTACCTTGACAAGTTTTAAATTTATATTTCAAAATTTTATATTTTATATAAAATTTAAAATTTAAAATTCAATTTTCAAAATTTCAAATTTTAAATTTTAAAAAATCAAAATTAAAATTCAAGTTTTCAAAATTTCAAAATTTATAATATTGATTTTCAAATTTTAAACATTAAAATTTATTATTTTAAAATAATAAATTTTAATTTTAAAATAATGAACTTTAATTTTAAAATAATAATTTTTAATTTAAAAAAAAAATAAATTTTAATTAGAAAAATAATTTTTAATTTTAAAATAATAGATTTAAATTTTAATTTTAAATTTTAAAATTTTGATTTTTTTAAATTTTTCAAATTTTTGGTTTGAAATTTCAAGTTTAAAATTTAAAATTTTTATTTTCAATTTTCAATTTTAATTTTAAATATTAAATTTTTAATTTTTAATTTGAAATTATGAAAATTTTAATTTTAAAATATAAAATTAATGTTTTTTTTTATTTTTTTTAATATTTTAAATTGAGAGAAATTTTGTGAAGTTATGCGACATGCATCCAAACACTTTAAATTTTAAAACTATAAAAAAATTTTAGAGTTATAGGATTCTTTATTTCACCTAGACCAAAATCTATGAAAATTTCTTTTACTGTGTATCCAAACAGACCCTAATAAGTGCGTTCAATATCACGAACATTTTGGTCACGCATATGTGTATGCCTAAACCATACCATCACCATTAATAAATAATACCACCTATGCTATATTTATAAATATCTAAATTTCAGTCTAATTATTTTTTTATTCTAATTAATATTTACATTTTAATTAATTTATATTTAGCAGATTTAAATATTAATTTTACTTTAATTAGAATTCAACTACAAATCTAACTAAATTCTAACAAATATACCGATCTTACATTTGTTAAAAGAAATAAAAAAAAATAAAAAAAATAAAAAAGAAAAAAAAAAACGCATGCACAAGTTATTCATTTGTACAAAAATTCCCTTTACATCAATCAATACGATAAATAATCTAATTTCCACTCACAAACATGCTTTCCGATGATTGAATTTAATTGGGACTAAATTTTTCTCTGATTAATCCAAACAAATTACTAAGATTTTATGACATGAGTGGCGAATACTTCTTCAGAGTTTCCAAAAGCACCTCGTTCCACATATCAACAGGCCCAGGCAAACACCAATGCAAACAATCATTAGCGTTCCTAACCCACCTTCTATCGTAATGGGCTCCCGGATGCCCGTCGGCCCGAAGCATCATCGCCTTCGTCACATCCAACAGCCCAAATTCTCGGCCCGGCCCGTTAACCTTAGTTTGAACTCTCTCCAACTCTTCAAATTGAATTTTCCTCAATTTCAAATTAAAACTGTGCAATCCTAACTCACCTTCATTCAAAGGTTGAGTTCTGTTGCAGTACCCTCCAGTGAACCATGAGCCACTCTCAAAGTGTGATGGTGTGTATGTCCTCAGGAACGTTACAAGCCCGTCACACTCCGTGCACGTACTAACGAACTCCAGCGCCTTTCGAACTACACTTTGAATGGCGAACTCGACGCCGAGCTCTTTTAGGCCGTCCTCTCTGCAGTTGAGGCAACCGACGGTTTTTCCGCCTTCGTACAAGAAGTGTGTTCGGAAGAACCAGTTACCGCCGGAGATGACTGCAAAGTCTAGACCCGGAAGTCGCGACGTCCAATTTGTGTTGATCTTGTCTAAGTGTATGTCATACGACGCAGAAGCCGTTCCGTTTACGATCCGTTGTATTCCTTCGACAAAGAATTCGGTCCACATGGCCATGAGGGTGAAGTTGTGGGAGGGGAAGTGCCATGTTCGGAATTTGTCGCCGTCGTCTTTGTATACGTCGATCGGAGTCTCAGCCTAAATCATAACAAGCAGATTTTGTTGAAGAGTTATAGTAGAATTTGTTACATGCAAGCTCAATGAACAGCAGAGAGTAGGAAACACAGTTCATTACTAGTATTACAATATTTGCAAGTAAAACCGTTACAAAATTTATCTTTACAGGTTTAATTGATTTCATTAAAGTAATTATTAGTTTAAATTTTAAAATCAAAGTACAGCCAACTCAAATCAAATAAATAAAAATATTAGATAATAAAATAAAACTTTTGAAACGTTAGGTTAGGTAGCTTATTCAAAATGATTTATCTTAAATTGGTTAACACATTACTAGGATGTTTAGAGTGGTAATTAATTAACCTGAGATAAAAGACACAGCAGGGACTCCATTTGGTTCCGGGCGAGTGAGTCTCCAATGAAGGCCAGCTTCTTTCCCCGGACGACGGCGAGGAACGTTTCGGGATCGAACCTCGGGAGCTCGCAGCCGTCGGGCTTCCATCTCCAGTACAAGTAGCTCGGTTCCTTGCCGTACTTCATGCAGTCCTTCAAATCCGGCAGGGTTCTGCATGTCATGTTGTTGTATAGAGGCCCTCTTGGTTCCTTCACCCACTTTCCCATGGACAAGTCACACGCATCTTCCGCACCATTCATAACTTCAAATTCAAAAGTTTATTAATACAAAACCATTCAAACTAAAGAGTCTATTTGGTGCTGCTGTACCATATATATACAGTAGTACGTAAATATGAAGCAACTAGACTTCGAACTTAGAATTTCAGATATCAACCATTAAATTCTTTATCACTTGCTATAGGGACAGTAGATTAAAATTTTATTTACATGGAATGCTTTAACTTTTTCTTCAAAAAAAACTTAGTTATAATTTGTTGCCGTTGAAAATAGAAACAGAAGCGAATTAATGTAAGTAAACAAAAACAATAATAATAATAAAAGAAGGATAATTCTTTTGACCAGTTGTGGGTGATCTTTGAGTAGTGGCAAGTGCAGACTCATTGATGAGTCCTTCCTTGGTTGCAGGAGGCGGCAAACTCTCTGAAATGGAGCTGCTCTCTTGAAGGGCATCATCTTTGGTTGTGATAATATTGTAAGTGTTGAAAGAATACAAGATGAACAAAAGGAAGAAGGTGGAGAATACAAGCAACAAAAATAGGAAGGATACTATTTTCTTTTGGATCACATTCCACTCAAGAGAATAGTATTGTTTAGTAATATTCATGTGAGATGATATCAGAGCTGAGAGAAAAGATGCCCCATTGGAGAACTTTGATGAGTGCTTGCTCTCCATCTTTGTTTGCTCCACTTGGAAGGGCTACTTGGAGGCTGCATGTTAAATAGATCATGCTGTATCCTACATGGCATGCATGTGGATACCCACCTCGGTAAATTTAGCCCTGTGAAAATATTTTTTGTCTAACTTAGGCTTAGTTTCTATATGTGAATAAATTAAAAAGACACATTGGATTGGTCAATTGAGAGTGCACTACCCAGGCTCAAGTAAATGTGAAGGCAATTAATTGTAATTAGAGTCCACCAAACTCAATTTCAAAAGTGATTAATTTCTCTCCCTGTCTTGGCAGAAGCTGCAAGTAGAGTCTAGTGAAGTAGCTAACTTTAGGGTTTCTTGTGCTCCTGCTATAAATTAGGTGTACCTGTAATTCTCTGCCAATGGTTGAAAGGTTTGTTATACTTGTACAGTAGTACTCTCAACTGACCACATAAAATTATTTTGCCTTCAATTGTTAGAAATTTGAATAGCTCATCTATTTACTAGAGTTTTTTCATCAAATGGGATACATTAGAGTTATGATATGAAGGAATTTGGGTTTAAGTGATGGGTCCACAATTTGCTGGAGATTTTAGGTGCGTACTAATAATTTAAGTTTCTAAAAAAAGAAAAAAAAAAAAAGAAAAAAGAGAAACACCGTCTATTTATTATTTGTTAAAATAAGTTTAATTTAGACTTAAAAAATTAATAAATTAAATTGAATAAGTCAGATAAATCGACTGGAGTGAACATTGTGGCTGAGTTCTTAAATACAATAAAAGTATCATTTTTATTGGTACATATTTTTTTGAATTGCTTGTTAGTATCTACTGTCTATAAGAACAAGAGAGAGGCTCCCATATTTGATAATAAAAGAAATTAGATGGAGAATAAGTAAATAACCTGTGACCAATTTATTACATGACATCTAATGGGGAAATAAAAACATTTTGTGGCTCTATTGACATAAAAAAGGTTGTACCTAGCTATTACCTAACATTGTTTAATATCTAGTTATTATTATATAATACAATAGATACTTAGGCGTTACTATATTCCATTAAACTAATAACTCGCCAGGAATTTAGTCCACTGTTTGGGAAAGTGTGGCGTCAACATCACTGTTATTTCTTTATGTATATATACTCAAAATTCAAAAAAAAAAAAAAGGGCTTGCATCTAAGGAATTAAAATAAAATAATTCAAAATAAATACTCTGTTATTTTCAATTTGGTTCTGATTAAAAATATCATATTATTTCTAAATCAACGATGTCAATATTTAATCAATTTGACTAAAAATATGACAATATTTGACCAAAGATTAGAATTCAGAAATCAATATTTTGCTTTTTTGAATGCATCAATGCATCAATTTTTTTTTTTTGGATGCCACATATATTCTTTTGTCTAATATTGCTACATCAACATTCAAAATCAATTGAAATCCAAAAATTATAAAACTGCTGCATCATGTAATTTAGTAATGTATTAATGTTTAGTCAACTAGATTAAATTATAAAATTTAATAATAATAATTTTAAATTTTAAATAAATTATTATAATAAATTAAAATTAAAAAATTAAAAAAACACAGATTATATGTTATTTACCTTTAAAATAAGGAGGCCAACGAAAAAGCCCATCATTAATAATTTAATATTTCAGAACCACTACTATAATAAATGAATAGTGCTGAGATATGAGGAAAAGATAGTGGCTTAGCACGATTTCTGGAGCAATTTTCGAGATTACAACAATGTACAGTTGCAAGTGACTAATTCACACGGGACACGTCGCATGAGTCCAAAATAATTTACAGCCCAGGTCGTGGAAACAACTCATCCGCATTCGCGGCACAAGAAATGATCCGACCACACCTCCTCCTATAATTTCATATTTTTTTTTGTTTAATATATATATATATATATATATATATATATATATAAATATGTTTTTAATTATGCTTTCAATTTATTTAATAAATAAATTTAGCTATAAAAATTAAGATATCAAAATGGTTAAAAAAATTAAGGGCGACAGAAAAAGAAACAAAAAAATAACTAGATTACAATTTAAATTCATAACATGTCACGTACTAAATTAGCCACAGTTAATAAATCTGGTTTGTACTTTTATCTTTGGTAAAATATCATGTTCGAAGCACTGCTAGGACGTAATTGGTTATACCACTTTTACAAAAGCTCTAATATAATAAACAAATTTAAAATTTGTTTTATTAGGAGGAAGAAATTTAAGTTTAAATTTAACCTACTTCAATATAATATATATCCATAAAATTCTCTCCCATGACTTATCAGGTGCGTGAAACTAGTGTCCAACAAGCCTCTCAAGTTATTTACCCACTCCAATTATTAATTAATTAATTAATTAATTAATTAACTTGGACGAGACTTTAGACTCCAAAGTTATTTTATATAATTATTATATTTTCTTTCAATAATAAATATATATATACAAGAGTAAGTCTCTAATATTATTTTAAGGCTAAATTACAGAAAACCCCCCTGTAATATCCCGCTTTTCCACTTTACCCCCCTGTCTTTTAAAAGTCGACAATCTGCCCCCTCGTAATTAGCGAAATGTTTTTAGGGAGCAACGGCGGTAACGGATGTGGTAAATTGACGAAAATGCCCTCCTTGTGCTGACGGTTAACAGAGGAAAATGCTTTTTTTTTTTTTTTTTTTTTTTTTTTTTTTTTTTTTTTTTTTTTTTTGCTATCCTGAAGTTTTTTTTTCTTTTCTATTCCGAATTTTTTTTTTTTTTTTTTTTTTTAAGAATTTTTTCCAAGGGTATTTTGGGTATATGACATTATATTTTCAAAAAAACTGACGGTCAACTAACGGTCAACTGACGGCGGGGGGTTATTGCACAATTCGCTAATTACGAGGGGGCAGATTGTCGACTTTTAAAAGACAGGGGGGTAAAGTGGAAAAGCGGGATATTACAGAGGGGTTTTCTGTAATTTAGCCTTATTTTAATATATATATATATACAATTATTATATTATTATGTTATTATTAAATAAAATTACTTTGATGCGAATTCTTAATTAGTAAAATATTTGTTGCAGATCTTATTGGAAGACCAATTCAGATGGTTGATTTAAACTATTTTTAAAGTTTTGAAAATATTTAAAATATAATAAAATCAGGTGCATTTAGTAGTCACTGCACAAAGCGAAATGCGCCTGATTTCACCGACAAATTTACTATCCTGCGGCGTCAAGTCGGCTAAATAATTCTTCTCAATCCATCTTTCCCTTCTTATTTTTGCTAAATTCTCAAAAATTTGGATTTAATAAAAATATATATACCCATCTTTAATACCCCCAACACAAAGCTCGAAAACCAAAATTAAATGGCATTCTCCTTTGAGGTCCAAATAAATTCACCTTCCAGATTTCACCTGTTCTTGACATTCAACGTCGCCAGATTTCCTCAATCTTTCCCTATCAACCCTCATGAAACGTACCAAACTACTCTCTATTCCTCTCCACAATAATAATTCTAAATATCAACCGTCGGTAGGATAAATGATAAAAAGTTTGATGATTGATATTCGTTATCCGAGTTCGAACCAAGCGGGTAGCATGTTCACTTTTTTTTTTTTTAAAGAAAAAAAAAAAAATTCTAAAGTAAAAACAAAATCAAACAAATTAAGGAGGAACCAAAAAGAAAAGAAAAAAAAAAAAAAAGACGAAGACATAAATTAATACACAAGAAAATTTGGCGCTCAATATATAATTCTCAGTGTTCTTTCCATCTCTTCATCATATCGAGCAGTATCTCGTTCCATGCATCGATCGGCCCGGGCAGGCACCAGTGCACGCAATCGTTCTGCACCCTCTCCTTGGGACCCTCGGCGAACGGATTCGGATACATGTACGGGCCCGGGTGCCCGTCGGGCCGCATTAGGGCCAGCTCCGTCACGTCCAACGCCTCGATTTTTATCCTTCCACCCTTCGCCGCCGCCGCCGCCGCTTCATCGAGCTCAATTTTGCGCATCTCCTTGTCCATGTACTCCATCTCCTTCTCCCCTTCTCGGTACGGCTCCTTCTTCGGGCACGCCCCGGCCTTGTCCCACTCCCCCTCGAAGTGCGCCGGCGAGAACGTCGTCACCACCACCAACTTCTCCTTCTCTCCGGCGCCGCTGCTGCGGTGCTGCGCGTCCACGACCTCCCGAAGAGCCCTCCGAATCGCCTTCCGGAACACGCCGAAGAATCCGATCTCGGTGTGATTGAGTCCCGGGCAGTGGTGGCAGCCCAGCACGGCGTTGCCCTCGTAGTACACGGCCGGGTGCAGGAACCAGTGCCCGACGGAGAACACCACCGCGTCCATCTTATCCAACTCCGACGCCCACCGCGCGTCCGCGGAGTCCAAGTGCAGCTCGTTGTGATCCAGCCCCCCCGCCGCCGCCGATTTCTCCACGCCTCTCACCAGAAACGACGACCAGAACACCGACACGGTGGCGTTGTACTCGCGGAAGACCCATCGCCGGAACCTGTTCTCCTCGCCGTCGCGGTAGACGAGCTCGGGGCGCGACGCCGTGGCGAGGAGGCAGAGCAGCGACTCCAGCTGATTCCGCGCCATGGAGTCGCCGATCATCGCCAAGTGCCTGCCCTTGAGTAGTCTGAGAAATGACACGGGATTGAACCGCGGGAGGGTGCAGCGCGTCGGCTTCCAGCGCCAGTGTAGATAGCCGGTGTCGGGCCGGCCGTGCGCCATGCAGTTCTGGCCGTCCTTGATGGTGCCGCAGCTCGTGCCGTTGTACAGCGGCCCCACAGCGTCGCGAACCCATCGCCCCTCCGCGTAGTCGCACCGCGCCCTCCTCCGGTTTAATCCGACGAGCTCATCGGTTTTCGTAGCACCTGTTGTTGTTGTTGTTGTTGTTGTTGTTGTTGTTGTTGTTGTTACTCAATCAAATTAATTATTAGATGGAAATTAATTAATGTCAATTGATCATTTATGAATATCTATCTATCTATATAGAGAGAGAGAGAGAGAGAGAGAGAGAGAGAGAGAGAGAGAGAGACCTTGATGTGAGGAGGAGATTGTGCGGATGGGATTTTGAGAATGAGGAGGAGATGGGGATGGGTAGGAAAAGAGGTAGTAATGGAGGAGGGCTAAGGGGATGAGGACGTAGAGAGCCCAAGTGATGAGCTTTATGGTGGGGAAATGGTTGTGGTGGGGGTGGTGGGTTATGACCATAATAACAGTAGATTGATGGATAGATGGATGGGTTGATGGGTGGATGTGTGGAGCAGTAGCCGCCTAATTAGCTCTAGTTTGTCGAGGAGGTTGTTCTGGGTCCTCGGCTGGAGATGGGGATCGAGGGAGATCAGGAAGAAGGGGAGAGGGGATGAATCATGAATGGTGGGGAGGGATCATAGCCTCTCATAAGGACGAGAAAATTAAACAAAGGGGTGGGGGGGTGTGTTGGAGAGCAGGAAAGCACGATTATTATGAGTCAAAGACCATGATTAAAGATTTTTTTTTTTTTTTTTTTTTAAAAAGAAGAGAGAGAGAGAAAAAGAGAGACATTAGTTTTTGTCGGTTGTCCAGAGCACATGATGCCAGCGTTCCTTTCTTTTACTCGTCTCTTCTCTCTATGCACTCATTTCCTCCTCTTTATCAATCCTTTTACCGTTTGGTAACAGAATAAGCTAGAACTAACTATTCTGGAGATAGAAATAAAGTACGAAATAAGAGCGAAAAAATATTTGGTTCGGTTCCATGGATAAAAGATTTTGTGTTTGGTATGAGAATGGAGAATAAGAAGAATAAAGAGGTTGTGATGATGAGAATGTATTGAAAAGGAAAAAAGAAAGAGGAGAGAGAAGGATTTGTGATGATGAGAGTGTATTGGAAAGGAAAAAAGAGAAAGGAGAGAGAGGAATTTGTGATGATGAGAGTGTATTGGAAAAAGAGAAAGGAAGGGAGGAGGGGTAGTTTGGTAAAAAAAAAAAAAATTATAAAATAATAGGTAAGAACTGTTGTTCCAGCTTATTCTGCTTGTACTAGAACTACTATACCGAATAATTCTTGGTACGTTTGGTAAAATAAAGAGGATAAACCTCTTATTCTCTGTTCTAGCTCCGAAACAAACGGTAGCTTAGTTTACAACTCTTAATTCAATTTTATTTATCTTCGAGTATTTTAAATTAAAAATTTTTAAGTCTGCAACCAAAAGATAATTCTTCATCCAAGAGTCGTAGGATTACCTAATCTTTTATATATATATATATATATATATATATATATATATATATATATATATATATATATTTAGTTATGAAAATCGTTTTAAAGTATGGGCCGGCCAGGTTGGATGGCGCACCAAAGAATATGGTCGAGTTGGGCCAAAGGCCCAAAAATTCTCCAGTTCAACGAGGAACTCGGTAAGTTTGGTTGGAACGGCCCAGGGCCTTAATTCTCAAAATTATTGGGCCTCGACTCGATCCCCTCTATATTGGGAGTAATTATTCCGCGGACTTGGTCCATCATCACATCTAACAACCACTTCTTAAAATATAGGCAAAAAATTTTGCTCGATAAATTTTAAAAAAAACAAATAATTCATAGCTTAAAAGTGTCAGAACCAATGTTAGTTCGGAGAATCTAACATATTTTAATCCTTGTCCGGTCCGGTCTAATTAAACGATCAAATGCAATTATCATACGTTCTCCTTTCATGAATGTGTCTTGTTTTACTATGTTAGGTGTACAATCCATTCACAAGGAACGTCGCACATGGAGAATGTGAACTTTATTTATTTATATTACTTAAACATTTATTCAATCATATGAATAATTAAGCCAAGCATGCATGATGTGATAGTTTGGATACATATTTTGCTCTGTGAAAAGAATCAAAGCATTCCCTCATTTGAAACAAATACTTACATTAAAAAAGAAGAAGAAGAAGAAAAAAAAAAAAGTCAATCCAGTCAATTAATTTATCTGTCGGTGGGTACAGCAGTTGTTGAAAACTGCTACGTACCAATAAAAGTTGAATTAGAATGGAAAAAATATAATTGAACTATATCAAGATCAGTTTTGAGATGTGAAGTTCTAACTAAAGTGGCATTTCAAGGGAATTTCCTAGTCACATTATTTTGTTCTTCATTATTTAGCAAGTAAAATATATGGCACCTGGTACACAAAACTCAAGAGAAAATGAATATATATATGTTCTTTCATATATATGTTTGATCAAAACTTGTCTCTTTTATTCATCTAATTAATTATAACAACGTCGAAATAGTTGAAATCTTTTTAATACTCGATGGTGCTATTATTGAAGAGAACAAAAGTTGGTTGCAACGTCATAATTTTTACTTGTTTTCCCCCCTAAATTTTGCAAAGTCTAAATTAATACAAGGATTCAAATGTTATAGCATATACATTGTATTATTGATTTAAATGGTAACACTTAAAATTCTTGGTTGTATCTTGCTGGGCTTGCTTGGGTGCTTTGTTTGCTTCTTGAATGATGCAGGGAATATATTTTAATCCACATGATATAAAAATGTAAAACATACCAACATCCTCTCCTCTATACATTTGTGCGGCATCTTGGTTTTGAGGTTCTTCTCTCTTCAACATACCATGCATGCTTTACAGTTACTTGCAACAAAGTTTAATTGTTGTTATTATTTCTTTCTTTCCTTGAAAACATATTCCAATTTTCTCTTTTTCTATAATGCAGCAGTGGCTTGGGAAGTGGAGAAGAAAATGGCTCCATTGTCTTTAGTAGTGACAATGGAGAACCCCAACAAGTTCTCCGTAGTAGAAATCGATGGCTCGGCTCCTTCGTCCTTCTCCGACAAGGAGAGAGCCAAGAACACAAAGCAGTGGACATGGCTGCTTCTACTCAAAGCTCATACGGCTCTCTCCTTCCTCTCCTGGTCACTTAAATCGTCTTCTAAGTTTGTCGTAGCCGCGAAGAAGCGCATGTTCTTATTCAACATTAACAGATCGCAAGCTCCGCAGCCAAGTGGCAAACTGCTTATCTTTCTAAGAGCTTTTCTTGTCGTTACCGTGCTCATACTGCTACTGGAAATCTATGCACACATGAATGAATGGAACTTACATGTGATACAACCTTCCGAAGTTAGCAATTTCGCGCATTGGGCTTATTTGAGTTGGCTCTCCTTTAGGGCGGATTACGTCGCTCCGCTTGTTATTTGTCTCTTGAGATTCTGCGTCGTTCTTTTCCTTATTCAATCGCTAGATCGGTTTATTCAGTGTTTCGGGTGTTTCTGGATCAAGTATAAGAAGCTCGAGCCGAGATTGTCTGAAGAAGATGTGTTAGATGGAGAGGATTCTTCTTACTACCCTCTGGTGCTAGTTCAGATACCCATGTGCAATGAGAGGGAGGTAAAGGAAACTAAATTTCTACTTATTTTGCGATATTCTTTTTTACCTTTTTTACGTACATAATATTGTTGTGTTTTTCCTGCAGATTAGTGATTAGAGACTTTTTAAAGAACACATGTGATCGACCGTGTCAAATTGCTAATAATTCTGCTAATCGCATGTAATAAACTACAGAACAGTTATATCAGAAAGGGCTAATAATTCTGCTGCCAGATGATACCAATGCCCCGTCGTCGCGCATGTTGACTGCACATTTTATATTCTATGTTAACTCATTTAATGTTCTTACAGGTGTATGAGCAATCCATAGCAGCTGTTTGCAACTTAGATTGGCCGAGGGACCGAGTCTTAATTCAGGTGCTAGACGATTCTGACGTGAAAAGCGTTCAGCTTCTTATCAGAAGCGAAGTATCGAAATGGAGGGAAAAAGGGGTGAACATAATCTACAGGCATAGGTACTTAAGAACAGGATATAAAGCGGGAAACCTCAATTCCGCTATGGGTTGCGACTATGTCGAGGACTGCGAATTCGTCACCATTTTCGATGCAGATTTCCAGCCAAACCCCGATTTCCTTAAGCTGACAGTACCACATTTTAAGGTAGCAAATTTTACACACGCATTCATGCAAGGTAAGTTCATTTTCAGCTAGATGGGTCCTTTGTGAACTGAGAGGTACCCTCCAACGATCTTGTCTTATTGCAGGACAAGCCTGATCTGGCTCTTGTACAAGCTAGATGGTCTTTTGTGAACAAAGATGAGAACTTGCTAACGCGGCTTCAGAACATCAACCTCGCCTTTCACTTCGAGGTGGAGCAGCAGGTCAACGGCATCTTCCTCAGCTTCTTCGGGTTCAACGGGATGGCCGGAGTGTGGAGGATCAAAGCACTCGAGGACTCCGACGGTTGGCTCGAGAGGACGACCGTCGAGGACATGGACATTGCGGTCCGCGCGCATCTCAGAGGGTGGAAATTCATGTTCCTCAATGATGTTAAGGTAGAGATGATAAGAAATTCATTCCTCGGTTTCGAATCGAACTTGCGCATATATATATATATATATATATATATATATATATATATATATATATATATATATTTACACGTTGAGAAACGAAATACGGTGCAATATTCTCATTAGGTACTTTGCGAACTTCCCGAGTCGTACGAGGCCTACAAGAAGCAGCAACATCGATGGCATTCCGGTCCCATGCAGCTTTTCAGGCTGTGCCTTCCCAGCATTGTAGCCTCCAAGGTTTGGTTCCTGATCAAGTTCACATCTTGTTCACCTTAATTATACCGTTGGGTTTGAGCTCAAATTGAGAGCCCACTTGATCCAACCCGACGAACCGGGTGCAATCGAGAATCCAAGTGCTAATAGTTTTCTAAGCCGAGAAGGGTGAATTACACCGATGATCATTGAATCTATCGCGGAGTTTCAGTTTTAAATTGCTATTCCAATCGGGGCACAACATACGACATATACATTACATATTTTCCCAATGTCGGCGTCGTCAACATCGTTTTTGAAGATGACATGATTAGTAATGCGGAGTGGCCTGATTGAAATAGAAATAAAAAATTCACTCCCTCGAATGTTAAAAACAAGGTTACTTGGGCGGTAGAAGTTGTTTAAGTTTGCTAAAGCACAAAGCTTGTGATATGTATCAGCAGATATCAAGAGGGAAGAAGCTGAACCTGATATTCCTCTTCTTCCTCCTGAGGAAGCTGATACTCCCCTTCTACTCATTCACACTCTTCTGCATCATCCTCCCACTCACAATGTTCATCCCCGAAGCCGAGCTACCGATCTGGGTCATCTGCTACGTGCCCATATTCATGTCTCTTCTCAACATCCTCCCCGCGCCCAAGTCTTTTCCTTTCATAGTCCCATATCTCTTATTCGAGAACACCATGTCCGTGACCAAGTTCAATGCCATGGTCACCGGGCTGTTTCGCATGAACAGCTCCTACGAATGGGTCGTCACTAAAAAGACCGGCAGGTCGTCAAATTCCGACCTATTGAAAGCAGAAGCAAAAGCAGAGAAATGCGCTTCGGAGTACGATCTTGAGGTGGCCCGCGACGTAGCAGAAAAGAATAAGAATAAGAATAAGAATAAGAATAAGAATAGATTGTATAGAAAAGAGCTGGCGCTCGCGTGTCTGCTACTAACCGCGGCGGCGAGGAGCTTGTTATCAGCAGAGGGTGTTCATTTCTACTTCTTGTTGTTTCAGGGCCTCACTTTTCTTCTAGTTGGTTTGGATCTTATTGGGGAGCAAAGGGACTGAGTCACAAACAGTCAGTGTGTGATTCTTTCTAATAATTCTTACTTTTTATATAGTAATTTCTATTGAATGTGGAAGTTAAATAAATCAAATTTAGATGCTTTAAGTACGAGGAATCGAGGGAATTTATCACTTGTGTTTATTATTATTTGTCATGTGAAAGAAAGTAGCCTCTCCCCTTATTGGGCCCCAAAATGGGCTCTAAATTTCCACAGAAAAGAGAAACTTTTGGGGCCGGCCCATATCACAACGGATTATAATTTTGTAAAGGAAATCTAATGGGCCATTGGAGATAGCCAGGAAGAAGAAAAAAAAAAAAATTACAATTTTTTTTTTTTTTTCCTGCTGAATTAAAATTATGGAATCTCTCCTGTAAAACATTCAGAAAAAAATAAAGTACAAGGAGAAATCGTATGATCATATTTTCGGTTAAAATTTTCAGATAGCTTGTTATCTGTCTCGCCCTCTCTCTCCCTCTCTCTCTCCCTCATAAAATAAAAAAATAAAAAACAAATATAATTTATGAAGTAGATAATCAAGCCTCAAATGATTGAGGAATGAATTTGAAGTTCTGATAACTACTTCCTCTACAAAAAAAAAAAAAAAAAAAAGGAAAAAAAAAAAAAGAAAAGAAAAGAAAAAAAACAGAGTTCTGATAACTACAACAATAAATGCAGCAGCCCAATAATTCTCCTCCCCTTAAATAATTCCAATGCCACCTCTTTTATTGGGGGCAATTAGTGATCTATCACATCATATGCTTGGGCAAATTCATATCCAGTTGAGGAGTTGACAATGCCCCCATACATCAATTATCAAATCTCATCCCTCAAATCACTCTTTTTTTTTTTTCTTTAATTAGGGCTCCGGAATTTCCTGCATAAAATCTTATGATCATCACATATAATTAGAGGTCCCTTATTGAGTATTGCTTGGCATTATGTAAACCCTAGCATTTGGTCAAAACTAGACCTATTATCAGATAGTGGCTGCTTTTAGCAAATTTTTGTTGCAAAAGTAGAAGTTAGATAATTATTTGACGACAAAATTTAATATTATTTAACCAAACAATTCTCTGACCCTATTTTGTAGATCCAATGGAGCTAAAGGAATTGGCTTTTTGAATGCAAAAAATCCAAAAAGTAGTATATCAGCATATAGCTAAATGGCGTAGGAAAATGAGGAGCTCTAATCTCAAGGAGCTCAATCATTCATTAAAAGTGTTCATTAATTAAAGTAATTTTTCTTTTAATATCAAATAAGTGGGCTCAGAATCACGAGATCCTTGAGTTACGTAATTCAAACCGCTGCTCATTAATAGCAACATCCATTCGAATCATTTATTCAGTAGTGATCCTATTTATTCCAGAATAGTTTCGTACACAGAAAATGTCTTACTAGGAATTACTGCTTACATGTGCAGTTTCATCTCTCTAATAAAAGACTTTTTGGGATTAAGCAAAGAGCATTTTTCAGATCATGAGAAGCACTTTGATCCAGGGTAGTGATTGATTCCTCATGTACACTGCAAAATTATTAAATGCACTATCTTAAATAAGCAAAGAAAATTCTTTCCACCCATCACTGCAGTACATACTTTGCTCGACTTTTTGTTTCTCCCTCCCACAAAATTTTGATTCTTTCACCTCCATTTCGACCAATCACTGCCTCATTTATGACTTGTACGCATCTTTATACAACATGTCCTCTTATTATATTTTAAAGTTAATAACTGCACCCCAAATATTTCCATTGGTGAGCTCCTATAAAATGAGCTGTGTTTGAAAGATGTGAATTTAAACTTGGAAATTCGAGTGAATTTATTTAAACAAGTAACTGGCTTTCTTTACGGAGATTTTATGTCGAAGTTTCCCTGCAACAGAAGTAAGAGAATTAATGAGAGACAAATTTAAAGCTTTACAAAGACGCCGATTGAGATTTATGGTGACATTTTTTATGATGGCTCATTGGCTCGGGAAGAGTCAACTGGAACGTAGCATCGTATTCTTTGAAAGAAAGGAAAAAGTGAAAGAATATGATCACTATCCTAGTATTGAAATTTGTATCATAATTATTTTGAGAGATTAATTAATTCTTGCTGTTACACAACTAAACTGAGCATCATGATGACAATAAAAATTCCCCAATCAAATAGATAGATACTGTGATGGTATGTTTAAGCCCAATTTATATTATTAGCTTGTATGATCTTATATATCTAATCAAAATTTTAATTTCATCTAATATGAGATTATTGAGATCTGATGTGAGATTCTAAAAGTGATTCTTATCAAATATATGGCTTATACTTTCAGCTAGTATTCGTCTCTAATATCATTTGTAATGATCCGACCTGCTAACAATAATAATTTGTTGAATTCAGAACACCGACCAAAAATATTTAAGCTCAATTATTATTATTAGCATGCATCTTATATATCCCATCAAAATTTTAATCTCATGTGAAACTATTAAAGTGTTATAGATACTAAACTCTCTTTATTGTACGACATCCATTCAATCAAAAACTAGCTACGAAAATAAAAAAAGTATACATTGAGTGTTTGGATGAGTTGTTCCTAGACAAAATAATTGTGGAAAAAATAATTTGACATTAAAAAAATCCATGAAAATTAACAGGTGGATATACTTCTCTATCCAATAATTAATGACTGGAATTGACCCCTGCTCAATTCTAAGCCTAGAGATTTATAATCAGAAATAACTTATTTGAGAAAACAAAAAAAAAAAAAAAACATAAAAATTTATAGAAGAAGAATTGATATGCACAAGGGATGATGATTAAAATGATAATAGGAAACAGTGACCACTATATATAAAAAACCTACTATATATAAAAAGATGCTATGCAATTTAAAGTTAAAGCATGGAGAATGTTGTCATAAAGAATTATTCTGATAGGGTATGAATAATTCATAAAGAAATAAAGAATTATTCTCAAAGGCTAAGTATAACATCACACATACAAATTGAATGATCCAATGCTATCCTCCTTGTATATATAGTTGCACAGCCTACTTTTTATATAATTTTTTTGAGAAAAAAAAATAATATATTATCTGTTTCATTCATAAAGTAAATGAATTAGGCTACAGTAGTAAGACAATTAAATCTCGAAAAAAAAAATAATAATAATAATAATAATACTGAATCATCGCGAACCACAGCTAACTAGAACTTGTAAAATCTGAATCACAGCGAATCTGAAAGGTGAACCTCACATATTTTACTTCTTATATAATTGACCCTCACATATTTTACCTTTTTTATCCTCTCCTACCCTCCTTATCATTATGTAATCTGATATGATTGGCCAATTCTTACTTTCTATTTACAATCCTTAATTTTATTTAGTAGAATAAAAGTTCTATGTTGCATAGAGACAATATTTCTGGACAATTATGTAATGTGTGTAGTGTCTCCAAATATTTGCACTCCCACCAAATTATCTATAAATCATTTGATAGTAAAAAAAAATTTAAATCTTTCTGCTCTAACAAAATATAAAAAAGTTTCCAAGCATAAAAAATAAAAGTTCCAATAATAAATACTGTTGCAATTGATAATTATTAGTTGCAATAATAAATTTTCGCAACAAACAAGAATAGTTACAAATTGTTGCTATAAATCTTGCAGAAATAAATGACTAAATAATATAATTTGCATTATCAGAAGAACACAAGCTGTTGTATCTTCGATGCAATATGAATTGATACAACAGAATAAAATTATGATAGTGCCTTATTTTGTAATAGTAGAAAGTAATAAATAAAAGTATTATAATAATTTTATTAATAATATTCGAACACAAATATGATGGATAGTCTCTTTTTTTTTTTTTTTTTTTTTTTTTTTGTCATATAAATAATACGAATATCAAAACAATGTAAATGATAAATAAAAGAGCAATCCTATCCGTACATTTTATTTGGGATGTACGATATACATCCGGCCCATCCTAGGATAGAAATTTTTTTACTCGTCGTTTCGAAATAATGAGTGACGAGTAAAATTCATTCCATTCTAGAATAGATGAGATGTAAGATATACACTTGTTTGAAGTAAATGAGTAAAAGAGTCCTATTTTAGAATAGACAGAATATATATTGTAGGCCGCTTTTGGGATGTACGGATATTGCTATTTCCTAAATAAAATAGGCCCACATGAAACCGTCCGACAATTATTATTATTATTATTTTTTACAGCATTCTTCAAGCTGCAAAAGACTGTCGATATGCAATCTCTCTCTCTCTCTCTCTCTCTCTCTTTTTCTTTTTTTTTTTTGGGTCCTGAGAGATTCATATAGCACAAACTTTATTTAAGCTGGGCACCTGCATTGGTTGGAGTGTGAAAACTCAGTTATGGAAAAAATAGAGAGATAAGAGAGAGTAAAGAGGACAAGTGTTAATCTTTTGCATCTCTTATTTTCCTAGGTAGCATTCTTTACTTCCTACTGAAGTTAAGCTTTACAGGAAACACACACACACACACAAGAGAGAGAGAGAGAGAGAGAGAGAGAGAGGGAGGGGCAATTAAAGAAGAAGAAGAAGAAGAAGAGAGAATAAAAGAGAATAAAAGGAGGCGAGGCAGAAGATTCCTCTGCGAGGAGGAGGAGGAGGAGGAGGAGGAGAGAGAAAGAAAAAAGAGCACACTACAACAGGGGGAGGAGGCGTGGGATTCATTTTCTCTTTTTTCTTCTGGGCTGGGTTGTGTGTGTGTTCACTTGTTTCACTCCGTTGGAGAGCTCACACTTCTTCTTCTTCTTCTTCTTCTTCTTCTTCTTCTTGTTGCTCGTTTTTCTAATCTGGGTTTTGGATTTTGATACATTTTCTTTGCCAGATTCTTTCTCTCTACGCTCCTGAGAGAGAAGGAAGAGCGTGTTAATTGGATTTTCGCTCTGAAAATCCTGTACATGTTTGTTTTAGTTATCAGTTTGTGAGGAGATAGAAATAAGTAGTAGTAGTAGTAGCAGTAGGAAGAGAGATGGCCGCAGCAGCGCCGCCCCCGAAGCAGGATGAGTTGCAGCCCCATCCGTCCAGAGAACAGCTCCCCAACGTCTCCTACTGCATCACTAGCCCTCCTCCTCTGCGTGAGTTTAATTAAATTTAATTTAATTTCTGTAATGCTGATATACTGTTACATACTGTTTGCAAGTTTATGCTGGGCGTGCACATTCCCTAACTAACAACGTTCTTTCACAACTTGTCTCTCTGTTTCTACTTATAAAAAGAATTTCGTTTTTCCTGTTTCTGCTGCATCCACTTTTGAGTCGTTCAGGGCCGGACAGAAGTTCCTGTATTTTGCTATTTGCTGATTTTGTATTTTGTAAACATAATTTATCTAATCTGAATCTGTTTGCATTTATATTATGCAGCTGAGGCCATTCTACTCGGATTCCAACATTTTCTTGTCATGTTGGGAACCACTGTTATCATCCCAACTGCACTTGTTCCTCAGATGGGGGGAGGCAATGTGAGAAATAATTCTCCCTCTCTCTCTCTCTCTCTTGTTACATCATGACTCAAATTTCTCTTCATTCAATTTATTGTCGACATTTCTTGTTAGGAGGAAAAGGCCAGGGTTATCCAGACTCTGTTATTTGTATCTGGCATAAACACCCTCTTCCAAACCTTCTTCGGAACTCGATTACCGGCCGTAATCGGAGGGTCGTATACGTTCGTCGCGCCCACCATCTCTATCATCTTAGCCAGCCGATATAACGACATAGCGGACCCCCACGAGGTCGCTAATTGCCTTTTTCTGTGTAAATTCCTGTTAATCTAAACCGCACTAAGATTAACAGTTAACCATTTTCTTTGCTTCCGTGAAGAAATTCTTACGGATAATGCGAAGAACGCAAGGTGCACTGATTGTTGCTTCAGCTCTTCAGATTATTTTCGGTTTCAGCGGTCTTTGGCGAAATGTGAATAGGTGGGTATGAATGAAAAGATTTCTTCACAGTAATTATGTTAATGTTTCATGATGTGCTCAGTTGGTTTTTGTTTGTTTGTTTGTTTGTTTGCTTGTTTTTTCATTGGTTTTTCCCTACTTGTTCTGTGTACATCCAGATATTTAAGTCCATTATCAGCAGTTCCGCTGATCGCGTTAGCTGGGTTTGGGCTATATGAGCTTGGTTTTCCTGGGGTAAGATTTTAGTTCCTTACCTTACACATCATCTTTTGGTGTTCATGGTTATTTCTCATCTTTTAAGCAATTTCTCTTGTTATTATGTACATTAAACACTCAGGTTGCTAAGTGTGTTGAAATTGGGCTTCCACAGATTGTTGTACTACTAATATTTTCGCAGGTAAGGTTGATTGTAACAAGCACAATGCAAATTGTGTCTAATCTGATACATTTGGAGAAGTTTGATAACTTGATATGTGCAATTTTCTACAGTACATACCTCATGTTGTAAATTCAGACAAGTTGGTATATGATCGTTTTGCCGTCATATTCTCGGTTGCAATTGTGTGGCTGTATGCATACTTCCTCACTATCGGCGGGGCATATAGACACGCACCGCCAAAGACGCAAGCACATTGCCGTGCCGACAGCTCTGGGCTCGTTGGCGGCGCTCCATGGTACATTTCCTATAATTTCAATCCTAGAAAAGTATTCGAATGCAATCGATATAGTAAAGGCAAAGAAAATGAAAATTTATTTTTGACAATTACTGGTTGCAGGATAAGAATTCCTTATCCCTTTCAGTGGGGTGCCCCGACATTTGATGCCGGCGAAGCTTTCGCAATGATGGCTGCTTCATTTGTTGCTCTTGTAGAGGCATGCTAACACTCTCCTTTTGCCACCAAAGAGATAAGATACTGCTATTTTTCTGTTTCGTGACCTAAGCCATTATTCAATTTAACCTTGTAGTCCACTGGTACATTCATTGGGGTTTCGAGGTATGCAAGTGCTACAATGGTGCCTCCCTCAGTTCTCAGCCGCGGTATCGGTTGGCAGGTTCAGCGTGTTTCTACTTATTATAGCCCTAAATGCTCGATCAAGTTATTGCCAACTTTCCTACAAGACGTAATCGCTAAAGTTTAATATTTCAGGGCGTCGGTATCTTGTTGGATGGCTTGTTTGGGACTGCAAATGGATCCTCGATCTCAGTGTAAGAATCAGATAACAGCAGATTTCAAGACTCTTCTCCTTAATTTTTTAAGATCATCGTTTTCCTCTCTTGTGCAGCGAAAACGCCGGGTTGCTAGCATTGACCCGTGTTGGTAGTCGAAGAGTCGTGCAAATATCTGCTGGGTTCATGATTTTCTTTTCCATTCTTGGTAAGTTACAATTCAGCTGCGACTACTTTTATGCATATTATCCTCCTGAATGATCTTTCGCGATGTAAATCACACTAAGGATGAGCAAGTTTCACTCTTGTTGGGCAGAGACAACTAGAACATACATAGCTTACTTAGCTTTAGTTCAGAAGCATGGCAGACTTTATCTATACTTTTGCGCGTAGAGCAAGATCTTCCAGACAGGCCGCCCATCATAATATGTTGGCAATTAGGTTGGATAGTGATGATTAGCTTGGTATAATATTCCCATTCTTGGGTATCATGCATAGACATTAGTACTTAAGCCGACCCGCAGATTACTAGACTAAGTATTTATTCTTTTGCAATCCAGGAAAGTTTGGAGCAGTGTTTGCATCTATTCCTGCACCGATATTTGCAGCCTTATATTGCCTTCTCTTCGCCTACGTCGGTAAGGCTAGATTTTTCTGAAACAGCTTATCATCAATCTTTAACCAGAATTCCTAGTTTCCTTATACTTTCACGACATTCGGAATTGATGTCGTAAATGGATAAAACAGGTGCCGTGGGTCTCAGTTTCCTTCAGTTCTGCAATCTTAATAGCTTCAGAACTAAGTTCATTGTAGGGTTCTCTATTTTCATGGGCTTATCAGTCCCTCAGTACTTCAACGAATATACCGTTATCGCCGGTCATGGTCCTGTTCACACTCATGCAAGATGGGTATGTGAAGAAGTTATCATTTTCATTCTGATCTATTTATCATTCCGGCATTTTACTGATACTGGTTCTTCTTTTATCTGTTGTTTCTTTCACAGTTTAATGATATTATAATGTAACATTCTCGTCAAAGCCGTTTGTTGCGGGTTTCGTGGCGTTTTTCTTGGACAACACCCTCCTCAAGCAAGACAATGCTACAAGAAAAGACCGAGGTAATCACTGGTGGGAAAAGTCGCGGTCATTCAAATCGGACCCTAGGAGTGAGGAATTCTACTCGTTGCCATTGAACCTCAACAAGTTTTTCCCCTCAGTTTGATATCGCAAAGAAGGCAATACGCGAAATGGGGACAAACTTTATCTATCTATGTTTTCCTGGCCAAAGCCCTAGCGCGACGACGAAAGAATATTCTGTGAGGTAGACGAATGCATGCCGGTGTAGTACATGTTTATTAGATAGATATATGGTGAAAATTTGTTCTCAATGCATTCAAGTAACACACAAATGAAAGGCACTCGTATAAATAATTGCAAATCACTGTTTCTAGTTACTTGTCCAAAGAGCTATATCTAAAAGGGCATGGTTGCTAGGAAAATTGCACTAAAACTATGAACCTGAAATGCTTGCTCATTGCGGCCGCCGCCGACGAGTCCAAGTGTCCCAGTCGTCGTCGACATGGTTTTGCGCCCACAACAGCGCGGCCCTCGCCGCCGCGGCACCTCCGGGGAGTTCCTTCTCCTTGAGCGCGAGCAACATGTCAGTGAAAGGCTCCACCAAGAGCGTCCCTGGACCTCCATATTCCTTGTGCAAGAAATCACTAAATATCTTGTTTTATTTACCCCGGAAAAAAAAAAAAAAAAAAAAAAAAAAAACAACCAAACTTCGAAATTAGAATCTTGGATATTAATCATCAAATCATGTTAATTCTATGTATAATGGAATCGACATTGCATCTCAAAAAACACTTTTGAATCATATATTATCACAAATTCAAAATTTGAACCAACCTGTTCACATGTTGCGACAACCTCATCAACGTCGTCTCCAAACACTTCCTTGCTCTTCAGAAGCTTCTTCCGAAGCTCGCTCCCAAATTTGTGGGTCTCCTAACAAATTAAAAATTACGAGAGAAGATAAATAAACCAAAAATAAAAACACAAATAAAGACCCCCCCACCCAAAAAAGAAAAAGGTTGGGGAAAAAAACTCACGGCAATGGCGAATTCGGGGATCGGGTCGGGGTACACGTACTTGGGCGGCTCCCATGACGCCGCTTCTAGAGGCTTCGAGAAAGAACCAAAGAAGCTTCTTTTGGAGAGCGAGAAGGGAACGAGACGAGCGCACGAATGGATCGAACTACGCCGAGGTGGGGGAGGAGAAGAAGAAGAGAATTTGGACGGAGAGAGGAGGGGAGAGGAACGGGTGGAGACGGAGAGGGTGGCGAATGGACTCATTGGATGCGGGTTCGTTTTGGGCTCGATCGGTTATTTATTGGGTTAGCGGTCGCAACAATTCAGGTCCGGATTCTGAATTTGACCCCGATAATTTAGTACGTTGCCTAAAGCCCAAATATTTGAATGAGTAATTGGCTAAGCCCATCTAAATTAAGGCTTTAAATAAATGGGCCTTCTCCATGCCATAGCTTACCCCTAAGACGAGATTATGATTAAGGACGTTGCACTCAAACTACGCCATTCATGTTTGGTTGGATGGATTTTGGGTTCGATCAAACTCGACTATAAATTAAATGAGCTGAGCTTAAATGTGAAAATTAGCTTGAAATTGTTTTGTTAGATGTAAATTTGAAATTAAAAATTGTTTCAATTTTGTGTTTTCGGTTCGCCGACAACTTTGTGGTGCGACGACGAAATTTGATAAAATTTTAAGAAAAAAAAAATTAGATGTCTGTGATGGAAGCGATTGTACTATCGTCAAGAACTTTGTATTTTCTTTTTCGATATAGTGAAACTCTTTTCTTTCGCTCGTAATTTTTTTTTCTGTAAATTTTTTTTTACGTAAAATCTGTGTGTTCTATTTTGTCGTGCATTTTTAAAATTTACTTTTATATAATAATTATTTATTAATTTTAAATTTAGTTTGTGCGCTCGTTGGTAACAAGCTATAAATTATATCTTGAGAATTAAAACTTAGGATACAAAGATAAACTAAATTGATATATATATATATATATTCCGCCTACTATATTTTTATGAGTAAAATTTTTTCGTACTTATAAATTTTTGTTCCTTAGATGAAGTAATGTGCGGTAAGAATTATAGTAGTCCTTAGAATTTATACTATTTCACCAACAACCTAGTAAATCCTGGGGGTCCAAGGGTGAAAAAATTATGAATATAAAGAGGTTTATACTCATAAGAGTATAGTAGCCATATATATATATATATAATATATATATATATATAGAGAGAGAGAGAGAGAGAGAGAGAGAGAGAGAGAGAGAGAGAGAGAGAGTGTGTGTGTTCAGAAAGACAAAATTTAAAAATTTATTGTTTACGGATCAAAAATATTATGTGTCTCATAACTGGAGGGCTACATGCTGAAATCTTGATAGCCAAAATTACCATAACTTTTTTCTTTTTCTTTTTCTTTTTCTTTTCCTGTTTCCTTTTTGGATGATGCTTAAAGCATGTTGTTTTTTCATTAATTTTAATGTTCCCCCAGTGGTAGTCTCAATCAAAGAGAACTTTATATTCTCTCTAATTAACAGCATACATTTAGAACTTGGTCATGTCAAACCAATACATACTCTCCAATTGTAAAGCCCTTTAATTTCTTTCACCAACCAAGTAATAACCACAGAATCATGTATTCATTCAGTAGCCTTTGGTGAACACCTCCTCTTTGAGCCTCCCCCACAGCCATCAAAGTGTCTTTTGCATTGGCCAACTATTATTTATCATGGCATGAACAAAGAGGAGAAAAAAGTAGAAGAAAAAGGTGAGATCATGGGTTTCAGAAACTCATAAGATGGTGGCTCCCTGATGATTGAACAAAAGACCTTTACCCTCCTCCACTCCTAATGGAGAGGTCATATATATCATGGAGAAACTTTATACACGCCGCGGTGGCCGAATATCGATCGTCATGCGCCTCGATCGATCGATCGATCGCCAGTTCACTCGCTTAGTCGCGACAGGATCAATTCAACATTTACACTCAAGAATATCACATATTTATCTATGAAGTTATATCTTAATTACTTTACTGAATCTGTAAAGGATGTATATATCTAAACAGCTTTAGCAATTTGCTTTAAAGAGTAAATTAAGGATATAAAGGCAACCAAAATAAGGGGGGGGGGGGGGGGGGGGGGGTGGGGGGGGTTGAGGCTTGATGTTATAGCTATTGCACATGTTGGTACGTATATATAATTGTTGAGTTAGTGGAGCATGCATGCTTAAAACCAACTAGCTAGTGAAGAGGCATCTTCCAATGAGCCTTAACATTAACAACAGTGCCCCCAAAGCAGACATGTACCACAAAACTATGCCCCTGGAGAAGCGAAAGAGTTTGTACACACAACACACTGCAACCCCATCATGCACAAAAGAAAACACCATCCATCTCCAAATATTCTGCTATGATGCCCCCTTTTGACTCCATTATTTTTTCAGGGGCCTACAACAAAACACTATATGATGAGCATTGTAGTTCTTGCATTAATCCTAAAGTGCTTTTGCAAGTAGCTGGAAAAGCCTGAATTAAGCACCCCCCCCCCCCCCCCCCCTCTCTCTTTATAAACTTGTGAAGTGAAAGAGAGGAGCTGTGTAAAGAGGGGAAATATCAGACTTTTTGATTTGGGTGAGGGAGATAAAGGGGCATTGGCTTCTGGGATTGTTCATAGGATTCCTTACCTGAAGGAGAGAGAAAGAGAGAGAGAGAGAGAGAGAGAGAGAGAAAAGGAATTAATAGTGGATGTGGGAGATAGCAGAAAAAGTATATATGCTGATCAAATTCTGTGCCTAAAGGAGATTTTTGAAAGGTGTTCAAAGTGATCACATGTGAATTTTTAGTACTGTTATTTAATGGATTTAGTACTGAAAATAAGACAAGAAGATTCGTTTGTTTATCTAGGCCTACAACTTCCAGCCTAGATATTTTATTTAGGATAGATGAGTCTGATGAGTTCGGAGTGTACTAATTAATGTATTGTCATTTCTTATTTCTTTTCTTTTTTTTTTTTTTTTTTTTTTTCATTTCTTATCTCTTTTGCCACTTATATATGTCACTGGACGAATTATTTAAATTGAATCTTTATTATTATTATTTTTTTATTAGTGCGTATTGTATCTAAACCAATTCTGATAGACATTTCAAAAGTTGTCCCAGTTTCTAATGGAGCACAGTATGAAAAAAAACCTAAAGCAACTGTTCCTCTTTATAGAATTTCTTTTTATTGCACTTTTAATTCTATTAGTAAAAAAGATGCATTAACTAGTTCACATTTCTCAATTCTACTTACATGGTTGAGCAACTGGATGAGCACACAAGTAAATGAATTGGTGTCATCTTTTGAGCCAATTTTACATTAATAAGATGCAATACACTTGCCAAGTTATGATCATATTTCATTCCAGAGTGTCAAAGGGCACCATCAACTCATGACTCAATTAATGATAAGGCGATTTTCTCTGGATCTTAGGCCAAATTATTTAAATTCTTTTGTCCCATTGGTTAACTACTAAGTTTTGAAGGATCCAATTATTTTGATACTATGATCCATATTTGTACTAATAATTGCATAGGCACGTACAAAGATGTGATGATGTGATGCGTAACTTTTTCTCATCGAAACATACCTAGTGTTTTTGTCGGACCCAAAGTGAGCCGTGATTAGATGGACGGAAACAATGGGCCGCAACACACGACATGATGAAGTGAATCATGCATCATCAATACATTGAAGGATTCTACACACGAGTATTGAATTGCTTTAATATCATGCATATGATCATCCACTCTAGATCCATTATACGTTGTATTAATTTTGTGGTATGCACTTTTCAGGGAGGGATCGAGTTATATATATATAATATTATATATATACTTTTTTTCAAACTATTCTTACAGATTAATATTTTAAAAATTACAACTTAACAATATTAACAAATAAAATTTTAATTTATGCTTTGCAAAAAGATAATTGTATGAGATGAAAATTGTATATTCTCCATATATAATTTGATCTTGCTAATTTAACATGAATTTATGTTGCGGACTTAAATTTCCACATCTGCAATTACAACTTTAATTTTTTTGTGAAAAATTTGTGATCACAATCCCAAACTTTTCACTAAACATGACAATGCATTAATGGCCTCTCCCTAACTTTAAATCATCTGCAATTAATGACACATCGCTTTATACGACAAATTGTTAATTAGCTTGATATGAATCTTTTTTTCAACCCATGTGATAATGTTGGTCTCACTAACCTACATAACGAATATCATTCGCATATATATTATTTTACTAATATTTAGATGCTTATTTTGAAATTGCGTACTTAATCCACTAAAGATGATACTAGTAATAAATTAATTACTATATATTAATAAAAAAGTATTTTAACAAGTTAATAAATAAATTAATTAGGATTTAGATGACGAGAATGACGTTAACTATAAAAAAAGAAGTCAATATGTTAATATTAATTAGTTAATTATTTAATCAATTATATTTTAGTTAATATGCTAATCAAATAAATTAAAATATTAATTATTTAAAAAATAGAAATATAAGTTAATAATTAACTAAGCATATCAAATAGTTAATTATTTAATTAGCTAATTAATTATAAATAATAAATTATTATTTTTTAAATATTTATTAACTTAATAAGTCAAATGATTAATTAGTTAATTATTAAAAATATATTTATATTTTTTAATAATATTTTATAATTATTTATAATTTAATTAGTAGAAAAATAAAATGAAAAAAATAACTTGCCACCATCTAATGGATGAAATTACTATTCTTACTTCGGATTATTCAAAAATAATATGTTACTAGTTAAAGACCCGCGCTTCGCGGCAGACCAATAAATTTACAGTAAATTAACATTAATAATTAGTAATTAATAAGTAATAAATAATAAATTATTTATAAAGATAGAAATATTTTATATATTATAAAATTTTTAACTTATAAGTCAGAACATATGAGTTTCATTATTTTGATACAAAACTAAAAAAAAGGAACACAAAAGTACAATTAATACATATATCAATTGTTCATTAACTAATTGTATATCGTAATAGAAAACGTTGACCTAAGTTCATCCAAAGCCATCTCTTTATAAACTTTATGAATTAATACGGCAAGGTATATCTAATGTAAAATGATAACGTTTAAATCATATGTTTTATAATTATCCTACTTTTCTACACTTTTTTTTTGTAATAAAAAAAATTATAAAAAAATAAATTTCAAATTCGTTATTTGAAGCCTAAATTTAAAATGTATTTCTATATTGAAAAATAAATTAAATATTCTAATTGGAAGCCTACATATATTTTTTTAATTTTAAATTTAAATAGTACAATTCAAAATTTAATTTTTTAATCTAAATTTCGATGCGGGAAAGTTCGGTGCACCGGGTGTAGGCTTTAACAATTTAAATTTATATTAAAAAAATAAATTTTGATATATTTTTTTTTTATAATTCATAATTGTTAGTTTTCTTCTCTTGCAATCAAAATTTAAATTTTAAATTTAAATTTAAATCGCTATTTAAGTGGCGGTCCGTAAATTAAACCGTACACCCGGTGCACAATTTCATGGAAGGCAACAAAAGTCAAGTCTCTCCACATTTGGTAGCTTTTTGGTGGTCTGAAAAAGTTCGGCGCATCGAGTGTACGCTCTAACTTATGAACCACAATTTAAATAGCAATTTAAATTTATATTTAAAAATTAAATTTTAATTATAAGAGAAATTTTAATTATAAGAGAAGATAATTAAAAATAATGAATTATAAAAAAAAAAAAACGTGATAAAATTTTTATTTTAATATAAATTTAAATTATTAAACTATACACCCGGCGCAACCAATATCTTCGGACCGTCAAAAAAAACCTCCAAATATAAAGAGGGCTTCATTTGGTTGTCCTTTTATATATTCGTATTAATTTATTCATGAGTAGAATAATAATTACTAGTACCTATTGTATTATCTATATATATCTATATACTATCTATTATAATAATATTTATTAATTTTCAATATTTCTGAGTGATGTGGCGTAATTTTTTTATTTTTGAAGTTTTTTTAAAAAATATTTCTTTCTTAATTAGTTAGGTGGCATCCACCTACCTCCTCTATCTCTCACTTCTATCGTTTTCTCTCGTTTTTTTTTCTTTGAAATCGTTCTTAAAAGTGATGAATAAAATATTTTTATACTATATATTAATTGAATTCGGCTATTATGCTATCGATAGGACCAAAGTACTACCAAACTTTTTTTTCGTTAAATCTATCAATTTGATTATTTTTATCTGTTAAATTATACTATTTTTTAATCATCCACTAAATTCTAGAGCTCGCTCTCATCCTAACAACACATCTTTTCATTTAAAGATCAAAAACCTAATAATACCAATAGTTTTGTACTATTAATAATATAGTAGTCTAGGTTATATTAATTTTTAATACTTTTGAATAAAGTGGTGCAACCTCTTTATTTTTGAATTTTTTATTTTCTTTCAATATTTATTTTCAGTTGGGTGGGGCTGACTTACCTTCTCTCTCTAATATTCTCTTGTGTCCTCTCGTATTCTTTTTTTGACATTATTTTCAGGATTGATGAATAAAATATTTAATTACTTAATAATTATTTGTGCTTTTAATTTTTCTATAAATTTTTCAATTTTTTAAAAAATAAATTATAATGATTTAAAATAATGTGTGTATTTTATTATTTCTATAAATATCATGCTTGCCTTTTAGTTTTTTTTATGAAAATTGTGAGTGGATGAATACATAAAAAAAGTTAAAAGGTTCTTTGAGAGCCTCTATATATATATATATATATATATATATATATATATATATATATATATATATATATATATATATATATATAACAATTCTATGATGAAAAATATAAATCAAGTTGAGTTGAATTTTTTATTTTTATTTAAATATGAACTTTTGTTTTTAAATATTTTTTTTTGTGTCAAATTTTAGAATATTTATACTTATATTAAATTTTTCTTCTTATTTTGGTGAGATAAAATTAGTTTTTACTAATTGATTTGACAAAATTAGTTTAGTTTGTATATCCAGTAATATTATTACTTAATATTACTTATACATTTCTTTTTATATTTTTAGTTTTCGTTTCATTCGGCTCCATATAAATTTATCAAATAGCAAATATATTCCTACAAAATTTAACTTTTCATATTTATCTCTTCAAAAGTCCAAATTTATTCATATATATCCCTCCGGTTTATTATCGTTAGTTCGCTGTTTATTTTTTAACCGATTATATGTGAAATGACAGTTTTACCCTTTCAAAAATATCCTTTTAAAAAATAATACAGAAATATCTGAACGGATAAAAAGGTAAATTTATCTTACTATCTAATCAAGATTAAGTATTTAATCTATGGTTAACTAGATTTTTCTAACAGAGGTAGACAGTAGGGATATATATGAATAATATTGTATTTTTAAAAATAAATATGAAAAGTTAAACTTTGTAGGGATATATCTGCTATTCGATATGTTTACAGGAGCCGTATGCAATTAACCCATTATGTTTTTAGTTTTATAATAACAACTATCCATCATAAATTAAGTATAATCACTACACTATATCAATTAATTATAAATTAAAAAATAATATATATCTGCTTTCTTCTTTTTTTATAGTATTAATTATTAAAAGGCATTATATCACTACACTAGTATTATTATAAGAGTAGAGCTTATATGCTTTTTCAAAGCATAAGTTTACCTATACTTGTGAATTTTTTATTATTGAATTTATATTGGGATTTGTGCTTTGTATTTTTTCTTTCTCTCTTTAGTTGACTTTACGAAAACACAAATCCTAATACAAATTCAATAATAAAAAATTTATAAGTTTGAATAGACTTGTATTTTTAAAAGTATATAAATTCTACTCTTATTATAATAGTATAGTATTATTATAATAGGATAATTTCAAATGTAATTTTCTAAAATTAACTTCAAAATATTATAGTTATGGTCTCTTTAAAATCAGATGTATCATTCATATTTTTTTAAATATATAAATATATAACATATGTGTCCCTAAACTCGCAAATCCAAAGTCTATGCGCCAAATACTTACAAGGATACAAGTAATATTTGATAATTTGAAAATAAATTTATAAAAAAATTTAATTTGAATAGAAAATTTATTAACTTTGCATTTTGACAAAAATAACCTATCTTTTTTATTTTTATAAATTCGTAAAAAATTAATTTGAATAAAAAATTTACCAACTTTGCGTTTTGACAAAAATAACCTACCTTTTTTATTTTTATAAATTCGGTCCAAATTTATAAAAACTAATCAAAATAATATTATTCTTTTTCTTTTTTTTTCTTATTATTTTTTCTTCGTTCGAGGTTCGTCTTTTTCTTTTTCTTCTTCTCGAGCGCGCTGTCTCGCTCCCACGTCCTGTCATCCTCGCCCCACATGATGTCTAAGCCGCCGCCACCCTCGCCGCTGTCATAAACCCTGCCGGAGCGTCGCCCCTTGTTGCCGCGCTCACTCTCGCTATGCTTGCGCCTTTGCGTATCTAATGGGCACAGCATCGCGGGCGTGGGCGCGGCTTCGAGGGATGGTGCTCCGATAGTGTTCACGGCGACAACAAGGACGATGGCTGTAGTAGATGGCGAGAGAGAGATTGCGATAGCAAAAAGAAAAAAAATGTACAATAATAATATATATATATATATATATATATATATATATATTCCTACATGAAAGGTCAAGAACCAAAATAAAAGAAATGAGATAATAAAATTGTTCTGTTAAAATAAAATTACACTGTACTTTTTTTTAACGAAAGTTAGACTATTTTTTCTCTTTCTTATTCTTTTTCTCCACTTTTTGTACTTTTTTTATCCCTATCTGATGTCAGCGATGCGCGGTAGAGGTGAAAAAGAGTGCGGGGACACCGCAGAAGAGGGTAGCTTGCGCACCTCCCGCCTCGCCTCCGTCCCCACAGACACGCATGGACGCGGTGCAGGCAAGGCGGGGGTGATATGTGGCATCGCTGCGCTCTCCTCCATTGCGCGTCACTGGCGCGCAGAACAAACACGTTGGGAAGGAGAATCCTCCATTGCGCGTCACTGGCCTGAATGGGCGCAGAACAAACACGTGGGGAAGGAGAAAAAATATTGTAACTTTCGACTAAAATGTGTAACTTTCATATCAAAAGTATAATTCTTTTTTTAAAAAATACAACTTTCGTTTAAAATAGTATATTTTTTTTTTGAAATAGTGTAATTTCATCTTATTCATCATTCTTCTTTGATTCTTGGCTGTTTCTATAGAATTTTACTTTTATTCTTTTATTTATTTTTTCTACTTTCTATATTTTCCTTCATTATCGTGGTCTTTCTCTCGCTCTCTATCATAGCCACCGCCCTCCCCGCCACCATGGACTTTGCCGGAGCGCCACACTCGCTCCCTCCATGCCTATGCCCGCTCCAGTGTGTGCGTTGGTGAGCGCGGAGGCGAGGTGGGCGTTCTCGCCCGCGCTCGCGCACCCCCTGCGGGGCGAAGGCGAGGCCGGCCGACTATGCCTCTGCCACCTTCTTTTTCGACGTTATCACGCTTTCATCCTTCTCCACGGCGTGTTGCCGGCTCTGGATAGTCACAGAAAACGTATGAGAAAGCCGAAGAAAAGGAAGAAGAGGATAAATATTATAACTTTCGCTCAAAATGTGTAATTTTTGTTCAAAAAATATAATTTTCATCTCAAATAGTATAATTTGAATGTCGAAAAGTACAACTTTCGTCTAAAATAGTATAATTTTTTTTAAAAAATAGTGTAATTTTATTTTATTTTTTCTTCTTCTTTGATTTTTGGTGTTTCTGGTAGAAAATAAAATATTTTTTATTTTTATTTTTTACTTTTTATTTTATCGTCTTTACTTTTAATTTTTTTTTCTCGCTTTCGTGGTTTCTCCCTTGCTCTTTGCAGCAACAACCGCCCTCGCCACCATTATGGACTCCACCGAAATGCTGCTTCTTGAAGTCGTGTTTGCTCCCGCCGCATCCGCACCTGTGACGTTGTGCTCATAAGATACACGTGGATATAGGCGCAGGCGTGCGGGCGCAGGCACTGCACGATGAAAGCGAACACGACATTAAGAGTCTACGCTCCAATAGGGTCTATGGTGGTGATGGGGAAGCAGCTTGGACGTAGTATGAAACAAGAATGATGAGACGTGCCAGCGAGACGGCGAGCTCGAAAAATAAAAGCCGAGGAAGACAAACATTAAGTCGAAAAAAGAAAACAAAAAATATATTTTAATCAATTTTTAGAAAAACTGAAAAACGAAAAACATAACCTACTTTTGCGAAAACAAAAAATAAAAAAAAAAATCTCAATTTTTTTTTTTTTTATACAAATCAGTCTTATAAAAATTAAGATAACTTACAAGGAGAGTATTGAAAAAATTAACCTAGATAATTTTTTTTTAAAAAAAATTAGTATGGTACCCGCTTCATCCAATCGAAATTGAACTAAACATAATAATTAAGACAGCTACGTCTCTAAGAAGAAGAAAAAAAAAAAAAAAAAAAAAAAAAAAAAAAAAAAACTAGATAGTTAGTTACTACAGGGCGGGAAAGAGAGAGATTCTTGGACTCCGTACCTGACTCATCGAGCTGTATAACTTGGACGTATTTTCCGACCAAACCCTGTCCGCTCCAACTATTCTGTGCGTACGCGCGTATGCGACTTCGTGATATGGCATAGTCGCATGCGGAGCGGCGCGCCGTGCGGACGTGCGCGCATAGAAAGAGGGGGCGCACGGTGATCTCTCCGTGCGGTCAAAGCTCGAAGCATATTGCGGAGAGAGAAGGGGAGAGGGGTAGTGATGAGTGAGGCGAAAAAAGCTGAGTTTTCCTTTATAGATTTTGGAAACTCATCACTTATTGCTCACGTGACTCCATTGATGGGCTCACTGTTAAAAGGAAATTTCCTAATCCATGAACCCTTTAATTATACTCACTCTTCCCATGACCACGAGAGATAGATTATTTATTGCTTGCCCACATTACTAGCTAGTATGTATGTAATTAACAGTAACTATTCTAATTACTTAATATTTTAGTGACTGAACTGTGGTATGACTATAATTCGAAATCATGTCTAGCTAAATTAGAAAATTAAATATACAATTACTTTAGTCGTATATTCTTAATGGACACAAATTTAATTGACACTCCAAATTGAATGAGAATTGTGAAATTAAGTCATATTAATTATTCGCATGCATGCATAAAATTCGAATTCATTGTTATGTAATATATATACATATATATGTATGTAATATTATATTCGATGATGATTCAATGTTGCTCGAGTCCGACAAAGAGTTGATCAATTTTTGTAATCTCTAACCGTGCCTAAAGAGGAAAATAGGTTAGGTTTGGCAAGGATAGCAAAAGTTATAATGCTACTACTATACACCAATTGACAAGGACGTGAAAAATGACTACTTGTTCTTGTGCGTTTGATTTATTATCCATTATTATTAGTAAGGTAACTTTTACTATATGATTTGTTTTTTTATTAATTTGTTAGTTCAGTAAAACATAATATAAAATGCATGATATGATATGAATATAATAACATATTAGTGAAATGAAATTTTATTTTAGAAATAGTAAGCTATATAGAGCATAGTCCACTCTACGTACATTAGTCGAGAATTAAAAGGTCCATAGTTGTCGACCCTACATGCATGGCTACAGGTCTCGAAATTTTATGTGGGTTGTACAATCTTTAAATAGCTAATAAAAATTAATTAATAATGTTGAAATAAGTATTTTATAGTACATAAACAAAATAATTATTAAAACACAGCTGATCAAGATATCACATGCAATGATTTGGAAACTTATTTTTACTTGTTGTATGATTATGAAGTTCCAGGTAATAATTCTGGATTGTACGAGGGGGGGTTTTGTCCTCCAGTGCACGTCTACATCCTATTTGAGTACCATGCAACCCTACCCATTACTACCAGAGGATTAATAGTAGTAAAGTTACTAGATATTATGGTGTGGTTGACCACCTTCATTGGTAAGAGGAGAAAAAATAATTCTCTCTCTTTAATTTTTTACCTTTAAAAGACATTTTTTCATGTTATTTATGGGTCAGTTAATGAAAAAGCTGGCCATATTTTGATTACAATTTTGTGTCCATAATTTGGAGACAAATATGTCAGAATTTGTGCTGAATCGCTGAATATATTGGTCTCTCATATTTGGAAAGAAGCGCAGTGAAAAATTACTGTGTTAGTTAGTTTGAGGCGTGCATGATATATTTATTATAGGGCGATGCTAGGTGTACATCCTACACCCCATTTTATTCTGGGATAGATATTATTCCATTAGTTACATCGAGTGACAAGTAAAATTTACCCTACCCTATAATAAAGTGGGATGTAAGATATACACCACTAAAAGAGTGTATACTTATATATAGCCTATTATATATGATGCATATTTATTCTTTGCATAAAAAGATGGTGAAGTGGAGAATTAGGAGGAATTTTTTGGTTGTTAATTGATTAGTTATTCGTTTATATATATATATATATAACATATCGTAACGGTGAAAAATAGATCCAAGAATAAAAATAATGTAAGAAAAGAAAAGAAAAGAAAAGTGCACACTAAATTTTACGTGGTTCGGCCACCGGCCTACATCCACGGGTGAAGACGGAGCAAAGACTTTTATTAAAGTCAAAAGAAGAATACAAAGATTATATCTCTCAAGAAAACCGAAACTCCAAATAAATCTGAAATATCAAAATTTGCGTCCACCCTGACGATTCCTAAAAATCCAATCGTATAGACGCCCTCACCTTAGAGCTTTAATTTTTTAATTAATTGCCGACTTCATTAGCAACATATGGCTCCTCCAATACGGCCTCTCTTCTCTTGGGTTGCTAAATTAATTAGAGCATGGTCTCTAATTAAAATCCCGGCTTCATTAATATGGCCGTATGTACCAACACCAACAAGTATCTTCCTTGGTTGGCCTAAATTAATTAGCGCTTCGGCTAATTAAAAGTTGCGGCTTCATTAAAGTGACCGGGTATGCTATATATAATATATGCCTCAAAACTAGAATCTAATTAGGATTTGTAGTCTAATTAAACTCCTAATTAAATTCTAGTTTACCCAACAATCTAAATCTCATATTATCCTAATTAGATTAGGATTTAACTTCAATTTAAATAAATACAAATCTAAACCAAATTATAACAATATATATATATATATATATATATATATATATATATATATATATATATATATATATATATATGAATTGAATTTTTATATATTTAAAAATATTTAATTATTGGTATTTATAAATTTTTAATTTTTAAATAAAGAAATATTCGGTTAGAATAATAACGAATCTCTTGAATTTAATAGGTGATTGATAAAATAGTATGATCTAAAAAATAAATTAGTTAAAAAGATAAATATAATATTAGAAAATTTATTGATAATTTTACAAACATAATAGCCGAACTATATATATATATATATATATATATATATATATATATATATATATATATATATATATATATATATATATATATATATATATATATAATTAGACTGAAATACTATCGATAGTAACAAGCCATTGGTGCTATCAAGTTTTTAGCTTTTAGATTAAAAGATGTGTGGTTAGGATGATAATGGTCCCCTAAAGTTTACTAGGTGGTTGGTTGAATAGTAAAAATTTTAGAGGACCACTATAATCCCAACTACACATCTTTTCATCCAAGGGCTGAAAGCTTAATAGCACCAATTGCTTGGAATACTATCGATAGTACTAAGTAATTAGTGCTATCAAATTATTAGCCCTTGAATGAAAATATGTGCAGTTGAAATTATAGTGGTTCTTTAAAATTATTACTATTCAACCAACCACCCACTAAATCCTATGGGACAATTATCATTCTAACCCCACATCTCTTAGGGGACCACTATCATTCTAACCCCACATTTTTTAATCCAATGGCTAAAAACTTAGTAGCACCAATGACTTGATACTATCGATAGTATTCCAACCTAATTATATATATATATATATATATATATATATATATATATATATATATATATATATATATATATATATATATGAACTAGGCTGGAATACTATCAATAACACCAAGTCATTGATACTAGTATTTTTTTAGCCTTTGATTAAGAGATGTGCGGTTAGAATGACAGTGATTCTCTAGGATTTAGTGAGTGGTTGAAAAAAATAGAATAATATAACAGATAGAAATGATCAAAGAAATAGACTAACAGCTTAAAACTCGATAACACCGAGTACTTGGTTCTATCAATAGCATAATCTCTCTCTCTCTCTCTCTCTCTCTCTATATATATATATATATATATATATCATTTGGAATTGAACCACATACATAACATTAAATTATTTAATTAGTGGTTGGTATATATGAATTGGAATGGATTAATTAAAGGGGACAAAGCCAAAAAAAGAGAATGAAATGGTGAAAAGAATGATGAAAAGATTGGAAACCACCTACCTTGCTCAAATAGTTCAAACAACAATTTATTACTGCAGTGAATAACTCAAAACATTTTCGTCGAATTGTTGGTGCTAATTATTAATTCTAAAAATTTAAACTGTTAAAAATACGCAATCAATTCATTTACAGCGTACAGACACAGCGTCCATGAATCTCGACCAAACTCAACCCATTTAGACGTTAGGTTTATTGTTGGACCTCTTATCGTTAAATCTATTGTGGACCGCAGCCTCACTCAACTTATTGAGCTCACCCAACTCAACTTATTAGTTTTCTGAACTTATTGTCACGACACAGAAAATTAAACCTATTTTAACCCATAAATAAATAGCAAACAACTTTTACATACAAAATTATATATAACTTCCAACTCAAAACACTTTTAGATACAAAATTATATATCAGAATTTATTTTTATTGATCATAGAGTCCAAGTAAGACAAAGTATCCTCAAATCAAAGGCCCCCAAAAGCCTTTTGTACACAAATAACCATTTAATTTTAGCTCACCATATATATATATATATATATATATATATATATATATATATATATATATATATATATATGCATGAAGTGGGATCAATATGTCACTTCAAGCATATTAACAAATGCATGTGTGGCCAATACATGCATGACACCCATAACCACACCACTCAAAGGCCAATAAAGAAAATTTGATAAAAGAAAACAAAGGGAAAAAAAAAAAAAAATCACAATCAAATTTGTGATGGAGTTGTTTGACCAACTGATGAACAATCTGGAACATGATCTTTTGGGCTTGGAAAAATGAGCTCCTTTATTAATGAAAACCACAACCCTGAAACCCCCCACTCCCCCTCCTCATTTAAATGCTCTTCTCTCTTCCCCATGGCCTTAAAAAGACCCACCCCATCTTTTCTCTCTCCTCTATTCAACAATGAATGCTCCTTTTGATTGGTAAGAGTCCCACTCCCTAAAACATGACAAACATATCTTCTTCCCCTCCTCATATATATATATATATATTTATCCCCCCCCCCCCCCCCCCCCCCACACACACACACAAACAAGCATGCATATGGCAGATCCCCCACCCTTGGGAATCTCCCATCATGGCTTATCGAAATAGCAAAGCCCCACAAATAAAAGAGCCTTAAAAGAAAAAGAGAAACAACTCAACAAAAAGAGAAGCTAGAAAGAAAAAAAAAAGAAAAAAAAAATCATCTCCCACTAGGCCTAACTCTTGGGACACAAACCAATATTATACTAATCTCTCTGCACACTTGTTAAACTAGCCAACACCACCCAAACTCCTCTTAAGGCAAAAAAAAAATACTGAGGAATCTGCAAAACCCAATAAGAAATTCATAGATAATTAATTTACTTATTATGAGCCTTTTGTTGTGATCCTTCAACTGCTATTGAGTTTCCTTTTCTTGGATGGAGGGGAAGAGGAGGAGGATGAGACCCCTGGGGCCAAATTAACTGTTGAGGTTGTTACTCTCAGCTGGGAGAGGATCATTGGTTGCTTCCTCTGTATTATACCAATAGCTACTTGCTGCAACAGCTGGTAGCAGTTGTTGATCCCTTCCTACAAACAATAAAAACACAAAAAGAAACTTTTTTTTTTTTTAAAAGGTATTGTTTAAATGCCCCTACATTTTGATCAGTACATCTCTTTTGTTTACTTAAGAGCAATGCAGAATACATATACAGGCTCTAAGTCATTTTGTGAAAGTAAGATACCTCAGAGGTGAAATTACTGTACTATTCTGCAAAAATTATAACTGTATTAATGTTCATAAATCCAAAAATAAAGGCCCCCCATTTTTTATTTTTTTTTCTGCAGAATATTTGAATGGTAAGTTTAAGTTCTTGTTTACCTCTGCAAGTCCAATACACCATGCAACAGCTATCCCAGGATTAATAAATGCTAGAGCTGGTGTCTCATCAGTAGCACATATTATGGCAGCTGCAGCCATTGATGATGGGCAGTGATCCAAGAAGTCCACATCTGCATTGTGTTTCTCATTTTTATGCCACCAATTGATGTTTAAGAAAAGGTATTAATTTGTCGAGTACTTGTAACTAATTAGTATATATACATCACCTTGGATTGTAGCTAAAATAATTTGCGTCGCACGCGAAACCAGATATTTGGCATATTTTCCTGAGGAATCGACCTTGTTCGCGAAGAAATCGACAAAAGTAAATGGTGTCACGGATCGAAGCCTCCAATTTAGTGAAGTAAGGACCAGTAGCTCCATCCGGCTTATTGTTTGAGCCTCAAAAAATATCTCGCATCTTCGACCTGTCCAAATATATCAAATTATTTCGAACCATTTTATAAATTATATATGTAAGAAACATGATTATTATTGGCTTAAAAATGATAACGTAGGGAGTATAATGTAATTTTGCCTGCAGGTCTAAGAGGGATGGGACCAGGGTTTCCTCCATCTTTGCAGCAAGAGAGAGGCAGGTCACTGCTAAGAGCTGCAGTGCCCATCCATTTTCCTGCATTTAATTATTAATTAATAGTAAACACTAAACACCACCATAAGTTCCTTGTACAAGCTCCAATAAAATATTACTGTACAGTGTGCATGATATGATAGAATATTAGTGCCCAATAATAATATACAGATGAGGCAAGGCAATCTAAGCTTTGTTTTAGCAGAGAAAAGAAATAGGGCATGGAGATGAAGGGGAAAGCATGTGATGTGTGCCAAAATGCGCAGAGTTCAAAGAGAACATATAAAAGCAAAAGAAGACATACAAATTAAGAACATATATATATATATATATATATACAGCTGCAGAAACGACAAGCACGTAGCATTAATGTACAGGGAGTGAGATGCTCAAAGAATATATCAAGTACAAACATTTCTAATTGTCTAAATTAAAGAAACAAACTCATTAGCTCGTTATACATTTTATCATTAGCTTAATTAAAACTAGAAGATGTGGTGGTTTCTTTCTAAACATTAAACTAGACGCACACTAAACAACACATAGCATCTTAAATAGTGATGCTACGGAAGGTTACACCTACGTAAATATACATAAAAAAGTTACAAAAGTGAAAGAAAAATATGCTCGTAATGTAGTACAATGCATGTTTTTCTACAGCTAGAAAAGTTGGTACTAATATGTACATGGTATATGGTTATGAACTCAAAATACAATACCATGGACTTGGTCTACCATGTCATCTCTAAACCGAACCAATTAACATGTAGTACATGCCTTAATAAATGAACACAAATTAGTGAGGTACAAGAAATTAATAAACTCCCAGGAAAAAGAAAAGAAAAAGAAAAAAAAAAAAGTACTATCGCAATTAATAACGTTTCATTAGAGTGACTTAATTAGTACCTTATAAAAAGGAGAAACTACTTGTGCAGTATCTATAAATATATTTGTTTGAATACAGATTTTTTTTTTTTTTTTAATAAAGTGTGCGAATCATATATTTTTTAAAAAATATATATAATATCGACTTTTTATTTTTATTTTAACTTTCACTTTGTTAAAAAAGATTAGCAATAACAAATTTACCGGTAAATGGTGACGGGAGAGGAACCGATCCATGTAGTTAACGGCGAGATACGCCGTTAACGGACGGAAACTGTAATACTCTTTGACCTGAAATGAAGTTTTTTTTTTTTTAAAAAAAGACAAATAAATATCAAAAAATAAAATAAAATAAAATAAAATATCTGGCTCAAGCTAGCGATAACAGGTAGTAATAATCTAACGTGCGCCGTGCCCCAGGGAGCGAAGCGGGTTCGGATTTACCTTGAGGATCCAGGCGACGGACTCGGCCCGGGCGAAGGGGTCGAGCGAGCGCGAGCGGAAGCGGTCCGGGTAGTCGAACCCGGGCGAGTACTCGGACTCGCCCTCGATGAACCCGGCGATGGACTCGTCCGAGTCGTCGGGGAACTCGGGATCGTCGCCATCGCCGGGGAGAGGAAAACTCGGCGCCGAGTCCTCGCCGAGCGCGCCCGCGTCCTCGGCGCACAGGAGGTCGCACCCGCACCCCGCGTGTTCCTCCGATGGGCCGTGCCGCATAGTCGCATAATAGTACGATGCGTACGTCCTCATAGCTTCCCCATCGATCGCCCTCGGAGTAAACGCTCTATGCGAACCACCACCGCACCGCACCGCTTTTAGAGAGAGAAAGAGAGAGAGAGAGAGTATAGTGGAGAGGAGAGGGAGTAGTGGGAATAGTGGGAGAGTGAGGCGTGGGGTGGTGTTCTCTCTCTCAGAGTGGATATATACACAAAAAGATTATATTAATGTGGGATGATAAAGAGAGGGAAAGGGGAGTTACGGAAAATGTACCCTGCACCCGGTGCATTATATCTTCTACGCCCCGCATCTATCCATCTTATATTCCATCTCATGTTCTTGTTTCATATTCGTCGGAATTCTACGACAAAAATATCAAATCACACTTTTATATTAAATTCGTTTTTTTATAGCAAAATTTAATATAATCATAAAATATATAATATAATATATATAAAAAAAATATATATATATATATAAGTAATACTTATTAATCAAGGGACCTTTTCTACCTAACTTCATTCTGAATTCTTTTTTGAATCTTTCTTTTCATTTTTTTTTTTTTTTTTTTTGTTAAGGATTAGAAATTTAGTATTTTCTTAGATCAGCAACTTTGTGCTCTTATGTTTATATCTCCTCAAAATCGACATCAGATTTTTGAATCTGCAGTAGACATTGATTGTTGTTGATCAATACTTATTTTTATACCGATAGTTAGGATTTTACAACGAAAATATCAAATTAAATTTTTATTATAAACTTGACTTATAATACAAAAGAAAAAAAATCAAACAGAAAACAAACAGACAAAATAAAATTGAATTTTCTAATAGAATAATTTCAACCTGAATTATCGATTTCTCTCTTATCATATACTTCTGTGCATAAGGTATATCAATCTGAAAGCTGCGACTTCTCTTACACCCATGCATTATCATAGTGCATACAAAAATATGAACACTTTGATCACGCCATATGGGTGTGGCTAAACTGTGCTACCATCACAAAAAAATAATAGCATCTATATTATATTTATAACCTATATAAAAAACTATTAAATTTTTACTATAATTAATTAATATTTAAATTTTAATAATTTATTTTCAACCGATTTAATTATTTTTTCTAATTCAATTAGAATTCAACTGCAATTCTAATCAAATTCTAACACTTTTATATTAAATTAATTTAGTAAATAATATAATATTATAATCAGTTTTAAACCCTTTCGTTCTAAATTTCATACTTGTTGTGTCTTTTATTATATATTTTATCATAGTGTGCATTGACTAATTTATCTAACTGACCTTATGCATCTAAACAAGAGTGTTATAATTTATATAAAATGCCCTTTCTGAAAAGGGTCAGCAGGTTCATTGAGTTGTAGCACATATTTAGATGTCAAAATAAATTATTCCCTCTTGATCTTTATTTTATAAAAAATATATATATATATATATAATTGCAAGTTAAAATTTTGACTTTAACTATTTATAAATTCTCAACAATTATAATTTAGTGGATAGTATATTTCACATGAAAGAACACAATCTATCTTATTTTAAAAAAGAATTAACCGAATATGATCGATGAAATATAGTATGTATTTCTAAATCTAATTAAGCTTAATTTTTATAAATCAAATATATATATATATATATATATATATAATTAGGCTATAATACTATCGATAGTATCAAGTCATTAGTGCTATCAAGTTTTTAGTCTTTGAATTAAAAAATGTGTGGTTAAGATGATAGTGGTCCCCTAAGGTTTACTAGGTGGTTGGTTGAATAGTAAAAATCTTAGGGGACTACTATAATCCCAACCGCATATTTTTTCATCCAGCGGCAGAAAATTTGATAGCACAAATTGCTTGGTGCTATCGATAATATTCTAACCGGACTATATATATATATATATATATTCTGAGAGGACATAGTATATATTTTCTTTATCCGGAACAATTTTAGATTAATAAATATAAATATATAGTTTAATTACGAATGTAGAAAATGTTGAATGTATCACATGTGATTTATTCAAGATAATTTTTAAAAATATAGTTAATCCAATCGATTAAGATGTAAATAATAAACACGTTTTTAATAGACTGACGTGATTAAAATATATTTATATTGTTATATATATATATATGAATGATATAACAAGAGTTTTGATTTTTCTGTGATGATTTCATCTTCAGAGATAAAAAAAAATAAAAAAAAAATTAAAAACAAATCATAAAAAAGAATCATCATTTACAATCAATTCAAAAAAATAAAAATTATGATAAAAAATAAGGTTTGAAATTTTGATTTGGTATGTATAATAGAAAATGCACGAGGCGCAAGCAACACTCCCCCCACTAAAGCGATGTTGGAGAGTTTGTCTTAGCCTATGTCGCCACATCCTCACCATGAGAGATTTGCAGCGTTTAGTTACCCTCAGCAGTAGAAAACGGTGGGGAGTGCGTGGAGGTGCATGTAAGATGTGTTGGAGCGTGTTGGCGCAATGCATTTGGAGGAGACTGGTTTTTGTTCATTTCGTTGGAGCAACGCTACTCCGATGCAGTATCAGGCCCATTCGGGTTCCGGGTTGTAGAACCCACGTGGATGAGAGGTCATAGTCACATCCATCAGATGTCGTGTCCCTACTATTTCTGTTTTTGATGCGTCTAATTTATTTCAATAGTTGATTTATTATTCATTCTTTTTTTTTTTTTTTTCTTTTTCGTGCTGGATTGAGCCCAACACAATTCCTTGGTGAGTAACACCATCTTTTTCTCATGTATTTTTTTTTTAAATATTAATTAATTATCGACGTCTAAAATTTAATGACGAGACAAATTTGAAAGATTGTAAAATTTGAAATTCAAACGATGACTTCGTTCGTCTTAATTATGAGATTGTAAAAATAGAAGATCCCTACAATATATATATATATATATATATATATATATATATATATATATATATATATATATATATATATATAACATCAAATCACAAATGTTTATTTTAAAAGTAATTATAATCTAAAAGCTTGTCACCGTTGAGGCACCAACTCATTAGACACGGACAATTGCAACTATATTACAAATTAAAAACTGCCATTATTAACAAAAGCAGTAGTCCATCGATCAAACTATAAACAAAAGTAAAAGCTCAACACGAACTTGAATATTCTCTCGGGAAAATGATCGATGATCCACAATATAAACTAATTGGTCATATTTTCTCGATTTGACCACATTTTTAATTTCTATTTGTTTTTCTCTGAGGAGTAGATGAAACAAGGTAGGGCCTAGAGCACTATGAGCAATCAGAAACTCAGAAGAGTATTTATGAAGCCATTGGCTTCGGAGAGGACACTTCAATTAATTGAAGAATAATAGGTGCTTCAATTTGTAGGCCAATATTAATGAAACTTTCACATGGTACATTTTAATAGATGCTGATGTTGGAAATGAATCCATTGTCGAAGAAAATACATGGGAGGATTACTAAAAAAAAAAAGAGTTTAATTTCGGTAAGATGAAACCGATCATAAACTTTAATTTTCGTAGTCCATTGCTCCAATTATAACTAGCCCAAACTGGAGGCTTGAGACTACTAATTAATTAAAAAGAGAATATATATATATATAGAGAGAGAGAGAGAGAGAGAGAGAGAGAGAGAAACTTTGATCATAACTTGAACTAGCTCGGTCACATTTAGTTTTTCTCGTGTGGTAAATATGAATCGATTTTCACATAAATTTATGTGTTATTTTTTATATCGTAATTATTAATTAATTTTATTTAATTTTTACGTTCGTTGCTAATAATTTCGATTTAGACTAATGGCTAAGATTTGAGAGATCATCAATCGTTTACAATGCTGTAGCAATATCAGGCTTCGAGACACTATCCAAAAGTTCACCCATTAAGTCTTTTACCTAAGCGTCGAGTTTTGAGTAGTGAAAAGAAGATCGATCAGACGATTTTCTCTCAGATCTGCGCCTAAGAGACAGTCAAATTACTTTTAATCAGAGCGACAAGAAAGACAAAGACGGAGCTTAAGTTGTAGTTCCCGACCGACAGAATCTTATTATTCCATCTTTAGCATGTAACGTATATTTAGCTGCTAAATAACTGCCATTTTTTTTATTCTAATGTATTCTCAAACATTTAATTTCGATATTAGTAGTATTCTAATTTTTTAAAAAGTTTTATTTGTCTTTTTAATATATTTATTACTGGTAGAGAATTTGCCTACTTTAGTGCATTTGTATATATATATATATATATATATATATCTACTATTTTTTTATTGTATATTTTAATCCTAAAATCTATGGATTTATAATTTTTTTATTACATAAAAATAAAAATTTGAGAGAAATAAAGAACCTGCAAATTTACTGTATACGTATCAAATAGATGAACTAGATACAAGTAATAATTTTTAATCTAAAAATTAAAATCACACTACTTTTTAAAGATTAGCAACAAAATTAATAATTTATTAGAAGTTTGGGATGAATATCAAAATAAAAAGTTTGAAGACCACAATGAAACTTAACTCAAAGTCCAAGAACTTATAGTGCAGTGCATCCTATTATCCGCTTTATTTATATATATTTTAAACAAATCTAATTAAAAATGTTAAGTAATTATATTTTGAATTTAAAATTTTTAGTGTTAGATACATACTATTTTGATGAAAAACGTTACTAAAACAAGTTAATTAGTGTACTTTTCAAACTCTTTATATATACATCCTCGAGTTGGATACGTTCAACTTCGCCCGTCGACTTATATACTTATACTTTTATAAAGCTTTGTATTCGGATTCACCAATCAACCTAAATCATTAAATTTACTTGATAAATTGATAAATGCGGCATTAAAATCAGTGCATTTGCCGTTACATCATAATGCATCATTTTGCATCATTCAGAGAATGAAATCGTGTATCATATGTTTTTAAAATACGTGATTAGTATTTTGTGTCATGAAAGGCGCTAGGGATCTGAGTAACGAGAACACAAGCGATAATATTAAACAGACACGAAAAATAGATGACTAGAGACGGATCCAACATAATAAATAAAATTTAATTAGCTTGGTGGCCTTCTGGTAGGTATTTTGAAATGTTAGAAACAAAATGATTTTCAACAGACAAATATTGATTCCTTGCTAGTAGTCAATCGGGTCAGAAGCTTTTCAAATCAGTGGGAGGAGTCCAGCTACTATACTTTTATAAGTAAAATTTTTTTATACTCATAAATTTTCATCTCTTGGATGAAGAAATGTACGGTTAGGATTATAGTAGTCCCTAGAATTTATACTATTTTTCCAACAACCTAGTAAACCCTAAGGAGACCACTATCATTCTAACCACATGCACATTCCTTCCTCCAAAAACAAAAAAGTTATACGTATAAAGAGATTTATACTTATAAGAGTATAATAATCCTACGCTATATATATATATATATATTAGAGGGCTTAACTGTTTCATCTTTATTGCTTAATTTATTTTTTTAATAAATAAAGTGAATAAAATATTATTTATTTTTATTTTTTAAAAAAAAATAAATTAGCTTATAAATTCTTACTAATGTAATTTTGTCCAATGATTTAAATGGCAACAATTAATTAATGGTAAACAATTCACCCACACTAACATTACATTGCATCTACTTGAATCTCCCAAAACCTGCAGATTACATAGGTCCACCTTCGTACATTGCTCACTCCAATAATATCCGCACAATAATGTCCATAAAATTCACCATTAATTGATGCGATACGAACACATTCGTACATCGCTCACGGGTCGTATCGAATCCGATTGGGCGAGTAATTCCAACATGGATCCTGACCGAGATTTGGCCAGCAAATGAGTCCGCTATTTACATCGGAGTGGTTGGGTCTGAAATTTCCCGACAGGTCACATTTATCGAACCATGTTGTTTGGGTCTTCATATTAAATACGTGGACCCATCCCTTGCACCACATTTATCTCCCCATCCTTCAATATCTGTTTTCCTTGACCAAGTCCCAGTAGTCAGGTACAAAAAATTTGGTGAGTGATTCTGTGAGACCGTCTAATCTGCCATTCAGTATGTTTTTAAGTTCGTATCCACAATCCAGCATGTTTTCATATTTGTGCTACTGTAAATAATGGACAGTGGACTTTACTATAACTTATTGCGTACGTCGAATCATAAATACTGAAATCTTCAAAACGCGTCCATTTAGACTTTAAAAGTTCAGTACAAATTATTATTAGAAGCAATTTATAATATTTTATAAGTTATCGTTTATAGCCGCATGTAATTCTATATTATTTATATTTTACAACTACTACTGGAGGATTAAGTTATTTTTTTTAAGGATTAAACTTGGTGCGTACATACACCTGGTGCATGCAATAATTTCTCAGCCACACACGCAATATGACGCTGACCCGGTCAATGCGGTCATTCCCCTAGCAATGTTTAAATATGAACCAGGTTCGTAGGCCCCAAAATATATAAAAAAGAAAATTTAAAAAAAAACTCTAGAATCACATTAGTCCATGAAAAATATCAAATAATTTTGGCCAATATAAATGAAAGTGGTCCATGGAGTATTTTTGTCACTGATGCCTAATCTTGATGGTAAAAAAAACAAATTTGGCCACAGTTTTTTTTTTTTTTTTTTTTTTTGGGGCCCATTTGCCAAACTTTGTCTCTTTTCTCAACTCTCCAATAACATAAATTATTATGTGGTAATTTTCATAGCAGTGGAGTAAATAAGCTTTTAGTGATAGTTTCATCTACACATCAAACCTTTTTTTAGATGGTGACTTTTTTCTCTATCGTTTCGTAGATGTGGGCGGAGAGTGATAAATGTAGGTTGTATCTTTATTGCAAAAGTGTTTAATTACAGTGATAAATTTTGTAGATAATATATTATAAATTTGATGTTCAAACGATTTTTAGATTAATCATTCCAAATAACCACTATATTAAAAATAAATATATACATCTCATCAATTCTAGTTGCCAAGCATTGCATTTGAAAAATAACTATTGGTCCATTATATTAGAGCTGGGTTTTATCACATGCTCTCAGATAGTGTGATTTTGCTACTGCAATTTAATAAGCACAAAAGGGGAAAAAATTATAAGCAATTTTTAAGAATATAAAAATGGCGATTTAGTTATTCCATTAATTGTTGCGGAATTAGCAAACTATGCTAACTCATACTATGAGAGCCCATATAGGCCCAAAATATATGGGCCGGATCCTTTAAAGCCCAAAAGCAACCGCTTTGACTCGTTCGACTCATCTCCTTCGACTCGTTCCTCTCCTCCGCGCCATGATCGGAGAGCTATACCTAGCTAGATGATGCGCGGGACTCTTCCTCGTCGCCTCCTCGCCGCCGCGGCGTCGTCGTCGTCGTCGTCGTCGTCGTCGTCGTCGTCGGCGGCGGCGGCGGCGGCGGAGATGAGAGGAGTGTCTTCGTCCTTCTCTCGCTTCGCGACGCATCTGGCTTTCGCCGCTCGTGCGTCGAGATCCGCCGCGACGCCCGATGTGGGCCGAGGCGACTTGGTCTTCGTCGAGCCCGTTCCTCCTCCGCCTCCTCCCTCGAGCGCCGCCACCTTGTCCGTTCTCCTCCAGCCGCGCGTCGTCATCTACGACGGCGTATGCCACCTCTGCCACCGAGGTTTCGTTTCGTTTCGATTCGAATCGTCTTCGCTGATCTCTCTTATCATGGTTTTCTTTTTGTGTGTGTTTGATGATGCTTATATTAGGGCTTTGATCGATCAAACCCTTGTTAGGGTTCCTCAGTAATGCGTTGGAACACCCTAGCCTCAGATAATGATGCCTTTCGTATTGCTGGGAATCTGATTTGATCTAATTTTTTGTGTCTTAACCCTATCCTGGTTAATGAATCAATCTCTCTCCTAAACGTGACGATTCTTACATGCTCAGTAATCTTGCTACAATTATAAATGAATAATACCTTGAGTATGTGCTATTAATATCTCTAGTGTGCTGTGTACTCTTCACCTATTATTTTGAAGTCAATGATGTGATTTGAGTTTGGAATTTGATTTTCTATAGGTAATATAATCAAGGCTTAATTTGCTCTAAATTATTGGACTTGTATAAAGATCGATCGACGACAGTTGATTTTGGCTGAAATTAGAGGTTGATTAAGCTTCAGATAACCTTTTTGATAATAAAGTACCCATTTGGTGCCTGGCTTCAATATCAAGATGACAATGCAGTTGTGGTTCTTCTGGTTCTTACTCCTCGTTGCAGTTGTTTTATTGTTGTATTTAAAACTATATTAAGTTTCCAAATGCTCATTTCAATTATTGAGAAATTACTTATGGCAGTTTATCTCCTTAAAGATGATAGCAGTCCCTGATATTAGGATTTCTGTGTGCCTTTTTTCTCAAATCAATATAATAATAATAATAATAGTAGTTAGAGTCTCTCTTTGATGAATGTTGTTATAAGAGTGTTTTGCCAGATATACGCAAATCACTCACTGGCCTCTTTCTTTGGATTAAAACATTTTAGCACTTTGTTATGTTAATGAATACTTAATTTAGGCTCTTAATCAGCGTGCTGATTCGTAATGAATAAATCTAGCGTCACGAGTTTCCACACTGCAGGGGTAAGGTGGGTGATTAAGGCTGACAAGTATGAAAAGATCAGGTTTTGCTGTCTTCAGTCTAAGGCTGCTGAGCCATACCTCAGGCTGTGTGGTGTTGATAGAGAAGATGTACTACGTCGCTTTTTGTTCATTGAAGGACCTGAATCATACTACGAAGGTTCCGCAGGTTAACATTCATACCTTTTCTTTAAAATAACTGAAGTGTAATCACAAGTATTGCTTGATCTCATAATTATTTACCGTAGGGAAAAGTATTGGTAACTAAAATTTGACATTTTCCTTTTTATATAATCCTTGCTTTCATTTTTACATTTGGGCCTGTCGGTTTCAAGGAAAATGAACAAGATCATTATTTTCTCATTCCCATCTGCTATTTGAAATTTGGCCATTGTACTATATCGACACTTCCTCAGATAAATCGTAGATATATCTGCTTGAAGTTCTCACATGCATTTCTGGATTCAAAGATTCTTCATTTCCTGGTTGTATATATTAACTTATTAGCATTTTAGATGGTGCATTTAGTGTTTCTTTTCCACAGCTAACACATAGCTTTTGTGTCCGATCTGATGCAGCTGCACTAAAGATTGCATCGTACTTGCCATTTCCTTACTCAGCACTGAGCTCTCTGATGATCATCCCTGCTCCATTGAGGGATGCAGTCTACGACTATGTCGCAAAGCATCGATATGAGTGGTTCGGCAAAGAGGATAAATGCATTGTCATGAAAGATAAGGAATTGCTGGGGCGTTTTATAGATCGGGATGAGATGCTGGGTGAGGGCTATGATGGCATTAGCCGACTCTATTGATCTCATATCGTCATGCAAGATAAGGAACTGCTCGAGTGTTTTGACGGATCGATGTGAATTGCTAGGCTGTGGGGATGACAGCGTAGGCCGAATCTTTTAGTCTCATTCGATTTCACACTTTGTTCATTCCTAAGTGAGTATAGCTGCTATAAGAGGTACGATCCAATAGTCTCTTCTTCTGAAATTATGCTTAACAGAAAAAAGTTCTTTAGTTTCTACTGGTGACTTGCAGCATCCCTTTAGTAAATTGCTAGAAATAATTTTCCTAAATATATATGTATAGACAGATATTTGGTTCTTATATATATATCATCCTGCAATGTTTCCCTTTTCTGATTTATCATGTTTAGTTTAGGTCCTTTTGTTTTTGTCTGATGATGTTCACATGTCTGACCTTGTGATTGAAAAATTGAAGCAAATGAACTCGAGCAAATCCGCGAACATAATGGAACAAAGATGATAAAAAAAAGTTTCATTGCTATAACAGCAAAAGAAAACTTGCTACATTTTGCCTAATTATCACTGTTTAGTAGTAAATTGGCATAACCAAACTGATGCTCTTAGTAGTAAATTGCCTATCACTGTTTGTAGTTCAGTTAACAGCCGAAAGCGAAGATCATCCCTGTGTCTCAACATTGATCTAATAGACTATGCGCTAGATTGCATGAAAGATTTTCAGTGTTCAGTCCCTGAATCCAGTCCATTCCTTCCAATCCTTGTCGATGTGCTTTTCAGCCCACCAGACTGCCGCGCGAGCGGCTTGAGGCGCTCCTGGAAGGCCCTTCTCTCTGATAGTGTCGGCCATGTCGATGAAAGGTATAACCAAGAGTGTTCCAGGGCCACCGTATTCTGCGTGTAGGAAATTACTTAGGATCTGCCAACAAAAAGAAGCAAATTAGTTAGAAAACTGAATGAGTAGAGAATGGTGAAATGATTGTGTTTGATGATTTACTTGAGGATTTTAAAGACATTATTAAGGTCATACTCATATTAAGGAACCTAATAAAGCCTTTGATTAGACAATTTTTTGCTAGTCCATCACTGCTCCTTAAACTGTTTAAACAATTTGTACTAGCCCTAGCCCTAGCCCTAGCCCAAGCCCAACATGCAATTATTTCTAAACATTAACTAGAGGAATTAGAAAGGAAAAAATCTAACCTCGGTGCAGATGTCGACGATTTCCTCAGTAGAATCGCCGAAATACTGATTCTTTTCCGTCAGCCTGGCAACCATATGAGTCCTAAATTTGTCGGTCTCCTGCTTAACAAATTCGACTTTAAGGTGTACACAAGAAGCGACCTCCTTCGTATTCAAATACTAGTCTTTTGAAAATGGAAAAAAAAAAATTCTCATGAAAGTTTATTATTATTATTATTATTATTATTATTATTATTATTATTATTGTTGTTGGTTAAACCACTAAAATATGATAAGATAAGATTTTTTTTTTTTTTTTTTTTTTAAAAAAAAAAAAAACGAAACAATAGAGGAAGTGGGGAGCTCACAGCGTCAGCGAATTCGGGGATTGGGTCGGGAAATTTGTACTCAGCGGCCCTACAGAGGAGATGGGAAGGCGGGGAGGAGATGGGAAGTGGAAAGAAGCGATGGGTTCTTCTTGAAAGGGAGGAATAAGGACTGGGCGACCGAAGAAGAAGACGACAAGATGAGGATGAGGATGAGGATGAGGATGAAGATGAAGATGAAGAGAGAAGAGCTGCAGCGGCGGGGAATACGAGGGAGCGGAGGAGGAGGATACGAGCAGGTAGCGGAGGAGGAGGAGAGGGACGAGCAGGCAGAAGCAGAAGAGGGGATAACGCTGCGGCTCCCCCCATCTCTGCTGCGCCTCTTTTGAGCTTCCTGATTTTAATTTGAGCTCAACTCTGTTTTATCCCATATCTATCTACCACTAATACCTTACATATTTTCTCTGTGGTATATGGTAGATATTTCGAATTTTTTATATATTATAAATCTCGAATCAAACCGATCATTTGAGTTCGTCGCATTAAATAATTGTTAACTTTCATAATTTTATTAGCTGAAAATATCAAGTGATTAACTTTACTAAAATTGTCAAAAAAAAAAAAAAATCTTTTAAAATGTTCGATTTAACTGATTAACATATATACATGATTTAGAAAAATAAAGAACTAGAAAAGTATTAATTAAAAAAGAAAAAAAAAAAAATAGAAGAGTCGAGAGGTGAACGTTTGATTGGAGAAGATATTTACTAGTTTACTCACTCACACACACACACTTTTCTCTTTCCTTTTTTTTTTAGTTTAAGCCTTTGTTCTTCCGATAGTGTATTCTTGCTATACAAATCATGAAAGCAAGTTCGCTATACACTGTGGCAAAATGAAACTCATCGAGATCTTTTGAAGCACGAGTAGGAAAGTGAGACCATTCACCAGTGATGAAGCAATTTAGACTAACAAAATGCCCCGTTCGTTAAGATTACTTATATTCGACTTGGTTTTTATCGGAAAAAACGGCCGGTGATAAACTGCAATTATTAGTGTCTGGAGGATAGGATTGCTTACCAAAACATAGTGAAACTCAAAAAGGAGGATGCATGCATGTATGTGTACAACAGAAAGGCCAAGGTTGTTAACCATCACAGGTTCCTCTCATGTGGTTCCAGCCAGGGAAATCCAAGTACGTCGAAAACGTCTTTCTCCGTATCGCAACTCACCATCGTGCCTGCTCTCGTCCCCTACATACATCATCGAAATGGAATGGAAAATATCAGATAGATAAAGAAAAGAAAAAAAAAGGCCAAAACAAACAAAAATGTAGAAATTTTGCTTCTTGTAGAAAAGTAATGGTAGTTCGTACTCGCTTGCCGGCTGAGCCCTGAGTTGCCAGATAAAGCCCCGTGTCGTCTAGTCTATACCCTTTCGACTCGGCTAATAATCTCAATCTACATATACCATAGTTTATTGATCAAATTTATGCTTTTTCACAATTTAACAAAAAATACCAATGGAAAATAGTGGCAAAAGAAGATGCATAACAAATCAATATCATCTGGCGCATACAGCAGCTCTGTAGTTTCCTACAAATATAAACCTCACATGCAAGCCATCATTCCCATTGGAGAGTGTAATCAGTGGTCATTGCTATATCTTAGGATACAAACCCCACTAAACCACAAGCAAGAATAAATTTCTGAGGCAGAAAGATACTCTCAAATCTAATTCAACTAATCTCTTGACGTCGGATCACCAACCATTAAGGATGTTTAATCTTCTAGTATGATATAAGAAACTATACCAGGTCAAACACCTCATATTTTATCGGTAAGTTAATTTGACAATTACAAGCACCTGTGATCTCTGATCCATCACCAAATATTGCCAACAAAATATACGATTAAAAAGTACAAGAAAATGAAATTTAGCAAGAGAGGCTGTACCTCCTATTTAATACATCGTTTCCAGTCCATGCAACTAGCCCAAATGCATATCTGTTCCTTGGGTATACCTGTAAGAGTGACATATATATATTGAGATTTTAATCAGCAATTCATAGAGAATGCTCAGAACCTAGCACCATAAAATAAGGATTCGCAGCAATGCTAGCACCCTGTTCTAACAGCTTGTCCGAATCTTCTAGGGGGGAGTGGTGGTGGTGGTGGTGTTGTTTATAGACTAACATCAGCACAAACCAAATTTACTACTGTACCTTAAAGTCAATGCGATGTCGCAGCTCTTGACCGGGATATGTCCAAAGACCAAAGTATGTGTCAACCCCGGAATCTGTTCCCTACATTGCCGCATTAATATTCATCAAAATGGATTCTTTAAATGTGAGCAACTACCATCAAGGAATTTTTTTTTAAAAAAAAGTAAAAAGGAGAACATCTCCAAGAAGAACAGGTTTAATCTTATGTCAGGAGCTAGAAATAACAACAGGATTTGAATGCGAAAGGGCAATCCTACTATATGATGAAGCAATGCTTATTTCTCTAAATTCTTAGGATTCACAATAACAATAAGTTGCCTCAAATATTTCCGAGGAATTAGTCTTATTATGTTAAATTAACAATTGTAATTCTTTTGCCTCCCTTTCTATTGTGAGATTATCACAATATCAAAGAAAAAAGGAAACATTTCACTACACAAGTTATATCAAAATCAATAACTTCACCTAATTAGCTATTCTCCTCTTTTAGTATTAACTGCACGAAAGCAAAGGGAAATGGACATAGAAGAAATAAAAATGAATGTATGATCCTGATACTTACATCTGTGCTATGCATGCTAAATACAAGATCCTCTCTCAGAAAGTTGATGTCCTTCAAATATTGAATATACCTAGGTAAAAAGCCTTTGTGGCTGGACCAAAAAAGAAAATAAGTGTGTGATGTGTCGGCTACATAGATAGGCAGGACAAAATGATTATACAAAAAAGTGATCACATTTAAATGAGATAAATAACAAATGATATCATTAAGAGCAAAGCAATAGAAACATTATTTTCGTGTTTATATTAATTAAATATGAAAGTTTTACATTGTTTGAAACAAAATGAATGGCAGAAAATTGGCACTAGAGCATGTTGCTTTCCCCAAACTAACAAGTCAAAATAGAATGACTTGATACATCAAAAAAGACAAGCATGAGAAGAAAAGTGAATATGGGTGTCCAGATGAAATGCTAATGTTTCTAAATCAATTGAGGGACGATCATTAAAATTTATCGATGCATTTGGTGGTTTACCTTTCTCCGTCGGGATGAGTGATAACGATATCTAAGTCTCCACAAGAAGATTTGCCACGCCTATATGATCCGCCACAAACAACAATTATCTTCAACACCTCAATAGATCACCAAAATTAGGCATGAGTAAAAGATTCAAGCGGTTAGTTTCAAAACGACTAATATAATTATGTCAGTCAGATCGAACTACATTAGATAGTAACAACGAGCAAATATTGATCAAATAAAAAGAGAATGAAATCTAAAACTACTTCCTACCACCAACAAGAACACATTGAGACCTTCACACATGTATAGGACCATTTCTTCCATCAATGCAATGGCCACACCATCCTTTTCAATATTGTTATCTTTGGGAGCTATTAGGTTGAACATTATAACTAGTTGCAAGTGTGCACGTTCTTACTCATCTCCTTACTATCACTATTATTAACCCCACAAAATAATGTACCAGCCATTACAACATGCTCGCGTCAAACTTAAGAGTATTTATCCTTTTCAAGTACATAGAGACTATGTTCTCATTACGCTGTGATCTCTTTATGCCCCTAAGGTCTAATTAAAGGATCGTCTTCTCTTAGTACTGATTATTAATGATTAACAAACTACATCAGCTCTTCATAAGCATTCACTCATCATCTGATAGTAGAATGTTGCTATATAGAGCAGGTATGGATATTTATCTGTTAGTTATTTGAATTTCATAGTGAACTAGAAATGTGCTATTCTCTATACTGAAGTAAGCATGCTGGTATTCTGATTCTACAACAAAATGCTAATTACTCTGTAGTTTAAGGTCAGAAACTTTCACAAAAAATTCAGCACTTGACCGCTTGATTGAGCCCAGTCCTATAAGTACCCCAATAATTTCCAAATACCATGTTGAGTTCAGGAAACGGAAGAATCTTCAGATACCTCTCTTGTGGTATACCCCATATCAACTGTACCACCCTGTGGTTCCGGATTTTACTCCATATGCTAGCTGTTCCGATTTCCTGTTAGAATCTGCCTTGAAAATGCCATAAAAATCGAGCACGTAACAATCATGTAACTCAAAAAAAAAGGGACGTAACAATCAACCGTCCCTAGCACAAGTGGCAAAGGGCTTGGTGGTTGATATCCGAGATCCCGAGTTCGAAGCCTAGCTGCTTCACATTTCCAGCTAAGTTTATTTCAAAATAAACGAAGCAGATAGCATGCTACCTTTCTCTCTCAAAAAAAAAAAAAACAATCATCTAACTCATTAGACCTCTATAACTTAAAAGGATAAGTAACATTAAGATGAAAAATTCCTATTTATAGCAATTTTACTGAGTAACTTGATTGCCATGTCCTCAATTAAATGGCATTTTAACTGCAGGTCTTCACAGAAAAAAAGAAGAAGTAACCACAGGGTGGGGAAATGATACAATTTGAACCACGCACTGGAAAATAAAACAGCACAACATGCTGAGGGCAATTCTGAAGTTTTCCCTTGGGAAAATTAATGATAAGAAACGATGAAATTATACAGAAACCAATGGGAAAGAATTTTGATGATGCTCACCCCAGGTTGAATATCTTGTGCAGCTTTTTCTAAAAGCATCTCCATATCTTTAACCTAGATAAGCGAGGAAAACAAAAGAAATTTAGGGATTTCATCAGTAAAGTAGAAATCCAACCTATAGAGATAATACATAACACAGTTACACCTCATGTCTTGGAATCCTTTTCTTAATGTCATCAAAGAATTGTAGTCCTATCCTCTGAGCATTTGTCAGAGACTCTTCATTTTTCAGTTCATCAAGCGTACGGTATCCTTTCTCATATAATTTTAGAGCAGTTGCCGGACCAATTCCCCAAACTTCACCAAAGAGATTAACAGTTCGCACCTTCAAAAAATGAAATTAGTGATAATTAAAAATTTAATCAATGCCAGTAATTGAATACGAAAATTAGGGTTACAGAGTGGAGATGTAATAATATGCGCTCGTAGTACTTTATCACATGTGAGAACACTAAACCCCCATGTGCTTCTATGAATACTCATCACTAGCAATACACCTTTCTCTGTAAAGTTTTATGCAGTACCTATCAATAGTGAAAAACATCGCACATTGATCACATATTACAACAAAACTGCCTTACCTTTTCATCATTCTCGAAGTGCTCCAATTTAGCTAACTTCCCCGTGGTCAGTATTTCATGAATCTGCACAGTAGCATTTTCTTACCCCTCATCATTTTAGAAGACGGTATTTATTACAAAATTAACAAAAAAAAGTTTTTTCTAGTTACACCAACAAGTGTTATATTATAAAATGAATATGAGCAAAAAGCCGGTAAATATTGCTGAGACGAGACTATACGCTATATCAAAATATAAAAGCACGAAAGCAAGATGTAGCCGAAGTCATTAACTTACATGATCCTGCAATGATTTCCCAATTGCAGGTAAATGCTTGACTTGATCAACACTTTCAATTTTGAACGGTAGCTTCTCAATGACAGGGATAGCTTTGTAATAGCTGAATGACCTTCTGTCATCTCCTAAGGCTTTGGGGGGTTCAAAAAAAAAAAAAAAAAAAAAAAAAAATCTTAGAAAGAGAGGAGATTCCCCAAGTTTGGTAAGATCAAGGATTACCCAGCTTCAATACCTCTGTATATGTCGATGAGTTTCCCAAATATTTCAGTGATATTCTTGTTTAGATCTGGTGGACTGTACAGCGAGGATGAGGATTGCTCCGAAACACCTGTCTGATGACATTAATTCATAAAGAAGAAAAGAAGAACATTAGTCGTGCAAGGAAAAGCATCCGCCTCACTAAGAAACAACAAAGAAACAGGCGACAAGCAATTATTATTTTTTTCTTTTTCGCCTTTGACGAGTAAGGCACGCATCTATTAAAAGCTTAAAAATGGGAAGTTCTGTGCAAAGCCTAGGGCATATAAACAAACTGTTGCTCCATCATTATTTTCTAGTAATTGTACTAAATTTAGTATGCCCGCCCTCGTAACTAGATACCAAATTAATCATTAGATGACCAGGGCAAAGCATTGCTAAAATTAAGCTAACATGCGAGTCGTTGGCACATAAAACACTTTCCCAGTAATCGGAACTGAAGCGCCGATGGCATTACAGCAAACAGAAAAGGACTTGATGAATACCACACACACCTCAGCATCCGACCCGGCAGCAGGAGAATTGATGCTAGAGTTGGCACCTTCAGAGCTACTTGTGCTGCTGAGGTTTTCTACGGAATGCTCTGATGATTTTTTAGTTTTCTTGATGCGCGGCGACACATCTTCACCGTCTCTAGCCTCAGCTGATTCATTTGGCACTTCACCACCGGAGTCGTCGGCCTCCTCCTCCTCCTCTAACTTGAGAGTGTACGGATATTCAGGCACCTTCTGGCCTGATTTCAGACAATTCTCCAACCACTGATAGGGAAGTAAACTCTGCAGAATGATAACAAATTTCGGCGGCGTAAACAGAAATAACCCTAGACTTCAAACTACGGGTACTCACTCACTTACCCCTCTGAAGCGATTCAACTGCTCGCGGCCCACTTGCTGCAGAAGGAGACTGGAGCTCATGGCGAAAACATGCGTGACCCCCCTCTTCGACAGAGGAGTTTCCTCCTCGATGGAAGCTCCCATCTGGATCAGCTTCTGCTTCCACACCTACGCTCGAAAGAAAAAAAAAAAAAAAAAAAAAAAAAAAAAGGAGCACAACCCACCCCGATTTGATCAACCGTTTGATCGAATTCGAAAAGGTGCGTGCTTTATTAATTAATTAATTTATTTATTTATTATTAATATTAATTACCTGGAGCCTTCGAGATTGGACGCCCCTTGCGACGAGGAACACGACCATGCCGTGGAAGATGCCGTTCGGGTCCGGGGAGATAGACCGCTCTCGCCGCTTCTTCTTGGGCGCCATTTTTTTTTTTTTTTTTTTTTTTCTTTTCTTTTTTTTTTTTTTTTTTGGTTTGTTCAGCAACTGGTTCTTGGCACGAAATGAGTTTCTTTTTTTTAAAAAAAAATAATAATAATAATAAAATACTCCAGCAGGCCCAGAAAGAGGGATGCGAATAGGCCGACCGGTTTTGGGCCTATATTTTGGGACTTCTCTGAAAATTATCTGTGTTGAAAGATCGTTGCATTATTTCATTCTGATTCTTTTTAACATGTACAAAGTGTTTCTTCTTCCTTTTGCCAACCAAAACATATATAGCTTTAAGTATCAATCAGAGGCAAGATAGTTAGATATTTTGGCATATATATATATATATATATATATATATATATATATATATATATATATATATATAATAGAAGAACGACGCGTAAAAATAGGAGAGTACAAAATAGTAAACAACAACTATTGTCAGAACGGCTGTAGCTGGACCGCAGCACATACAGCAGGTAATTAGATAGATAGATATGTACGGTTTCATCAGACTGCATTTAACAGATAATCCAAAATTTTCGACTCAACAATGCTGCAGAGCGCAAACTGTGAAAAGGCACAACAATAGCAACTTTGTAGACCAGAAATGAAGATCGAAACTTGTCTGAATAAAAAAAAAAAAATGCAGTAGAAAATTTAATATGTAATAATGTGAAAATTGCGATTTTTGAGGTAAATCACATAAGAAACTGTAATTTTGAGAGAGCGTGGCATTGTAACATCAGAAATTAAAGGAAACTTTTGAGTAGTTGAATCCAAAATAACATATCTGAATAGACCCATGTAACTGATTTATTATACATCAAAACCAGAGGAGAGGAGTCCAGAACTCGAATACCAACGGAAAGCGAGTACATCAAATGCGCAGGTATTTGTTCTTTTATTATGCAAACTAGTTACGACAGCACCGCCGCCTCTACTTTTTTGTTGTTGCCACTGCAAAAATCTCATAAGTGCAAGCTGAACAAATAGAAAAGAGGAAAATAAAATCAAAATGAGTTTATTTCCAACAAGCTGCACATGCTTCAAGGGACTCTAAAAAAGAAAGAAAAAAAAAAAAAAACAGATGAGAGCTTTTCATCTCCCCAAGCACTAATCGATGTTCTAATTCCTTTTTCATATTCATATTTGTACATTACTTTACTCCAACTATGTTGCAAATCACAAAATTACATGTTTCAAACTACAAAAAGAAGAAAAGAAACCCCTACGATCATGTTCAGAGAACTTTTCCTGTTCTAATTATCTTTTGACAAGCAACACTAAGAAATCACTACTAAACTAGCCAAAAGACGGCGTTCAAGGAATGTTCACAGAAGAAACTTCTGAAAAGCCAAACTACTAGCTGATGCACCATAAATTACTCCAGAAAATTGAGTAAGTATAATCGGCGCACATGCACACACATTCGAACAACATTATGGGTTATTTGACCAATCTAATACGTATCAAATCAATCTGCGTTTATTGATAGTCATTGGTTCTGAAGATGCCGACTACAAGTGAAAAGGGGAACATTTCATGCCAATGTAAACAAATGAATCACTAGGCCAAAAAAGAAGAAGAAGAAGAAGAAGAAGAGAGGAGTGAATACCATGTTGAATAACTACATGCCAACATAAATGAACATGTTTCTATTACTGTAAGAATACTAAATAGATTAAGCAAGTAAAATAAATTTCTGCTACCATGACAAAGTAACATCATTTTTGAGTAAAAGTATAACAAATATCATAAGAGGGAAAACAAATTTGAAGTACTTTGTGATACTTAATCATACCAGCAATTACAAGCATTGTAAGGGCATTTCCGATTTTTGACACCTGCTTGACACTACTCTTGTAAGATTTGAACTTCTTCAGTGCAGGATCCTCTTCCAATAGCTGTGATACAATGCATTGCAAAGCAAGAACAATCAAATGAGAACAAAAAAAATAATAATAACTTTTTATCATTTTACTTCAAAAGGTTATCTGTTTAAGATGACAAAAAATGTCCAACTTGAAAAAGAACAAAAAAAAAAAAAACAAATTCAAGAAGTGTAAACAAGATCTCAGCTTTCTATTACTTTAGGCAAGAAAAGAATAGCAATTCCCTTCTTATACAATTAAAAGATCCCGAGTCTCTCCCTAAATCTTGATCCATAAAGCTCGAATATCAGAAAATAGAAACCCTAATTCACAATAATTTTGCAAATAAAAATAAAATAAATAAAAGAAAAAGGGAAATGGGAGAAGAGCGGATTGCTCACCGCCTTCTCGCGAGCTCCGAGCTCGACATGGTAACAACGGCGCGGCAGGTGAGGCAGCGGCGGCGCCACCTGCGGAGAGACGAAGAAGGAGAGGGATCAGAGAACGGAGAGATCGATCGAAGAGAAACCTAATTAGGGTTTTGAGGAGGAGATCGCAGTGAAGAAATAGGGATCGACCTGAGACCGAGGGCGACGTAGAGAGGAGAAGAGGTTGGACGCCATGGAGGAAGAAGAGGGAAAGAGAGCAGTGCGAGTTTTTGGGCGTGGGTTGGAAACTCCTACGGACGCTCGCACAGCGACGACAATAATAATAGGGGCAATTGCATACATGTCCCTCCAAATATGTCGAATAGCAAATATATCTCTGCAAATTTCAACTTTCATATTTATTTCTGCAAAAATCCAAAGTTCTTCAATTGTCCCTGAGGTTAATACCCGTTTGGAATCCGTTAATTTTTTAACAGATTTCATGTAAAATTACTTTTTTGCCCCTTATAAATATATCTCCTTACAAATTTAAAGGAAATGAAGAAGAAAATGAAGAAGAAGAAATGAGGATTAACTTATTTGCTTTACTCTCTCTAAAGAGAACAATCCTAACTGATTTACTCGGCTCAATATTTACATAAAGACTATTGTTTTCTCCTCCTCAACATGAAATCTTATTTCATTCAGAGCCAGCTGTCCACAAGTAAACAATTGCTTCGAATATCTAAAACAGCAGTTGATTCTAAATAAACACCATCCCAGAAGCATTACAAACGGAATCACCCATGAATCTCTAAGAACCAGGTCCGTCCACAACAATTAGTTCAAACAAAACACTAAACTACTTTGAAGAGGGAGAAGAAGGGGAATTAGGGATGATTACATTTTGCACTCCTTGATGTCCTCGTTGGTGTGCTTGTAGACGCAATCCTGCTCGCGGCACTCCCGAACATGAAGAGCGGCAAATCCTCGCCTTGTCGTACTGGGGAGGACCCGCACGCGTCCCCCTTCATGCAGAGCCCGCGGAGCCAGTGCCGGCACACCGTCTGCCGGAAGCTCCGCCGCCCGGCGCCGCCGCCGGGCATATCGGCGGGGGCTCCGCCGCCGGGGGCGGAGGGAGCGACGGATCCCGCGGCGGAACCCACGGCGACGGCAGCGGCGGAGGGGTCGGAAGCGGCGAGGGAGGAGGAAGAGGCCACGAGTGGAGGGATGGGAAGAGAAGAGTTAAATTAAAAAAAGGGTAAAATGGTATACACTGTCTAATCTAACCAAGGTTAAGCATAACCTAGTTAACTCAATTTTCCTAACAGAGGGGCAATTTGATAACGGTGACAGGGAATATGAAAATTGAATTTGCAGGGATATATTTGAAATCCGACATATTTGGAGGGACATGTATGCAATTATCCCATAATAATAAATGAAAAGGTACGATGTATAAATAAAGTTAAGCCGTGTATATATATATATATATATTGTTATTAAACAAAATTAATTTTTCTTGGACATAAATATGCCCTCTTTAAAAATCAAATTTTCATGTATTCAAGATGAAGTTTTCAGGAGAGATAAGAGAAGTTTCTATAATTATAGTAATATATCAAATGAAAGTTCAGATTACAATGTCACGGATGAAGAAGCACCTGTAAATCACAAACAACAAACCAAAACGAAGTTGTTGACAAGTTGGTATAAATGATGCCAAATATATGATCAAAGGTCCATAACTAAAATTTACATTATTCATTTCCTCTTATCTAGAAGCAAAATAACCTACTGTTTTCGCACTACACAACATTGGCAGGCAGCCTTCAAACACAAATATTTCAAATGGCAAACTAATATGTCTGCTGGACTGCTCGGAAAACCAACATTATATAACTGTGATTTCCAAACATACCAGTTAATATGGTCATACACAATCAACAATTTCTTCGAAAAGCAAACATTACGTTCTTCTCAGATTACAAGATTACTAGCCAGCTCGCGACTGCATTGTCCACTCGGCATTGCTTCGTGATTCTCTGGGTTTGAACCAGCGAAAATGCTTCCGGTATCGACATCTAGCATTCTTCTGCTCATCAACTAATAGAGATGGTAAGACGAGGCAACGATTATGGAACAGCACACTTTTTGTTTTATCCAAACCTACAAGTATGAGATGAACCGTTTGTTCGGCTGTGGTAGAAATGCTTCTGCATTCACTTGGTTGGAGATGTGAACCGTTGTCGGTCTCTCTTTCGGTTCGGGCCTTTTTCCTTTGGAGAAGATGTTTTACCAAGGCCAGCTTGGCGCATTTCTGTTGAGAGATTCAACACAGATCTAATTGTAAATTTGCATCCTTAGGTATATACCATACATATCAAGATGATAATAATTACCTCTTCCTCTCTCAAGCTCCATATCCAGCTCTTCTTTCCACTTCCTCTCTTTCTCAGAGGCGCTTACACTGCTCAAAATGCATTCTTTTGGATCAGACGATACAGATAACGATACCAAGAGAAAAAAAAAAAAAAAAAAAAAAAAAAAAAAAACTAAAGAAATTTGGTTACAGTATTATTTTTTATTTTTTTTTGAGAGAAAGATAGCATGCTATCCGCTTCGTTTATTTTGAAATAAGCTAGAAATGTGAAGCAACTAGGCTTCGAACTCGGAATCTCGAGTATTAACCACCAAGCCCCTTGCTACTTGCACTAGGGACGATTGTATTTTCAATTGATTAAATTACTAGCATTCATATTATCGCTAAACCTTTCGTGTACTTCACTGAGATACGTTAAGGTATCCAAGTACAAATCTTATATCAATTATAGATGTCAGCTAACAAACCTTGCGCTGGTTGGTTCTTGTTTAGCATCTTGAAGAAGATTGCCCCACTCAGGAGAAGCTATTTCTCTTAAAATTCGATTATTCTCCAAAGTGCTGACCGAAGCATGCATGCTGCAGCTCCCAGGGCTCAAATTATTATTATTCTCATTATCAGACTGTGGCGTAGATGTCCCACTAACAACCTTCTTTGGTGAAGACTTGCATTTAGGAGGCAATTTTGAATTAGTCATTATGTTTTCATTGCAAATACTGGTAACACATCGAGAATTGGTGGCATTCAAGGTGTTGTAGAACTCATATAAAGGTGTCTGCAGCTTCTTCAGATCGAGGGCCTGATAAGCAGGAGCAAATTTTATAATTTATTTGCAAATCATTATAAGGCTATCAAATATGATCAATTGTATATATGCATGAAAAATAGTAACATAAGCAAATTGCATAAGAATTGTTGTAACACTCATAATAAAATACCTTCTCAACGAGAAAAGCCCTAATTTTTGACTCTGTGACTTCATCGTCATCATCACACATTGAGTCACAAGGGAAAGTGAACTCATTTTCCCCATCCTGACCACCGTTGGGAGCACCATTTAACAATTCACCAAAGTCTTTTTTACTCATTTTTTCTTCTGCACTTATCTTGAAATTGCAAGGCCACTCATCAAAGGGTTCAGACATTGGATTGAAGCTCTGGCAAAAAATAAAATAAAATAAAATAAAATTCTCAATGATCTAAATACAGAAGGTAGTATGTTGTTAAGTCATTCACTGAGCGGTAGAGACATCAAGGAAAAAACAAAAATCATACCGAACCAACCACCGGAAAATCATCTGCGTCAGCAAATTGACACATGTCGTCATTGTTCATAGAATCCCAGATTGGACCGGCTCTCAAGACGTTATTAGATTTCACAGTTGAGTAGCTGCAATGATCATACTTATCATTATTCAAGCCCTTTAACAGATTTAAAGGTATACATAATCAGTTAATCACCATAATTCAAGCATTTTTTTCATTGCATCCCATGAGCTAAAAAGTGTCACCAATACTTACGAGTTATTTGCCTGCAGTTTAGATGCTGCATGCTCAATTTCGGAGGACTCCTGTAATGGGGGCCATTATCAGGGTGACAAATTCTAATGCAGAGGTATTTAATGAAATAAAATCGACTGGTTGCTGTAGGCAGTTTAACCTTGTTCACAACACGACTTGATTGATGTGGATCCTCAATTTCTCCCGTAACAAATGGATGCTGCTTGGAAATATATAAGGAATCAGGATTTATCAAAGGATAATTTACAAAACAGGATGAACACACAGAAATAATTTAACATACTTTAATGATCTACTATTTCAATACAATTAACAATTAATAAACAATAGTACCTGGAGCAGATCAGATGCAGTAGGCCGCAAGCTTGGTTCTCTGAAAAAAGAATGTCGTGATACAAGTCAGTAACTCAGAAATGAACCATAGAATAATTAAAATGGCCACTGAAAGCAACATCATGACCGACTTCAATTGACATCCCAGTTGTTTCAGAATATATTCCCCAAGTTCTCTTCAAAAGTGAAAGCGAGTCAATATAGATGGTTGTATTTTTAAAAAGGACTGACATAGATGATCAATTAAAAGATCAATTTACAGCAACTGTGATTATTAGGTAAAACTGTTGAAGGGAACAGCTCCTCCAGTCTTATTGATACATAATATTGATGGATAGGATAAATGTTTGTCTTAGTACCTCTTTGGTTTAGCTGGAACTTCTACAAAGGCACTGTTTGAGTAGAGTTATTTGACGAAACACGAATATTTTATAAGAATTCTTCACCAATTTAGTTTGCTTGTTATTATTCACTAAAGTGCTCATGATTCAGACACTTTTCAGAAGTATGATGTTTAAATGAAAGGTAATTACTGAATGCGACCTGAGAATGCTACAATGGTAATGAATTCGGGCCTAAATCAACTTTTAACTTTATAATTATATTTTTCCTGCAATTAACCCTTATACTGGAAGAGTATGGGTGCGATGAAGTAGAGAGAGAGAGAGAGAGAGAGAGAGAGAGAGAGAGAGAGAGAGAGAGAGAGAGAGAGAGAGAATTATGTACATACTCCTGTAAGCATTTCAGAAGAAAATCCTTTGCCTCCGATGAGAGATGCTCTGGAATAGGTGGATGTGACTTTGTTGTCCCCACATGGAATAATGCGGCAACCTGAATAAATTTGTAGTGCTGGTCAAATAATGGAAGATTTACAATGAACTAGATTTATTTGTCATAGTTCAAACAAAGATTTGCAATGAACTAGATTTATTTATCTTATTTTAAACAGAAAGCTTTACCTCTTGATATTGTTGGCTCCACGGCGGTTTACCAGTAGCCATTTCAATAACAGTACAACCAACACTCCAAATGTCAGCAGAGCTGAAATGGACCACAGACACGTGACTTAAAAATTAAAAAAACAACCAAAAATGCAAGATAATGTTTACAAATTTAGTTAAAGAGTTATCAATAGAGAACAAGGTAAGTTAGTTATGAGGAATTTTAAAAATTATGCGCTAGGATGACTTTCAAACTACCACAATAAACTGAAACTTCTATGGAAAAAGCAATCAGTCATCATTAAATAATTTCTATTCTTCTCCACACGACCATCAGAAGTAACAATAAGCCTCAAGCCAATTCACTTGACAAATATATAAACATCTAAAGTAACGACATGTAAGTCTTTAATTCTACATATTATCTTTCATTCACTGATTAAAAGAAATAGAGAAAGACTATCAGAATCTGAACTAAGAGGACATTGAACTAAGAGCATTTAAAAGCAAAGCGAAATAGCAGACTCTCATATCCAAAAATTCTAGAAGATAATACAAAACAGAGCAATAAAGCAAACAACAAAAAATTTCTAGTTCTTACAAGCTATGTCCGCTTTGAACAATGACTTCTGGTGCCATCCAATATGGAGTACCTTTCATTGACTTAGCAGCTGTCATAGTTGCCTAGAAAAATATGAAAGCCACTAATTAGCCAATGAAGTAAAACAATAGGATAAAAAACACATGAACGCACCGATAGTGAAGACACAGAAATCAGGTACAAGAAAATTTCCTGTTTTGCAACAAACATGTCTAGGAATAATTCAATTCTTAGTGTATCTCTTCCAACGAAATTTGTTTCCTTCATATAAAGATAGCATTAACAATATCATGACTGCCCAGTAATCTTGGCATAAAACTTCCATCTAGTTGAGAACCCAGGAATTTGGCCAGTCAACACTTCCTGCCTGTCCTTCTTTCCTTCATGTGCTTGAGTAAAAATGTAAAATTTTCTCATTGAAAATAGTATCAATAGTATTAATATCTAAGCAGTTTGACAAAACAACCCAAATATAATAAGGTCCTTAACTAGTCCTCAATTGCCAATTTAAAGAAGTACTTCAGATGGGACAAGTACACCTTTCCCTCAATTGCAACCAACTCGCACATAGCGTACATAAAGCCAAGAACACATTAGATAAATAGTTTATATCTAGCCTCAATCCTATGCAAGCAAATGCATTCACTCATGCAAAAAAAAAAAATCAAGCTAAATTTCTATGTCCAAAATCAAGAATTTTAGTATCGTGGTACGGAATCGTGCCAAAAATATGCCGGCACAGTACGGCACAGTGCGTGCCGGGCTGTGCCAATGCGTGCTAGTCAAAAAAATACATATATGCCGACATATAATGGTATGAAACATTTATTTTCTTTAGCAACAAAATATTTTAATTGTTTGTTATGTATCTTTAGCAAATCTTTTGAACTTTATTGAAAAAATTACTTACTAGTATAAAGAATAGAGGATTTTGAGTTGTGCCACCGGCACGAAAGCTTTATCGTGCCGATATCTTGTTGGCACAATACGGCACGGTGAATACAGTCCGTATCAATGGGTACTTAAATCCTTGTCCAAAACCCCATTGCATCACTTAGTTTAATAATTTATGATAATGAAGAGTTAAGACTCTAAATTTGTTAGGCTAAAAAGTAGATTTAGATGTAACTTCACTTGTATGACTAGTTACATTTAAATAAAGAACAAAATTGGATCATCTCCTACCAGCTTAGCAACTTGCTTAGATGCACCAAAGTCGGCAAGCTTAATGCAACCTTTGTTATCGACAAGTATGTTTGCCCCCTGAAGTTCACAATAGTAAACAAAATACTATTACATTACCAAGAAAGTAAACAGATATGAAAAAAAAAACCCAAAAACTAAGTTCAGATGGTATGCCTTTATATCCCTGTGTATAATTCCATTACGATGTAGATACTCTAATCCTTGCAACAGCTGTTTCGTATACATTCTAATAACCTGTTTGCCAAAAAAGAATCAACAATTCTTTAGGGAGCATTTTGTATAACCGAAATGAGCAGGCTAAAGAAAAATTTCAAAAAAAAGGATTGGTTGCCTACAGCCTCAGGGAATGATCCAAATTTCCCAAGCAATGATGAAATGGATCCGCCCGGAACAAACTCTAACAGGATATTTAATGTCTCTTCCTCTCTTGCTGTTCCCAAGTATCTCTGTTCAATGTGAGAGACAAAAAAAGAGTGAAATATCAATCAGAACTGCCTAAGATAAAAGTCATTGTTTCATTAAAATTGAGACATCTCCTTTCACTCACAACAATGTTCGGATGAGAAAGGTTCTTGAGAAGCTTCACTTCTTCCTCGAGTTCCCTGATATGAGCCTGAGCGCATATTTCGGAGAGAAAATCTCAGAGCAAAATAGAGTTTAAAAATTATTGCAAGAAGCGATCTTTGCCGATGAAATCTTTATTACAACGAATTAAACACAACTTTCAAGGCACAAAAAATACTAACTTGGGCTTTTGCTTTGGAAGCATTGCTCGCACCGATCAAAACCTACAAAAACGCCACCATTCTAGCATCAGCAATAGGAGCCAAATACAATTAATAATCACTTCAAAATGATGATAAAGAAAACCCTAACCCTAACCCTAACCATAATTAGAGAATCAAAAGGAGGACCTGCTTAATGGCGATTAGCTCCCCGGAATCTAGATTCATGCCCATATAGACATGTCCAAAGGCACCGCAACCGATAAGCTCCCCCTTCCTCCACCGGATCTGAGGGGCCTCGACCTCGGCGGCAGCGGTGCTCGCGATCCTCCGGGGCGGGGTCAGGCTCTTGGGCAAGAACCCTAACCCTAACCCTAACCCTACGTCCAATCCAACCCTCGATTTCCTGAGGCAAGAACCGATCTTCTCCGCAATCCGGCTCACCCCGCCGCCATTAAAGCTCTCCTCCGCGCTAGGGTTTGGTCTTCCGACCAGCGATCGGCGCACGGAACCGAAGAGGTCTTGCATCGCGCTTCCGCGGAAGGTCTCCTCCCTCTTCATCGATCCCCTAGGGTTTCTCCTTCGTCGTCGTCGTAATCACGGGGATTTGATTGGATCGATTACAAATGGAATTGCTCGCTGAAGATTTCTTCTTTCTTTAACGGATTTTAGGGTTTCGTCGTCGTCGTCGTACTGTGAGGCTGTGTAGTTGGATCGATTAGGAAAGGATTCCCTCTCTCTTCCTCGATTCAAATTAGTCCAAAATACCAGAAATGCCCTTTTGGACCGTTAGAAAGTTTTTCCTAATTCGTAATTACCATGGTTGTCAATGTCTGGTCCTGGTCCACCACGTCGGCAGTGAACCATCCAATCAGCTACCCTTCTTTCACGTATATATATTTCATACCCTTATCAAATTTTTAAAAATTGTTCTAAGTATCATCATAAAAGCTAGGTGGAAAAATCAAGGCCTAAATCAAAGCTAGGTTAGTGAGTTCAAATCATCGATCTCAAATAATTTTTAATTTTAAATTTAAAAATATAATTATTTGAGCTTCGCAAATTCATTTAATTATAAGTTCAAAAAAGCACACCGATATATCCTCTATCACATTTACTTTCGATCAAAATAATTCATTGTTTTAGTGAATAAAAGATTGTTTAGTAAGAGCTAAACAAATAAATTAAAATTGGAGATAAGATCGAGTTTTAGTAAGAGCTGTTAGAGTTTGGAATCTTTCTCCTTCTAAATTATTTTTATTTTAACCCATCCTTTCCTCCTTTCTAAAATTATATATTTTGTGTGCATTTTAAATAATTCTCTTTCTTTTTTTTTTTTGCAGTTCTAAAGTTGTTTAGACTCATTTCTTACTTTCTTTTGTTTTTCCAGTCCGATTCATCATTTATTTGTTGTACTTTTTTCAATTAAGTACTCATTTGAATGCTATAAATATATATATTATAATAATAATGAGCAATAAATTTAACAAAAAAAATAATAATACAATTAAAATAATAAGGTCAGAAATTTACTACGGAACATGCTATGAAACATTAAGTACATTATATATGATTGTTATTGCTCTTACATTTTTTTTAAAAAAAACTTTTTATTTTTTTTTTTAACTTTTTCGAGTCTTATTATTCTCTCAACCTAGCTAGTTATTTAGATTTAGATGTCACCTCTTATATCTTTTTCTCATATGTGTTTCCTCTTTGTTAGGAATTGTACCAAAAGGTTTTTCTAAAATTAACCCTTATAATCAAACTCTACTTCAATAAAGCAACTACATGCATTTTCTTAAAAATATATATAAAAATAAAAATATAGATATATGGTGCAAATTGGTGTAGAATCTTTTCTTAAACTATATGTATTAATTAAACAGTTAGTATACTTTGATTACTTCGGTATTTGAAGTTAAAAATATGAATATCAATGTACGTAAAACATACTAAATACATACGTACAGTAATAGTTATTATAAGCATATATATTGAATGATTTTGTCGAATAGCTAAAGCCACAGTCAAATCTGGTGATGTTTCGTACGTACGGAACCAAATCCATCAATTGGAGTGATTTGCTTAACATTTTAAGCTTCTGTTTTGATCTCTACGATTATAAATACTCAGCCTTATTTTATTTATATATTTATAATATGATTTGTAATTTATTATGATCGATGCTGCTTATATATATATATATATATTTATCAAATATATCAATAAAAATATTGTTGATACCTGAGAATTTTACTTTAAATTTGTTGAAACTTCATTCAAAATAATAGCTAATGCAAGCCCCTAAACAATGTTTGATTTTAGAGATTTTCCACTACGAAAATAATAATGAATACTTACAATTCTAGTCCTTAATTAGCTTTGCCTCCCCGTATTTGATCTATTAGAAATAGTAAAAATTAGTGACAATAGAAACTTATAGTTGTAATATTTAATAATAATATAATTTTTTTTTATCGACCGCCCCCAACACAAGTGGAGAGTTTGGTGGTTGATATCCGATATTTCAAATTTAAAGCCTAATTACTTCACATTTTCAGCTAAGTTCATTTTAAAAATAAACAAAATAAATATCATACTATTTTTTAAATAATAATAATAATAATAATAATAATAATAATAATAATAAGATAATCTTTTTATTGTACCTCATGAAATTAATTACTATTTTAAAAGTTAATTAGTTTGAAATCAAGGCCTTTAAAATGGAATCAAAATTGGAACTATGATACTGTGTGGCAACCCAAATATCAATGTGTGATCATAAACTAGTCCAAATTATAATATACTTTAACAAACTTAATTTAGGTGAATAATCCTACTTTTGTTCTTCAACAAAGGCCTTATTTAAGGAAGGAATATTACGGCGCTTTTATGATGGTCAGTGAACTTGTTTGTTGGAGATGTAGGCCGAGGAATGAAGGTGTTGGTGTAAAGGTGGATTTTGCGAAGGCGCATGATAGAATTAACTAATCCTTCCTGCAAAAAATCATGGAGTGGTAGGACTTTAGTGACAAATGGAGTGGGTAGATATGACAGTATGTCGAAAATGCCAAAATGGCAGTGATGGTTAACTGGGACGTGACCAAGTGGATTAAAAGTAAAAAAGAAGTGAGACATGACGATCCTCTATTCCCATATCTATTTCTGATGGCGTCTGAGAGTTTAACATGTATGCCAGATAAAGCAGTTAAAAACAATATGGTTAGGAAGGTAGGACCGTCTGATGACTGTTGGATTCTCGCTAATCCAAGATGCGGATGATACTTTTTTCTTCTGTGAATCTAGGAAGAAGTATGTGAAGAACCTTAGATTCTTGTGGAACCTTTTCGAGTGGACTTCCGGGCTTAAAGTAATAAAGAAAAATCTAAATTGTTCTATACATGTAGGAAGGAGTTTAAGGCGGTTAGATTGGCGATGATCCTTGATTGCAAGGTTGGAACTTTTCCAACGAAGTACCTCGGGCTGCCACAGTCCAACAAGAAGCTGAGGAAGGAGGACTAGGGCGATGTAATGAATAGAATCCAGTGAAGGATCGACAGTTGGCAAGCTAAACTGTTGTCTAGAGGAGGAAGACTCACGTTGGTGAATGCAGTCCTAACCAACATTCCTATATACCTCTTCTCTATTTTCAAAGCCCCAGCATGGGTCACAAAGAGGATCGAGACCCTCAGAAGGGACTTCTTCTGGTTTGGTGACACACAACTCAAAAGAAGGAGGTGGTTAGTAGCGTGGAAGAACGTTTGTAGGAGCAAGGTGGAAGGCAGTCTGGGAATTCTAGATCTAAGCCTGGTGAATGCGCCCTTATTATCAAATAGTGGTGGAGGTTTTCCACTTTGCCACAGCTCCAATGGAAGAAACTTATTAGGAAGTCGTATTTAATTGAAGAGAAAACTATTGCGGGAGGGAAGTGTGTTTAGGTCATCCTCACAATGGTGGAGGGATGTAGTCAGGCTCAAAGAATGTTTCAGAGGGGGGACTTCGTATATTCTTGGAAATGGAAGAACTATTAATTTCTGGTCAGATCGATGATGCGCCAAGATGGCCTTACAATCTCTCTTCCCCGAGATTTACATCGATGTGGAGAGGAAATCATTATGTATTTGGGAGTACTTCTTCGGGTGCAACGAATGGAGATGGAGGAAAATTTTGAGAGGAGTCTCGCCAGGGAAGCATATGAGGTCCGATTGCGTTTGCCAGCTGAAGGAGCTATTGTCGGGTATCTCTCTTGGATGGGGTGACGACGAAGTGCGATGGAGATGGAATGAAAAGGGTGTCTTCTCTGTTAAGTCTATTTACTCGACACTTAGCGACAGAGGTATTAAGGATTTGTATGTCAGTTCGCTACGGAGCCTACAGATGCCACTAAATACAGATCCTGATCTGGCTAGTTCTCAAAATACGCATTTTAACTGCCGACAATTTAGTTAAGAGGGGACGGGTGGGGTGTACATTCTGTGTGCTTTGCGGATGCGAGGATGAAACGGTAAACCACCTGTTTGTGAGCTGCGTCTTTACATGGTTGGTTTTGGAGGCTGGGGATGAGGCCGGTTGGCTTGGGTGTGGTGGCGTGGATGCTAGGTGTGTTTGGAAGATGTGGATGGCAAAGAAAGAGCCTGCCATTAGGAGAAAGATGTTGATCTACCTGTCAGCGGCATGGTCGGTGATTTGGGCAATCAGAAACAAGGTTATCTTCCGCCAAGCAAACACTGCCCCCTTAGTGTTGTAAGCTGGATCATAAGAGATATTCTACTGTGGAAAGGTTTATAACGGTTTTGGTTTTTCTTTTTCTTTTTTCGGGACCGAGCTGTCTCACTTTCGTTGCTTAGTTCACTTATAACAGTTTATAACAGTTTTGATTTTTTTTTTTTTTTTTTCCTTTTTCGAGACGGAGCAGTCTCATTTCCGTTGGTTAGTTCACTTTGCTCAATAGCGTACTACTTTTTTCTAATAAAAAAAAAAAGGGCCTTATTTGGTAAAGTGGATATAATATATGTCCAAAAAATTTAGAAACATTTATATATATATTTTTTTGGGTAACATTAGCAACAATAATTTTATAGTATAGAAGAAAAAAAATATTATTTTTAAAATATTTTAACTATTTTATATATACATATATATATAAAATATTTGTAGTCATTTTATTATCAAATTTAAAAAAATACTACATATACACTTATAAATAAGTGTAAATATCACATCCCACTCATCATAAAATTTAGTATTAAAATAAATTATAAAACTTATAAAACAAATAACAATATTTGAACGGACGAGAAATAAAATTTATATTCTATAAATAAATACAGAAATAAAATTACTCTATAAAATCAAACCCTCTAAGTAAATTTTTCACAAAACTTTTTTTTTTAAAAAAAAATAATATATTATTAATTTTATTTAATTTTTTATAAAATATATATTTAACTAAAAATATAAAATAATTAAATTTTAAATTTAAACCTCGAAAATATCAACCATTGAATTTTTGATCCTCCGCACATGGAACAGACATTAAAATCAACTTAATTTACTCTCTAGTTTATGACAGAAGTGCAATAGTAATAAATTGAATATATCGAGAAAAAGCACGAAGTTACAGAGCATCAAATCCACCGCAATCCGACGAGGCCTCAAGAAGCGTAAAACATATAAGAAAAAAAAAAAAAAAAAAAAAAAAAAAAAAAAAAAAAAAAACTAATTCTACATTCTAAAGTTATAATAGATATAGTATTATTACTAAATATATATATATATATATTATTTATATATTTTAAATAAAATATATATTTTATATTTTATATTTTATTTATTTTAAAATAAAATAAATTTTATTAATTATTTTGAAATAACTACTGAAGAAAATTTTACTCTAGATATTTATATTTTTTGAATGTATAAGTAGGTAGTATTACAATATGGTTAGTCATATAAAATAATTAATGAATAAATAGATAGGATGTAAATTATACTGTATGGTTAGAATAATAGTGAGTTTTTAGAATTTAGTAGATGGTTGAACGTTAAATAGTATAATTTAAGGTTTAAAAATGATCAAAGGATTAATCTAATGATGAAAATTTTAGTAGCACTAAGTGTTTGCTACTATCGATGGTATAATAGTCGAATTTTATAAATCTAGGCTATGATACTATTAATAGCACAAAATCATTAATTCTAAGTTTTTGACTCTTGAATAAAAAAATAGATGATTAGAATAATAGTGAGTTTTTAGAATTTAGTGGGTGTTTGGTTTAATAAAGTTGGAAATGATCAAAAAAATTAATCTAATGATGGAAAATTTGGTAGCATGAAATATTTTGTATTATTGATAGCCTAGTAGTCGAATTATATATATATATATAGAGAGAGAGAGAGAGAGAGAGGGAGAGAGAAAGAAGGGAGTAAAGCTTATATATTTTCAAAAGCGCAAATCAAATCATACTTTTGAATTTTTTATCATTAATTTTTTATTGAGACTTGTGTAATTATAAAGTCAATTAAAAAAAAAAAAATACAATAGCACAAATTTCAATACAAATTTAATAATTTTACAAGTATAATTTGCTTATACTTTTAGTAGAGTTTATATATTTTTAAAAGTATAAAATAAAATATGTTTGTGAATTTTTTACTATTGGATTTGTATTGAAATTTATATAATTGTACTTAAAAAAAAAATATATATATATATATAATTATATATATATATATATAATTACATAAATCTCAATACAAATTCAATAATAAAAATTCACAAGCATAATTATGTTTAGCTTTTAAAAATATATAAGTTATACTCTCTCTCTCTCTCTCTCTCTATATATATATATATATATATATATATATATATATATATATAAAATTGGCACAACAGAGACCACATGCAGTGCACGTGAGTCCAGTACGTCTCTCAATGGAATGCAGCTCATCGCCATTCATCACCTCTGCGCCCACTGACCCACGCACTGACACACAACCCTTTTCATGTCATCCAATCCAAGCAGCGACTCAAGTTTCCAAGGACGAGCCACTTTACCCAAACCTATCTAATTCGGGCCCCACTCGCACCCTAGTCTAGACAAACTAATGTCAGAGATATATGTTCCATTAAAATTAGTATAATGCTTTTATACGATGCTAAAATATAGTTATTAATGAATTAGAAGAGTAAACTTTCTCTTAGCCAAGCACCCCATTTATGAGTTGAATATATTTTGAGATATCTGTAGCATTACTATATTTTATTAATGGAGATGGCAGAGAGGAGACAAGCTTATTGGAAGTAGCAGTGAGATTGAACCCCCCAGCTCACATGTCCATGTGCCAACCTGGCCTGGCCTGGCCTTTGACAACCAAGGATTTTATGTTCCTGCTCCCTTTCTTTCTATATAAAAAGGATAATATGTTGAAAGGGTCTTCACCAAACACTATACTCAAGTGCATACTGCATATACAGTAGCTAAATCTTTGATCTCTTCTACTCTCCGTTTTACTCACTATGGCTCTCAAACTGGCAGTGTTTCTGCTAGCATCCTTTCTCCTTGTGAGCACCTGCAGAGTAAGAGTCAAACACTCTTTTCCACTAAAATGAGTTGAACTTACTGATCAAACAATGTGCGTGTGTGTGTGCTCTATTGCAGGTCTCATCAGACTCAGAAGAAGCATTTACAGAGGTATATATATATATATATATATGTAAAGCACTTTCTCTAACTATTTTAGTTGGTGGTAATTAATTTGTTTAAATGAGAATGATGGCATATTTGGTCAGGTTTAATATGTGATGCTAATAATAATCTTCTTTCTTTCATTTTCATACAGGCTGCTACGGGCTTTGCCCCAGCCACTCCTCCTGCCCTTGCTCCTGCACCTCACAAAATTATTGATACTAAAGGTTACATATATATATATATATGTCACTCATTTTTATATATCGATCATATCATTTTCTTTTCACTTTAAAGCATAAATATATATAGGCTACAAATTAATCATGTGGTAGATCTTAATTAGTTAGCAGTTTCATTTTCTTTTGTCGTGTTAGTCGAATGTATCTGACTACAAATCAGTGGGTAAATAATGAGCAGATTTAATAAAATTGTTTACTGGTACGAGCAGAATGCACCGGAGCGTGTCAGGAGAGGTGCAGCTTGCACTCGCGGAAGAATGTGTGCGGCAGGGCGTGCCTCACGTGCTGCAGCGTGTGCAAGTGCGTCCCCGCGGGCACCGCCGGCAACAAGGAGACCTGCGGCAAGTGCTACACTGATTGGCAGACCCACGGCAACAAGACCAAATGCCCTTGATATTATATACCAATATATATATCCTATCAAGCAAAAGGATATATAAGAACGGTGTTGTTATATTTTAATAGAGCTAAATTTATCATTATAAAAATTCATCATTGAATCTGGTTATATATGGTACGTAAAATTAATTAGCTCCTGTTTATGATATTAATTTTGTCTCGGCTTATCAACTTTGCTATCATGTATTAGTACTGTAATGTGAGATGAAGATGGAGGAGAAATATATATTTTGTGCTCGGACAAGTTTTGTTCAAAAAAATTGATTGGACAGTTACATTTTGTTTGAAGAGGATGAAATTTGAATAGCTTCAATAGTTAAACTTAATGCTTATTCAATAAAGAATAAGCAGCTTAAAACTACAGGAACAAGACCAACTTATTAAACTCGCACTCAGTGAAACAAAACAGAAACATGAACAAGTCCAAACAACATAAAAGAGTGAGACACTGAGTTACCTTAAATCTATTGCCATTTATACATTGCACAATAGTAGTATATATATTACACCCACCATAGTAACTTTTCACAGCCAAAATAACAAGCAAGAGCTAGACTTTTATTTATATATATATATAGAGAGAGAGAGAGAGAGAGAGAGAGAGAGAGAGAGAGAGAGATCATGTCACGCTAATATATATAATACAAATATATATAGACTTAATTATAATAACGCACGTACAAAAGGATGGAACATGGCGAGTGCATCGTGGTGATCATCATGTTCATAGTACATAGAAATATACTAGATAATTAAGATAGTAGTAAATTTGCCTACGGACACTTGGTCCTGTTGCCGTGAGTGGTCATGTTGGTGTAGCACGTGCCGCACATCTCACGGTTGCCGAAGGTGCCCGGCGGCACGCATTTGCACCTGGAACAGCACGTGCCACATGCCCGTGAGCATAAGTTCGGCCGCGAGTGTTGGCTGCACCGCCTTCCGCACAGCCCAGCACAGTCTGCATATACACCACCACCATAATTAATCCAACTCAATTAATTACAATATATATATATATATATATCCACAAAAATTGCTCTCTAATAAAAAAAGTAAAAAATTAAACAAATCAAAGATTCAAATTTAAACTAAAATAATATTTGTATCTTATATTTAAGAGTTATTTTAGTAAAGAATGCAACAAATGTAAAATAAATTGAAGCACGAGGACGAGTGCTCTGACACAGCGTCATTCTCATTCAAGTGCACTTAATCGTGGGCCCCACTCGCTATGCCACGCCCACTAACAAAAGAGGAACTGTAGTGTAGGCCCCACCTAATAAAAAGTTTATTCGGCGTGTCATTGTGGTTCGGTGACAGCTGGATTGTGCCAAACTTTAGACCTTGGGACTGTCACTCAAACCATCATCTATCTATCATGCACATCAGAACCTCACACACACACACACACACCCAAAAAAAAAAAAAAAATAAAAAAAAAACAATATTGTGCATAAAAAATTACTATTTTTAAATTTTTATATAAATTTATTTGGAATTTAATATTTTATTACAATAAAATTAGATTATAGTGATACATATTTGTGACATTTTTGTATAAACGTTCTATCTATATTCTATCTATATTCAAAATTAAATTATAGAAACACATTTTTAAAACACATTATAAAAATATGTTGCTATACACCCTAACGACGGTACATATAGCAACATTTACAATAAGTGCCGGTATTTTTATCAGCGACACTTTTTTTAGATTTTAAAAACACTTAAAAATATCGCTATAACCTAATTTTATTGTAGTACTTCTAGACGAAAATGTCTCTACCTGTTCAGATGAAGGGCATTACGATATGAGCAATGCTAGGTGTACACCCCAAATGGGATGTACATCCTACATCCACCCTATCCTGAAATAGATATTCATCCACTCGTCACATCGATGTGACGAATAAAATTTACCCCATTCCAAAATAAGATGGATATAAGATGTACACCCCATTTAGAATGTACATCTAGCAATAACCTTACGATATAGACAACATTTGACATGAGTCTCACTTGATGCCTATGGCAATTGATACTCAATGCCTCCGAGTTATTTTTTTTAAAAAAATACTAATTATAAATCTCAAATAAAATATATATCATACATTTTATTTATTAATCGAATAAATTTTATCAATCATTTCAAAATACTTAATGACTAAATTTTTATCCTTATTTAATATTTATTTCTGAATAAAGATGATCCACTACTGCAAAATTTTAATACTACCAAAATTTAAATTTTTCTACAAATTAACCAACAATAAATAAAATTTCAAAACACTATTTAATATTGCTTTTGTGATATCAAATTGCTTAAGTCTTTTTTTGAAACAAAAATTATTTTTTGTAATAGTTATAACAGCCCAAATGTATCTCCAACTAATTATATTTCAGTAAATAGTTTAAAAAATATTATAAAAAATAATAATATATTGACATGATATTTAAAGAAAATTATTTTTCTTGCATTTTTATTATACATTATAAAATTATAAAATCATTTGATTAGGTGTTCTAAATTTTATGGGGCAGTTACTTTTGCAAAGTTAAAATTAAAATTAATAATATAAATCTAAATAAGTCTTTATAAGAAAAGATTCAGTGATGAATTGTATTGAGAAAACAGAAACATATATATATATATATATATATATATATATATATATATATATATATATATATATTTTAAAATATAAGTTAATTTATATGTGTGAATTTTTTATCATTGAATTTATATTGAAATTTATGCTATTATGAAGTCAGCTAAAAAATAATAATAATAAAAATATAAATTTTAATACAAATTTAATAATAAAAAATTTATAAATATAAATAAACTTATATTTTTAAAAATATATTAACTTATATATATATATATATATATATATATATATATATATATATATATATATATAATTAAACTACTATATACTTTTAAAAATATTAAGTCATTAGTGCTTATAGATATTTAGCCCTCTGATGAAAGAACGTGTGGTTAGAATGATAGTGAGCCCCTTGAATTTAGTACTTGGTGAAATAAAATGATCGATGAAATTGGTCAAAGAGACAGATATGACGGTAGAAAATTTACAACCACCAATTACTTGAAATTTGTACAAATATAATAACCCAACTCTCTCTCTCTCTATATATATAGAGAGAGAGAGAGAGTGGGTTCAGTTACTATACTATTAATAGTATCAAATTATTGGTGCTATCAAAATTTTTACCCTTAGATCAGCTTCTTTGATCATTTTCACTCATTAAATTTTACTATTTCTCCAACCATCTATTAAATTCAAAGGGCCCACTATCATCTAACCACACATCTTTTAATCTAATAATTACAAATTTAATAACACCAATAACTTGGTAATATTAATAGCATTCGACCCCTCTCTCTCTCTCTCTCTCTCTCTCTCTCTCTCTCTCTCTATATATATATATATATATATATATATATATAGTATGCCTAGAACTAGTAATAATACATGCTTTTTAATCACTGAAACTGGGAACTATGCCAAGAACTAGTAAACTAATTTTACTTTCAATAATAAAGTAATAAACAAGTAAACGCGAAGTACCTAGAGCTCTAACATACGAGACAACAAGAAAATAATAGAGGAAAAAAAAAAAAAATTTAACCCACCCAGGAGAGGGACAGGTTTGCCATTCGGATCTCTTGGAACCACCTGCGTTTCCAGAAGCAAAAAATAATAAAAAAAAGAAGTGTGAAGGAGTTCATAAAAGAAGAACATTGAAAAAACCAGTAGTAATTAATATACCGGATTACTATACTTTTCAATGAACTCTATCTCTCTCACTCTTTTTTCTTTTTTTTTCTTCTCTTTTTGAAAACTTTTTCTTTGAGAGAAGAAGAGTTCATATAAAAGTTACAGAGAAGAGATTAATTACCAGGTCAGCTTCCACCGCCACTGTTTTTTGAAAAGGAACCTGCAGGTATATATATATATATATATATATATATATATATATATATATATATATATATATATATATATATGTTCAAATGTTAAAAACATATGAAAGAAAATAAACCAAGTTGTAAGTCTCAGTGAAAGATATGTACGTAGTTACCTCAGTGAGGATACAGAGGAGTAATATTGCTGCTGTGAGGTGAAGCTTCAAAGCCATGGGGAAGTAGTAGAAAGGAGAAGAGCACTATGAACTAACTATGTAGAACTCTAGGGAGAGCCTTTTTGTTCTTAGCAGAGAGAGAGACTTAAATAAGGACCCAACTAGTATTTGAACATATGAAAAATATTCAAGTATCTGAAAATTATTCTTCTCTGTTTTTCAGTACAATCATAAAGATACGTTTTAACTAATTTATTATAATATATGTAAGATAATATTTTATATATATATATATAGAATAAAATAAAAATATTTTTCCATTATATATGAGGCATTAATGTTACTGTGATTTCGAACCGAAGCTAATATAGTGGGAGGTGGACAAAATTGCCCACTACAAATGCTGAGATTAATTTGCCAGCAACCTACCCTCGTATTTTTGTTTTTGTTTTTTTTTTTTCTTATTACTTGTTCTCACTTAATCTCTTGCTATTTGTGTATAAACATGTTAGATTTTGTTATTTTCATATTCTTTCTTACTTTTTCTCACTTAATCTCTCTCTATTTGTGTACTAACATGTTAGATTTTGTTATTTTTGCATTTTTTTTCTTACCTAGCATCACTTAATCTCTTGCTATTTGTGTACTAACATGTTAGATTTTGTTGTAATCCTAAGCAATGATACTTTATTATTTTGGTCGCTCAAGTGAAAGTAAACTTTGTTTTATATATTTATAATGATTTGATGGACTTCATCTGTTATACTATTAAACTACGTTTCACTCACTATAAAATAGAATTGTTTATTTCAAAAATAAGTATAAATTTAGAATCAAGCAGAAACAAAATCAATTTTATATTTAAGATGAAAATTGAATTGGTTTAGGAATAAGAAAAAAAACTTTTGGATAGTTAGATTGGAACAATAAGAAAAAAAAAAATATAATTTTAAAATAATAATATTTTATCTACATAATTAATATAAAATATTAATTAAATAATAATTTAACTTATTTAATTGACTATTACTAGATAATTCTGAATATTAATTGATAAAATAATTAATAATAATAAATATTATTAATAAATAATTTAATTAATTATAAATAATTTAATAAATTAATTAGTTAATTATTTAATAGCTAGATAATTAGTTAATAAAATAATTAGATTAGTAAAAATATTAGATTAATTAAAGAGTTAATGTAATAATTAAAATTATATTTATTTTAATTAAACTTTTTCTTAAGTAATTGATAAAATAAATATTATTAATAATTAATAATTTAATTAACTATAAATAATTTAATAATTTAATTAGTTAATTATCTAAATACTTAAATAATTAGTTAATAAAATAATTAGATTAGTTAAAATATTAGATTAATTAAATAGTTAATACAATAATTAAAACTATATGTACTTTAATTAAGCTTATTCTCAGTTAATTGATAAAATAATTAATAATAATGAGTATTATTAATAATTAATAATTTAATTAGTTAATTATTTAAATACTTAAATAATTAGTTAATAAATTAATTAGATTAGTTAAAATATTAGATTAATTAAAGAGTTTAATACAATAATTAAAAATATATTTTTTAATTAAATTTATTTTTAAATAAAAATAAATTTTATTCTAGAAAAAGATTGGAACTACTGTTCCAGTCTTATACCGACTTATTGTTGTAGAAAAATGCTGGGCTACTATTTCAGTCTTATACCGATTTATTCTAGAAAAATAATAATTATTATTTTTATTCATAATTAAATATATCTGTAAAAATAAGATGAGAATAAGGCTAGAATAAGACTTTATTCCAAGCTTGCTTTCGAAAATAAACGGAGACTTAATTTTTACACTTTTTAAGTTGTTATTATTTTACCAACTTCAATTAAATTTTTAATATCTAAATAGTAAAAAATTAATAATAAATATTATATCTATACCATATCTAAATAGTAAAAAATTAATAATAAATATTATATCTATACCATTGAAAGCATTTCAGTGACATTCCTTTATTAGGATCTGTGTTTGAGCGAGCTATGCAGTCGTACTCTTTCTGCCTCAAAGCAAGTGCTTACTTACGTACAATAAATTTCTGTCCAATTCATAAATGTCATCTGTAGCATTTTTCTTCGAGAAGAACAATGATATTTGTATAGTTCTGAAATATATATATTTTATATTTTATTTATTTAATAAATAAAAAAGTTTTACTAAATAAATAAAATATATAATATATAATTTTTTTTAAATGTACAGATAATATTTTTTTAAATAAATATTAAATAATTTTATCAATATTTTTAATAAATAATAAAAAAATTGATGATTGATATTTAAAATTTTTAACTAATTTTTTTTAAGTAAAATAAATAATATATTATTTTTTTAAAAAAATAAATAAATAATTTTGCCAAACAATCCAGCTGGCTGGCATAACTGCGAGTTGCAGCCTCATGTCATGTTAACTCAAATATCATCCATTTTCCCTCGACCCAAAATTAAAAAAATTAAAAAAAAAAATTAATAATAAAAAAAAAGCCTCCTCTTTGGGAATAAAACAACACTACAGCTGGCGCCGTGATCCAGCTCTTGCTCGTACGTACACCCATCGATGACAACTCCAAGTAGGAGCATCACCCGGTCCGCTTTATTCGACTTATTTGATAAATAAATTGAATATAAATTTACTTGTTAAAATATTGAATTAAAAATTTTAATTAATTACTCATGAACAATAAATTAGATTATCAATTTTATTAGATAAAAAAAAATCAAAATCAAAATTTGATTTAATAATTAAAAATTTTAAAATATAGGTCTTTACATTTGTATTGATTTAAAATTTAAATAGTAAAAATAGCTATTGTGTTTTTAAAAGCACCAACATCTTTAACCAATTCTAATAATGATTGAATCATAGGGAATGGTAAATTTCATAACTATCATTATTAACTTTTAATTCAGTAAATTTTTTTTTCTTTTTGATATTCTTAAAAACATTACATCGGTTCGTTTTGTTTTATCACAGTGATTGATTTCAAGTTTATTTTTGTGTCGAAGAAGAACAGCAAGCTGGAGTTCCCCAGCCCTAACTCCATGGTTATTAATTTTATAAAAATAAGAAATAAAATAGTAGTGAGATAAGAAACTCTTTTTTTTAAAAAAAAATCTTTAAAATTCGCTTCCGTGCAAATCCATTCTGAATAGAACGGTAAGAACAAATAAAAATCAATATGCTTCAAATCCATCACGACCCAGAAGTAAACAGGGCGGGCGGTGAGGAATCCCCCGCACCTGAATCCGCCACGTTTGCATCCCTAATAAAAATAACTAAGAAAATGTCTTAAATTATTAGAAAATAATTTTTTTTTTTTTTTTTAGGAATATAAGGGTACATTTTTTAGGGATACTTAAATTTCGCAACGAGAATCAGGGCGAAGGTCCTCTTCCCCTGTTTTTCTGAATAATGATTGTAGATGACTCTCTGGACCTCATCAAAGCATCAATCGAAACCAGCAAAGCCAAGGAAGATATTTTTCAGATTTTGATTTGATATTTCAAAGTCAGAAGTGTTAGAATAATATTTAAAATTTTTAAAATCTTCAATAATTATTTTTATTATTTTATTATTAATTTTAATTTATTTAATTTTATTAATTTTTATTTATTATTATTTAATTATTATTAACTTCTTAATTAATTTTTGAATATTTTTTTGTATTCATGGACTCTTAACTATCCTTTATGGGTTTTATGTGAATTTTGAGAATTCCAACTTTCACCTGTACCTTACCCCTTAAAATTAATATTTGTAAATGTTAGAAAAATTTTTATATATTTTTAAAAAAATTTAAAAATTTTAATTAAAATTAGTTAATTATTAAAATTTCTAAATTCTTTTCTTCTTCCTCTTCCATTTCTCAAACATTCAGTAGAATCCTAGCTCCGAAATGCTCAGTAATGACGGTGCTTTCCCCCTCAAATTTTGAGAATTCCTCCTTTCACCTTTTTCCTTACCCCATTTTATATAAAGATACCATTTTGACATTGTTACGATATGCCATCGGCTTCAAATATTTATACATTTTGCAAGAATCGAAAAAAAAAATAAAAAAGAAAAAACTTTAGAGATATCTTTGGATTTATATTTCTATTTTATTTTTTTATACAATTTTCGGATTTGCGGAAGGGGCAACTGTCGCCGACCATGTGGAAATGCCGAAGAGGCGTCGCAGAGACTTCTTCTGCTCCCATTCCTACGCGCACGCCGGAAGGTAGAGGAATGGGGGTTACGGTCGTACCTTGGAGTGGTATCTTCGATTAGGATGGAATCACAGCGAAGAAGATGGAAAGTGACGATGGAGTTAGGGTAGTGAGCTGAATGCTCGGTCCCAGATGAATTCGGTTATTATTCAGCTATTCCGTTTAGTTATTGCTTTGGTATCGAGGATAACCCGCTAGGGATGGATTTGAAAATTAGCGTTTGGTAATGGGAATATACCTTCGTACAAACAGGTATAAGGGTACATCTCACAAAAATGATGTACTTAAATTTCGCAAGTGATTAGATCAGAGCGAAGGTCCTCTTCCCCTGTTTTTCTGAATAATGATTGTAGATGACTCTCTGGACCTCATCAAAGCATCAATCGAAACCAGCAAAGCCAAGGAAGATCTTTTTCAGATTTTGATTTGATATTTCAAAGTCAGAAGTGTTAGAATAATATTCAAAATTTTTAAAATTCTCAATAATTATTTTTATTATTTTATTATTAATTTTAATTTATTTACTTTTATTAATTTTTATTTATTATTATTTAATTATTATTAATTTCTTAATTAATTTTTGAACGTTTTTTTCCCTTTATGAACTCATAACTATTCTTTATGGGTGATGTGAATTTATTCCAACTTTCACCTATACTTTATATATAAATACTATTGTGTACATGTTAAGATATTCATACTTATACACAAGTAAAAAAATAAAAGAAAATTAGAGATATTGTGAATTTCCAGTGTTAAAATTTAGCTCTGCTTAATCTCATAACCTCTTTCTTTAATCCAAAAACTTGTATTTAGTTATTTATTTTATATTAGGAATCCAAATGCGGTAGTGTTAATTCTTTTTTTTACCCTGACGTGGAGCGACGAAAAGCACAGGTGAAGATTCGTCCGAGAGGCGGCGGTGGGGACGATAATCATTAAGGATTTATTATAATAAATATTGGCTTAAGACTTATCTAAATTTTGGTAATGCTCTGATACCATGTGAATCAAATTAAAACTATAGTATAACTCTACAATGGATTTCCTACCATCCAAATGCTATAGCCGGGTTAAGAGATTTAGTCCTATTATTCATCATATATAGGATTAATCCAAATTCCGGGGGTGTCACAGATATTTTGATTTATATTTCTATTTTATTTTTTATATTATTTTACTATCGGGTGTTGAAAGAAATTTCGTCAAACCTCTTCCGCGGTCGTGCTCGTAGGATTGGGAGTTCTGGTCGTACCTAAGGGGGATATCCCGAGTAATTTGTACCACGAAACAAAAATGACTTAGGGCATGCCTACACGCTTTCCGGATCAATTAATAGTTTCTTTATTCTACAATTTCTGGAATTACCGAAAGAGTATTACAATTTTATTTATTCACAATATAGTTAGATAATTTAATCATAATCAGATTTAGTGCGATTTATTTTTCTAACAAGAAGTAAAAGATCTAACAAACAACGAACTCAATCCCTAAATGGTTAAGAAAAGATCTATGGACATAGTTTACCTTGTAAACTCTTCCTCTTGAACTGTAATAATCAATTACTGGTAAGGTGGAGTCAAAATAAACTGTTAAGTCGTTTAGATATGGTTTCAATGTAATCATCAACTCTCCCCAATGAAACACAGCAAAAGATATTAAGCACTACAGAGAATTCAAAGCATAAAGTGTAGATATAAGAATTAGGACGACGAGAAAGAAAAAAGTACTAACCTGGTTTCTATTCAAAACGCGCTGTTGGAAATGGCAGAAGGATCAACTTAACTTTTACTACGATTGGCTATTAGAATAAATACAGAAATTAACATAAGCAAGGGCAGAGAAATTAAGCAGTAATTCTCTTGAGAAGCTACAATATTCTCAAATGCAGCACGATTTTCTAGCAGTTACGCGGGAAGCCGTCAATGACGAATTTTTTGGTTGTGCTCTTCTGCATCGCATTCTGCAGAAGCTTAACAGTCACCTCAGAGGACACAATTTTACCTTCCTTCTTAAATTGTTCGATCATTTTTCTGAAACATCAAAATGAAAATAATTGTGAAATTTGCGGGATAAAAAAACTGGGTTCAATTATATTATAGTGCTCAAGTTATGGCCAGCTAGGAAAGAACAGTTCTGACGAAGCAGACCCATTTTCAGATCCAGACTCGAATTCTGCTTGAAGAAGATCGCCAGCGCAGAGATGAGTAAACCCGAAATGTTCCACAATCTTGGGACATTGGGTGCCCTTGCTGCTTCCAGGACCACCTGAAAAAACTACTTTAAGGATCAAAGCATACAGAAACTGGAAAGAATGGTAGAACTGAGAACTAAGCACAAGATAAGGAATTCAATTTGGCTACCATCACATAGTGAAATGTAGAGATGTCAAAATTACTTAAATCGTACTTTTTTCCTACTCGTGATAGAAGAAGGAAACAAGTGAGATGAGAGAAATGTCATCAAGATGGCACTAAGAAAATTTGACATTAATAAACTGAACGTTCCTTATCTTCGTATCCTTGAATATCACTTTCTCTGTAAGGAAACAGTTCGTGATTTTCTACACTGACCTCAGAACATTTGTTGGATTAGTAATGAAAGATTCCCCCAGGAAATTTTGTGATACGAAAGATGTACGTGAAGTAATTACACTAATACAAGATCCAATTTCCGGTTTCGATTGTAAGCAGAATATAACGAATAAGAAACAAATATGGTATTGCAATCCATATGAAATCTGATTATCAATAAGGAAAATTCACCTTAAAAAATAGATTAACACCAGGGGTTTGGTTTCTTTCATGTATTCTTATTGAGTACATAATATAACATTCAACTGTAGTCTCAAAAAGAAAAAAAAAAAAAAAAAAAATCAACAGTTCTAATCATGAAGTTACGTAAAGATAATTCTAATGTGCAAAAACTATATAAACAACTGTAGATATCATATATGTAGTGATAATTAAGCTTGCAATAGTGCAAATTGTAAGGGGGCAAAAACTAAACTAAATAAAGCTACTCACCTAAAACAAATATACAAAAGACTTCATTTGAGATGCCTTCACTAGCATCCTGCCCAATCAGAAATTCAAAAACAAAAAACAAAAAAAAGCGCATATCAAAGTCGAATCTAAAAGGTTAATAAGATCTGCATATTGTTGACTCTAAAAGGAACATCTGTGGCTATTCATAAGATAATTAAACAAACAGAATGATCACCGATAGCTTTTTCTTGGCATAGTGATAATGTAACGAAGATTAAAATCATTAAAGTTGAAAATACGGGAGCATGATTCACCTTTCTCAAAAAAAAGAAAATACGAGAGCATGCGTATTATTGAGCAAAATGTAGAACATATTTAATAAGATTAACTGAAATATATTAATATGATTCTTGTCGCACAAACACGGAAGAGATCGACCAACCTCATTCAGATTCAGTCCCATGGTGATCAATCCTGCCGCTTTATCTAAAAATCTGCCAAAAATATATGAATAAATGTTGAGCAAAATCGAGAGTGTTGATGCAATGCGAGAGAGATTATTGAGGAGACGAGATCAGAGGGATCCATACATCTTCGTGTCGCAAATCGCAATCGCAATCGCCGGAGGAGGACGACACGAAAACTAATTAGGGATTGGGGATGCGCTCGAGCGCACAAGTTTGTTATTTATTTCGGTAAAGCGGATATGCAACGCGATGGATAATCAGTTAATCTCCGGATTCCCGCTTAAAGAAATTGCGTGCACCTGGTGCACCTCCTAAGCCCGTGTGAACCGACTATACCGCTTTTTAAAATTTAATTTAAACAAATAAATTTGATAGGGAAAATTAACGAGAAGAGATTGATTACCATGCGGTACTACGTCAAGAAACTCTACGCATCCGTAAATTACATGCAGGGATAATTAAGGAGAGCTAATTAAAATTAAATAGAAGTAGAAAATTTGAAGGATTGGATTATTGAGAGTATTTATTACAAGAGAGACATAACTAAAGCATGCAAATTCCAAAATAAAAATAAAATAACAAAAGGAAAGAAAATACAAAGAACAACACTGTATAATTCTCTATCACAACGTGGTCAGCTCGAATTGGAGAACACTAGGTATAATTTCTTAGATGATTCAATAAACTGGAATTTTAACACCTTCAATCTCTTACAGCAAGTTTGTCTAAAGTGGTATTGATAACAAATTTGTAATTCTAGTCTCTGAAAAGAAAAAAGCTATCTCTAAGAATAACCCAAAAGGTTGGAAAATTAGATGTCAAAAGGACATATACTAACATGGACTCTGCCCGAACACAAAAATAATTAACCAAAACTCGAAGCAGTTGTGCATGCTATATGCTCACATTGATGAAACATTTTTCTCTCCGAACAAAAAACCGAGTGTGATCAGGTCCCCTTTTGCGTTGCATGAAACAAACATTACAACTTGCTCATGCAGCACAGCCGATATACATTCGACCCATTTACCATAAGGTGGGGCAGAGACGGAGAAAGTGAAGGGCAAGCCAGAGGCAGCTAAAAGTATATGTTGATCTCCTTTTCATTCATCTCGTATACGAAGTCACGAGCCTCAGTCAAAGCAACCTGCATGAAATGTAACCATTAATTCCACCACGGCGCAAAGCAGGAGTTGTAGAATAAAACTAACCTGTCCGTATTTGGTAAGGAAATTGCTTGTGAGGTTCAAGGACGTGACGGCAATATCTTCATTCGCCTTAAGTGCTTGTGCGAGAGCGAATGCTCCCCTATCCTATTAACAAAGAAGCATAGCAGAATTGATAATAATCTAGGAAATTTTCCCTTTTCTTTAAAGAAAAACTATAGCTCCGCATACTCTTATCTCATTAAAGCCCAAATCGAGTGATGTCAAAGCTTCATTAACTATCTTTAAGCTGCTTGCCAAGCATACGGCACCCTACAAAAATAAGAAAAAACAAAGCAATATTGCATTTTTTTTAAAAAAAAAAGAGCGCTAATTACATTTCCAACTACAGAAGAAATATTGTTCCATACATCATCTCCAAGTCCATTTGCTCGGAGGTCCAAAGTCTGCAACGTCGTATTGTACTTCAAACAATCTGCAATGTACTCTGCACCCTTTGCTCCTATCTGAAGGACCAACACCAACCAGCTTTGAATAAATTACTTGTGTTGACATCATTTTGAAATTATGAATTACCTGACACCAGCCAAGCTTTAGTGTCTCTACTTTCCCGTGGAACTTGAGAACTTCGCATAAAGCCTTTGCGCCATCAGGTCCTATGGGATTGTACCCTAACTCCAACTGGGAAACTGAATCCATAAGCCCTGGCAATAAATAAAACACAGAAATAACCAAGTGGTGCATATGACTCACCGTGGTCAGGACAGAATTGTCCTTTAAAACCCTGGCTATTGCACTTACGCCACTTGCATGAATATTATTACCACCCTGAAAATGTGTTTAACTTAGAGAAGCAGACAGGGGGAGTAGCCTTTATGCAAAAGGAGTCATTATTTAGTTTAATTTATTACATAACTATATCCTGTTTAATTTATCCAACACTGCACCTGTTACTAATAGTGACCAAGTTTATCAAAAAAAAGGGCAAAAAATGGAAACACGTGAAGTTAATAAAATGAGAGATTCGAAGAGAACATAGCAGTCACATGTTGTGGAATACCTTTAGTTCATAAAATCATTTCAGCAACACAATAACAACTGAAATGATGCCTACTACAAGATACCTCGGAGCCAAGAAAATATATGCAAGCATAGAAACACACACAAAAAAAAAAACAAGAAGAATACTGCTGATATGAAGTCCACGGATAGCTAACAGTATGGTAATAGTATAAGTAAAAAACATGGTAACAGTATGGTAATAGTATAAGTAAACAACTTCCTATCACAACCCTACAATGGTTTAAAGGAAGCAGGATATGAGAACTTCTCACCAAATCTGTGGTAGTTATTGTTCGGTTCTGCTTTAAAGCATCTGCAATCTTTTCAGCTCCCTGACAAAGTTTTACATAAAAACATATCAGTCAATGAGGCCAAACATGACAGCCAAAGAAGCATGTTTATACGTAACACCAATGCCAACAGAACAGCATACACTGGAAGCAAATAATACAGCAATGCAAGAATGTTCGAATATTGGATATTGCAGAGAAAACTAACTTAAAATCACCAACAAGAGAATTATACAAATAGTATTGTAGGAAGTTCAAGGTGAAAACCAATTAACAGACTAAACCTACCTCATCACCTATGTCATTCATGTAAAGATTCAACCACAGCAAGGACTTTGTCTTCTTAATATACTCAGCAACATGGAAAGCACCTTTTGAACCAATATCATTGTTGCCAAGATCTAGAAGTGTTACTTTCCCTGTAAAGCAACCAAGCATGCCAGATGCCAAAATCAACTCATAAAGGTTTAGGATTATTTAAGAGGTACATATAAAAGGTTATACGGTAAAGAATACCTTTATGGCTAGACAACCCCACCATTAGCGCTCGCACACCCTCATTTCCAATGTCATTTCCATGTAAGTGAAGTTCCTATCAGCAATTTCAAAGAAGCATTTAGTCAAGTTCATTGGTAGTTGCATGAGTGAATATTTGATTATTCTAGTATTTGCATCAATGATTTTCCCTCAAAGATAATCAGCAAGTTAACCTACTATATGAAAAAATTCCATGCATGTGTCTAGCATTAAGTATACAGCACCAATAATGATTAAAAAAACATTTCAATTTATAAGACAGTCACAAAGACTATCTTTCAAGTGCCATATTTCAGAAACTGTTTAAGGCAACAAATTGATTACCTTTATCTGCAATGAACATTTGGAGTAGAAAAAATGATAATATTCAGGTAATAAATTGCGAGCATGAATAAAAGAGCTACACTGATGTGAAATATTGCGACTGTAAGTATGAGGTTGTTCAAATAAAGTACTTAAAAAAATGGCCAGCAGAGTGCTTGCAAATTTGTAATAAAACTGCATATGGAAGAGCAAATAGAGAAATTATTGTAAAGGTCGAAAGAACATTCAAAATCAGACATACATAAATGAGGTACACGAAAATCAACGCTCGCCGTTAATCAACTATCAGAATAAGATGAACCCGTCACAGTAGTACTACAGAGTTAGACTAAGTTATATAGATAAAAGTAAAAAAAAGATACCCTTAGAGACTTGTTTCCTTCAATTCCTTTTGCTAAACTTGCTGCACCTAGAGCTCCACCATAGTTCCCACTAAATAAAATTAAAATAAAGCAGATAAAACATCATTCTTGTAGCATAAAAAATAATGAAACAAATGAACTACTACAAAGCATAAATATCATATGAAGAGTTAAAAACAATATTGGCAGCTCAGCAGAACTAACTTGAGATGTATTGACCGAATTGTATTGTTCTCAAGGAGTGCTCCAGCAATACTTGCAAAGCCCTATTACAGTGCCAGAAAGATGAAAGGATTAAAAACAAGTACATTTGAATTTCTAATCTTGACCTGATGAAGAATACTTAAAACAATGAGCAATAGACTAGAATACGCTATATTCAATCATGTTGTTGTTAAGTTCCAAAAGACGCAAAGTAGAATTCTTTGTCAGCATCTCTGCAATGGCCTTTGCTCCCTGCATTTAAAGAAGAAAAAAAAAAAGTTTCAGGCACGTATCTTCATCATGTGACATTAATCATATTAGATGGTTATTACTAGTTAAGTACAAAACTAACCTCATCTCCAATACCAATACTGTTCAGCTGGAGTTTTTGAATACCTGCATTTCCCGCCAAAATATCTGAAAGACACTGAGAATGTGATAAATGTCAAACTCGGTAAATAGATATGGATTTATAACATAAAAAACAGGAAAACAAAGTGAAAATAGTCTCTGCATGTACTGAAAGAGAGAAAAAGAGCTAAAGAAAGAGAGAATAGAAATTTTAGAAGCAACCTTGACTCCCTCATCGCCAATGGCATTTCCAGAAAGGTTGAGAGACTTAAGAGTGGTATTTATTTGAAGAATACCATCAAAAGCTTTTAATCCAGATGTTGTTATGCTATTGCCAGAGAAGTCCACTTCCTCTGCGCTCTGAAATGAAAAAAAAAAAATTAATGAATAAGTTATTAATGGACATGCCATTTGTAGCAATTAAATCACAGTTTCAGATCCTTCAGACAGGCAGGAAGTTTATTGAAGCACCCCCTGACATACAGAATTATTGCTTTACATTCAACATAAGAACTGACCTGATTGTAACCTAGGCTTTCGGCAAGAAAGAATAGGCCATCGTCCCCAAAGTTACGACCTAGTAGAAAAGAAAAGGAAAGACAAAATGAAAATAAATATTTCTGTCGCAAAATCTTTTGCAATCTAATCCCTACTTAACAATTAAGAGATTCCCGGTGATGATGAGAATGATAAGGCAATAGGCTATTCTTTTGCCATCAATGCTACGCCATTTGAGAGAATCAATAGAACATAATAAACACTACTCTCGTACTTAGGACATGTTTGGTTGGAAGGATTTAAAGCTTGGAATGGGAATCGGAATTAGTCATTTCCATTGTTAGTGTTTTGTTTGAAGGATTAACATTCTGATTCCCATTACGGAGGGAATCGAATCCCTCCAAAATGACTTACAACATGGAGGTGGGAGTCAATTTTGATTCCGAGAGGGATTGAAAAAATAACTTATTTTTTTTCAATAATAATTATTTAAATTTAAATATACATATAAATTTAAATTTAGATTAAATAATATTTTTAAATTTAAATTTAACATATAAGTTAAGAATTTATTAACTTTTAAATTTTAATTTTAATTTTAATTTCAATATAAGTTGGATATTTGAATTTTAGTTATAGTTTTACATTTTGACTTTAAGCTTAAATTTAAATTGCAAATTTAAATTTAAATTTAAATTATGAATCTCAATTTGAACTTAAATTTTGATTACAAATTTAGATAGTAGACTAAATTTGTCTTATTTAAATAATAATAATAATAAGTTGATTTCCATTCCAAATACTATTTGTGAACCAAACAATTAAGAGATTCATCGTTTCGTTTTCCATTTCGGTTCATTCCAATTTCTATTCCGATTTCGATTTCCATTTTGAACCAAACATACCCTAAACTTCAAGCTGGTAAAGTACTCACCTGACATGTCAACACTTCTAAATGACCTTAGTTCTTTGGCAAACTCATTTAGCTTCTGTTTTGACTCTCTTTCGATCTTCAAATTAGAACCTGATAGCAAATTAGACCCAGCAGCGAAGGACCATTTGAATCCAGCTGAGGAAGATATGTTTTCTCCGGAAGTTGAAATCTTCGGTTTTGGCACAAGGACTTTCTCGACCACTTTCCACAGGACTGTTCTCTGAAAACGCAAATTAGTAACTTATCCAGATTACTAATGCATCAACAATTCAAGTATGACAACATTTCGGTAACGTAAAGCATCACATCACTAACAAGAAAGGAAATCAATGACTCAACATTGCCATGTTACGGACGGTGCTTACTCTACGAAAGAATGTCTTGTATTCTCTTCTTAACCCTAACATAAGCACACGAAATTCAAGTTTTAGATGTATTTTGCTATCTGGATCATGGCATGTTTGCATGGAAGTTATTGTATTCCACAAACTATATAGGTAGAAAGTCTTTATATTCAGATGAAAAGGGACAGTCCACTTAACAGATAAAGATACTCCACAATACGTAATGGACGACGAACTTAAACAACATATTAACTAACGAATTGTCCTATGTAGCAGAAACCTTCAATATGCGACTATTTGAAGGGATACATACAGCTACTAGACTGTGTATAATGCCCACTCATTAATATAACGTATTCCAACTTGTTAGTCCTCAAGAATACGAAATTTTCTGAGTTCTGATACTCATGCTCGCTTTATTAAATACAAAGATGCAGAATCTTCATTTCCCCATACATAGCTCCATTTTTTACAGCAATCATAAATAAAATAAACAATAATGATCTCAGTAAGCAATTTCTTGTGTTGTGCAACTAGGAAGCGGAATTGGGTAGTATCTTACCAAAGGTGATAGCGATAAATGCTCCAGCGGGTGCAACAACCGACGCGATCTCCTTCACGGGGATCGCAGGCGATATACTCTGCGCCTGAGACTGCCGGTACACTCTCCTCCCTCCCCCTCCGCCGCCGCGGCTCGGCCCTCCGTCGAGCACTCCCGCCGCGGCCCTCGGAACGAGCGAGACGAAGAGCTCCCTCCCCGTCCCCGTCCCCGTCCCCCTCCTCGAAGAAGACGACGATGGCGGAAGAGGAAGGAAGAGTATCTCACGGCGTTGATGGTGATGATGCTGTGAAGGAGACGACGAGGCGGAGGCGGAGGAGCCGAGGCGTAGAGAGGGGAAGAGGGAGTAGGAGAGGAGGGTGTAGGGCTCCATTAGAGGAGAAGCAGCTTTATCTCGGGTGCGAAATGGATACAGAGGGAGTGGGAGGGTTCTAGAACAGTGATAGAGCCCCCCGCTATAACGGAGGAGTAGGAGGAGAGGAGGAAGAGAGTGTTCTATAACTTTCGATTAGGTTTAAGGAGTTAGATAATAGGCCCGGGGCAATATCTAGTGCTGAATAAAGGGCCAGGCCTAAAAAGCCTCATAGTTGGTGGATACAAACGGGCCGGAACCGGCCCTGCTGGTGGGATCAAACCCGGTCCAGTTAAAACGACGGATTAGGCCGGGCCTGATTAACGGATCCTAGTTGGATCCTCACCATGATCGTTCCAACCAGTCCAATTACAACGTTGAATTACACACTTTTGAGGTATGCGACACGTTGGTCCCCAAACTTAAATTTATTATAGTTTTTTATTCAAAGTTTTTAGACTATTATAATCCAATTCCACAATGTAATTTAATTTGTTGAATGATGGTATATCGCTAATGTGACAATAATACTTGTTTCGATTTCGTCATATATTATAATAAATTAAAACTCAATTTACGCAGCCGTGCAATTTAGCCCAAATTTTATGTTTATTTCTGCAAGTACAAAATTTTAAGGGGTAAGGAATAGAAAAGTACCCATGAGTTTTTTTTTTTTTTCTTTTCCGTTTCTATTTTAATATCTGCAGTTACTCCGAACCACCACATGGCATAGATAATAGATCATTGTTTGGGAAAATTAAACAACAAAGAGAATTGATATCCGTAGCAATGTAAATTTTATTTTATTTTTTCATTTCATAATCTACAAATCAATTACACTTTTTATCTAAAAGTTGTCCAAATTGTTTTAAAATCTAAAGTGCTAAAATTCAGTTTACAATCATATTTAACAACTAGCTAACAATAATTCTATTATACAACAGCATGTGGTACAAAGTGACCATTACACAAAGAGCCTGCATGATCTTCAGAATTGCTAACGAAGATACAACAATTCAGGGCAAATCCCTACCTAGCTAAGTTGCAGTAAAATCAACTACAAGCCTAAGTGAAGATCCAAACGTTTGCAATTACGCTTGGGCGACAGCGACGAGGGCCTGGCGACAGCAGGTTGCTTGCAGAAGCTGCTTTTCAAAGAAGCAGGTTTGGCGGCAAAGAAACCACCCACATAATACATGTTCTGATCACAGGCTTTGAAACTAGCCTGAGATTCTTCAAACAGAACAAACTCCGGGGCGGATGGCGACGGATCATACAACCAAGGGATGGAGATGTTGTTGCACTCAGAACTGTGGCTTCTTATAAGAGGCTGGAGATAGTAATTCATTCCGGCTCTTCTGGCCTGAATCTCCAATCTCTTTTTCTTCATCCTCTCCTTCTTGTGAGCATTCTGATGGCCCCCCAGCGCTTGCGAATTCGCAAATTCCTTCCGACAGAACTGGCACCCATACTTCTTTTCCTCGGCGCGGTGGTCGGTTAGCAGCTTCTCGGTTTGGCTTCTCGGTGCAGCCGCGTCTGCCTCGGATTTCTCTTCGAAAGAGCTTCTGCCGGTGGAGGGATCGAGCTCGAAGCCGAACAAGCGGAGCTTCTTCTCCTCCATATGTTGCCTGAGTATGTGTGGTTTGAGAATTCCTCCAATGTGGGGGATAATGTGATCTCTCTCTCTCTGTCTCTTGAGGTGAGCCAATAAGTTGAGGGAGGATCCAATAGCCATTTATACTGCATTCAGATGGTGCAGCATAACATTTAATTAACAATCCTTAAACAGGACAGCAGAGATAATTAGTCAATCAGAGATCAGAGTCAAATACAAGCATCTCATCAATAGAGCTAATGGGGCCCATGGCTACTAAAAATTTTAATATGACAAGATGATTGATATGTTTCAATAACAAAAGTACTAAAGCAGTAGCTTATATATGGATGCTTAAAATGGCCAACAACTGCATAAGATTAGTACTAGTTTACATCAAAAGCGATTTCCAGCAACAATAGGAGGCAGCTTACTGCCCGGTAAATAAACAAGACCACGAAATGCGCTTTAGATAAATTAGTATTGATTGATAACAACACTGTTCAACTAGGATGACATAATAAAGGATAGCTACAAATATATATATATATTAGAAGAAGAGAAAAGGGGAGATGTATCTCTTCAGGTCTCCAAATCATAAAACTCGGGTTGGTTGTCTACGCTTCTTCGACTGGAAAAATATAACAATTTACCGTTCGTACGCTTTTGTAGAACATGGTGATTTCGCGTTGGTGTCAAGTTATGTAGTCCTGGATTCAAAACCTGCAAGGCTCATCTTACATTTAATGCGAGCGGAAAAAAAAGGCCCTACTTATTTGTGTATGTTAAAATATTGACAAAAAAAAAGAGTACCATCAGAATAAAAAAAGAGATGATGTCTATAAAAAATAAATTTTCGAAACCGTCTAGCAGATTAAGCACTCAAATATCATGTATTCTGTACCAATATAGAGAAGCAGGGAAAATTCATCAACATTTAAATTTTGAAGTAACATGGCACCAGTACACTTGATACCCCCCCTCTTCACCCATTGTTCCTAACACATGCATCCCTATAGTAATAATCGACGAATCAAAACACTGATGAAGTGTACGGAAACACAACCTAATTAAGCAAGACCAAAGAATAAAAGAAGAGGTGGGTGGTGATGTAATCAGATTAAAAAATATATATAAGATTTAAATCAGAGCATATCTTATAAAATACCAAAAGTATATGCCATGAAAGAAGAGTTTCAGTCATCAGACCCTATCATTAGAATTAAACAAGCAAAGGAATTTATTTATAATGCGCAGATGTATTTACTGGGCCCAATTTTTGCTTTAGGAGAGGACTTTGTAAAAATAAAATAAAATAAAATAAAAATTGGAGACATTTTTGTTCCACTGTCTCATACCAGATCTCTCAACTTTCTTTTTATCTAGATTTTGTGTTGGTAAGGTGGATACCATGCACCAATAGCTCTCAGTGCCATTAGCTCTGGCCCAGTGTTTTAATTACTTTAACCCATTCTGCTATCTTTCATGAACTCCACCAAGCCAATTGTTCCTTTTCTTTTCCTTTTTCTTTTTTTTTTCTAATGAATTCTCCTCACTTAGCAAGCAAGTAATCAACCAATTTCCATACAGCAACATGTAAAATTAAAAGATATCGCGCAAAGTGAGGACCATAATGGTGGGGTCTTGGGAGATTTGATTGATTTTCCTCAACTTGAACAGTATCTGCAATCAACCCACTGCTTCAAAAGATTTAGTATGCAGAATTAGACTACTAGTGCTTTTTTTTGGCTAACACTGTACTTACAAATATCCCAGATATTTTCCATAAGAAGAGTTCCAACTTTCAATTATATACATACAAGTGGAGGAATCAGAATTTTGTTTATCTTATATGCAAAAGTAAGCTGTGCATGCATGAGAGCTAACTGTATACACTGCAGCAGGTACTTACACTGGAGACTTTCAGATGATCTGCAAAGAGACATTGATTTCATTGAGGATTCTCTGTCCCTGGTATCCTACCAAACGGTGTCACTGGTAAAAATATCAATAACAAAATCGTCCTACTGAAGTTCGATTAGCAGTATTTAACTACTGCCTGTCATGATTTCATTTTGACCGAAAAATCGCTACCTGCCTGATGTGCTGTTATTGAATATTTGGCAGCAAGTTTCATACTTCGCTAACAAAAAACTAATCCTTGTCACCCAACCACGCACACTTTGTCTAACCAAATCAGATTCTCTCTCACTACGATCATCAGAAAATTAAATAAATAAATAAAATAAGAGGGTGATGTTTCTCCTCCCCAATAAACAAATCGGAAAATTTCAATAGCACAATTTTGCAAAGAAACACAATATACTAAGTTCATTTGAATATTAATAATTCGCAAGAATATGACAATGATAAGGATATATATATATATATATAATTTTTTTTGGCAGAACCTCAACCTGCTGACTTATCAAATCCTAACAGGAATATAAAGAAAAAAGACAATTAAGTATAACAGTAGGGCAAGTATTATCCTGAATAGTAAATGAGGAAAGAAAGAACAACATATTTAATCATTTTAATTATGCGCATTTCATAGATGCATAATCTTCCATGGACTAGTATGCATATGAGAAGCATCTATTAGAAGAGTAAAATTACATATGTTGTATAGATAACATATTCCTCGTACATTTAAGATTAAAAAGAAAAAAAAAAAAATTATCTTCACCTTTACGTGATGAAATTTATATCGTAATATGATAATCGTAAAATGTGTTTTTTTTTTAAGACGCACACACGTTCGGCCTAGAAAGAAAACCACACGAGATTTCCAACGTGATATTTTTGATATGTCCGAGATGTAAATTTTAATTAAATGTAAGAAAATTACTAAAGCAAGGAGTTTTGAGCCATTTATTATGTACAAACACTACCAAATGCTAAGTTGGTGGGTTGTGTTGCATTAGTTATTAATTGCTTACAAAAAAAATGAAGCACAATAATAAAAAGAGGACTACATGCAAAATCAAAAGAGTAAACATGAAGACGAGTAAAAATAATAATAAAAAAAAAAAAAAAAAAACTAGAAATTTTTTCGGCTTCGTGGTCCTCTGCTTCATTTTGACATTAAAAATAAATAAATAAATAAATAAATAAATCTAAGAGTTCAACAATTTTTACTGGTCCAATCCTAATTTCAGAATTTTGAGGAGAGAAAGGGGAAAGAGATACATTCATGTGGGCCACGTGTTGCTTTGATAGATGGGCCTAATTTGGACCTGGTAAACCATCTTGTGCTAGTCATGTGGGTCGAGCCTGGGCTCCAAAAGCTTTGATTTATGGGCCTAATTTGGGTTGAAGTTAAGAATCATTATGGTATTGATGTGGACCGGGCCTCACTTTGATCTATGGACCTAATTTGGGCCGTCGTAGAAAATATTTATGGTATTCCTCATGAAATTCTCACCACATGTACTATAGAATATCATCCTCAACTAGCTGACTAAAGGAATTCGCAACTATTACTTTAAACTGGTGGGTTATTTGGTTAGAACGAAACAGATGAATCTTTAATAATTTAAAAAGAACACTGAGAGGCTTAATGTTCGAGATTCGATCTCTGAGGAGCTCCTGGGAACAATATTGTCTAAAGGTTTCTTCTTTTTTTTTTTTTTTTTTTTTTTTTTTTTTTTTTTGTGCCTTGTGATCCAATTGTCTCGGATTGTAATCTAGTTTATCTATCTAGTAAATGAAACGGTAGTATTCTATTTTAATCTTAAAAAAAAAAAATATTACATCATCATCATTATTATTATATAAATTATTTGCCACATAATAAATTTATTTAAACTCAAGAGTTCATTTTTCTTAGGTCATTTATAAGTGCATATTACTTCATAATGTGGTGCATTTTTCCTACCGTGATACTAATCACGACTACTAAGGATATATATGTTGCTTGTGACTTGCGCTTATATGTTATTTCCTTGGCAAATCTAAGCATCTAATTATTGTTGTGATTCATTCATTTACACAATTTACTCTTTTTAGTTTGTTACTCGACTATGTGCGTGGTAAAATTTTGGTAAACTATCGTATAATTTGCTTTAGCAGAAAACATCCAAACCCTTCACGAGAGTTGGAATTTATTGTATGATTGGCTATAATAATGGTGTCTTTGATCTCTTTCTTGGTTTGTTTTCAATGGCCATAACTCATAGTTTATACTCAAGGATACACTTACCAAATAGGTATTATCAATTTTTTTTCTTTTTTTTTTTTATTGTTGATCATAAATGATAGTCTGAAAATAAGACTGAAATATATAGTTTATTAAATATATAAAAGACTATAACTATCAAATGAAGAACACTAATTAAAATAATTTGTAATAGTTGGTAAAAAATTACTGATTTTTTTTTTTTTTTTTTTTGTCTTTGTTAACTCAATAATTTATATGATTAAACTCAATAGTTAAATCAGGAAAGTAAAAAGACTAAGAAAAAAAAAATACAAATATGTAAAGACTAAATATTTTTTTTTTATTTGAGAAAGTGGCAAAAAGATTAAAATTTTTAAAAGATAAAAATTATAACTGAAATATAACTAAACCTGCAAAAAAAAAAATTAATACACACCTATAAAAAAATGATAAAAACTATATCTAAAATTTTCACATCTTCGTACGATAAATGAGTTTACTGTTCAAAATTTTTCAACAATTCGACATCATAACAATTCTATAGAAAAAAGTAACAATTGGGAGACAACAAACCATAAGAACAGTGAAAATAAAAGAGAAGAGGAAGAAGAAAAATTTGATAATTGCTATAATTAATTAAATCAAGGAAAAGAAGAAGAAGAGAATTTATCTTGTATTCAAGCTTGCATATGTAAGCAATAAGCATGGTCTTATTATCCCCCTCTTCAGTCTCCTTATCGACAATTATATCAAATAATAAACGAGTTTACTGTTCAAAATGTCAAGATTTTCAACAACTAAGACGAGCACTATGTTTTATTGAAGAAGAATGAGAAAAAGAGAGATAGAGAGACGGAGATGGAGAGAGAAGACTAGGGAGAGGCATAGGGGAAAGGGTTTAGATACGTACAATACATCGTCCAGAAGTCACGAAAAAAACAAGAGATGAAGAGCCAAAAATAACAGCGGATAGACGAAAAAAAAAGAAGAAGATATAGGAGGAATGAGAATTATCAAAAGACATCATAGTTATATATAAAATATAAATAGTTTTGATTGAAAGTAAAAGTCACGAAAAAGTCAAAAAGAAAGAGTTTCAACAGAAAGACGAAAGAAGAAAAGAAGAGAGACGTAAAAATAAAGAATGCCAAAAAATGTTACAGTTATATATAAAATTAAATAATTTTCATTAAAAATAAATCTATTTAGTTTAAAATAAAAAAATAATTTTACATCAGTATTAAAATATGAGTTTTAATATATAAGGTATAGCTTAGGGTGTAAGATTGTTTAAAGCCAACCTAGATATAAAAATAGCTGAAGTTGGCCCCACCATCTTTCTTGCAAGAATCATGTACAGTAAAAAACCAAAAATGAGGAAATATTGTTTTCAAGCCAGATATGACCTTCCCAGTTTTTTATGACATACACAAAAGCAATATGTTATTTACACAACAAAAGAATGTGTGCTTTCACACTTCAAGACACAAAAGGGGTTAGGTTCAAATAAATAAAAAATTCCACCATCACAAGTATAAAAAGCATGCACCTCAAATATTCTAATTTGATTTATTATACATCCTACTACCAAATATCATGGTTTTTCTCTTTTTGGTGCTCTGTGTGAGGCACTCATTATTTTTTATATAAAACCAAAGAAAAAAAAATTTATTTCATAGAAAACAAAGCTTCCTTTTAGAAAAGTAGTAAAGTAAGAATAAAAAGCCCAGTGCCAAAGTAACCAAAAAAAAAAAAAGAAAAAAAAAGAAAAAAAAAAAAGCCAATCATAGAGAATTTCATAGGGAGAAATTATCACAGTGAGCAATGTTGGTAGTAGCTTTCTCAAAAAGTTACTTTTGTTGAATGGCTAGCTTGCTTTTCCAACCATTTTGGGGCCCCATAGCAGAGCTAAAAGAGAATGCACTTGGAAGTGTCAACCTAGTGTTTATGGAGACCAAGGATGCTTTCACACTACTCAATTAAGTCCTTGATTTGATAAGTAGATAAGTTAGTTATTTGACATAAAAATATTATTTGGAAAATACTAAGTGTATATTTATTTTTGGGTGTACATCGTATATCCCATCCATTTTAGGATGGGGTGAATTTTATTCATCACTTCGAAGTGATAGATGGAGAAGCCCCCACCCTTGGATGGTTGAGATGTTGAATCCACACCCAAAAATAGATGTAGAAATAGCATTGCTCAATATATTTTACACTTAACAGTATTCAAGCATAATTGCCTTTAGAACCATTCAAATCATCTTAAAGCAATTTTCTGTTTTTGCTCTTTTCATACTAAAATACAAATGTAGGAATTTTCAATCACACAAGCATGATACTTAATGCTTCTTCGGTAGAGATTGCAACTATTAGTTAATAATATTGGAGAAGTTGTTTCACTAAAAATAGAGCTATAATAATCAAAAGATAAGAATATTTATTGCTGAGCAGCTCTTTTCTCACTTGGGGCTTGTGGTGTTAGGAAAAATTTGTCTTGATCCAAATAGAATATGTTGGAAGTAATTAGAGTGCCCATTCACTAATAACGATTATTATTTTTTTCAACAATTTTTTATTTGCCGTGCAATAAAATAAGAGGTACAAGATATAATAAAATAATCTGCTTTATGCTCTTGTAAAATGATTATTTAGATGTGTTGAACCATAAGTAGTTCATTCGTATATTTTTTATATACTTTTATATATTCAAACAGGTTGTTCGATGTAAATTTAATTAAGATTCAAACTCGTATTTTTAAAATAATTTTTTTTTCTTAAATAAAAATATTATTGGGCAAATGAATAAGTAGATAGGTGGAACAGCAAGATTCTAAAAAAAGTGTTAAAAAACATAAAGCAAAAAAAAAAAAATAAAAAAAAATCCTATGAACAAAAGCTAAAACTCCACTGATCCTATTATCCCCTATTTATCAAAAAAAGGTTTGAGCAAAAAGTGTCAGTGTTGTGTGGCCTCTTGATTTTGATCCAATCCTTCCATACTTGTTTAATTAGAATGCTAATTGTTTTTGGATCAAATTTTTTTTGTTTTGCTCAACCCACCAAACTCACCACCAATTAAGTAGCACAGATGAGGGGGTATCCCTATCAGTTCTTAATTTCTTGGACATGCAATAAATCCTCCATTCAACCCAAATATTTTCTGTTGGCTCAATTGCGGAAACTGGTCCCAAGTGCTTTGTAAAAGCACCAAATTCTACTAACATCTTCACCCTGAGACAAGGTGCGATATAAATTATAATTAGGGATTCGTATTATTACATCAAAACTTGTAAACTTATTATCGCCTATAGAATAGTTTGACTAGACCCTGATAAACGAAAAATGAATATGTCCCTTTCCTTCTATTTCTTACTCTGTCTAGTTCAATCCTCTTATTTTGCTTGGAGATGTGTGCAAATATATCTTGAATAATGTTGGTTTTGAGATCCCTGCAGGGTCGCATGGGTGTCATGATGGTAATCACCAATTGCATTGCCCCATCAAACTGCCACAGAGAATAAAGATCCCCCTCAATACGACCGAGTCCTTAACACACATCATACATGAGCTGGTTGGGGGGTAAGCAAAGGAGGATCCTGGATCTACATTATGGATTGGTCAAATTTACTGTGTTGAGTGCTGGGGAAAAAATATATATATATATATATTTAAGGAGGGGACAAGTGGTCCTAGGGTTCCCTTTCGTCAACTCGAACCCTCTCCTTCTGCGTACCTTCAATTAAAGAGACAAAGACCATCTCTCTCTCATAAATTACCACCTAACTTGTGATATTTTAGTAGTTTCAAATCAAATAATATGAGAAAATGGACATTTACATTCGATATTAAAGCAATTGTCAATCGAAACATGTTTCCAAAGAGCTGCTCTGAATCACTTGCAGTAGTGTCCAAGATCAAAGTCTGAGATGTTGGATTTTCTGTCTACGAGCCGAGAATGTTTTTAAGATCCAACCCTAATTTGTGCTTCCTAAGTTTAATAGGAAGAGAAAGCAAATTTGCAGTGCATAAGAAGAGCGAAGCAAAATAAAGATTCTAATTTTATTAAACAAGAGGTTAAAAAAATAAAATAATAATTTTTTGTTCGAGAAAAAAAATAAAACCTATAGATTTGCGTCGTCTGATGTTAATTAATGCTAGTTGGGCACCTGATGTTAATTAATGCTAGTTGGGCCTCCGAACATTAATTCGAATTGAGGTAAGAACATTAGCATAAGAACTAGTCTTTTTACAAGGATTGGGAACACAATGAATGAGAGGTCAAAACGACATGTTAATTATGTATCACGGATGCTTTTATAAGTCTCGCGTGTTCCTGTCAGACACGTATCCGATGTGGATATTTTTTGAATACGTGTTCAATACCGAATCATACTGCATACAATTAAATATATATATATATATATATATATATATATATATATATATTATATATATATATATTTATTTATTTATTTATTTATTTATTTATTTATTTATTTATATATGATAATATTTAGTTTTTTGATGAATAAATATAAATTTTTTTTGAACAATATAAATAAATTATGTGTGGTGGAAGATTTTTTTTTAGAATATATGAATTATTAATGAAAAAATTAATAATTTTTTATTCGTATGAGAAATATATCAGTATTTTATCAAAATTTATATTTTATATATAATAAATATATATTATTATATTAATAATATTATATTTTATTATCTGTATTTATGTCATGTTCGTGTTCTAATTTTTTAAAAATTGCTGAATTGCTATGTCCGAATCGTGCCGTGTCCCGTATCCTGTATTCCGTATCGATATCCATGATGCTTAGCATGCTAAGTGCTAACTTAATTTTGTTTCTTCAAATAAGTGCAGCGCATAATGGCTATTGTCCCTTACCTACAAATGATCATATATATATATATATATATTTATGGGATAATGCCTGTGTACCCCTGTAATATGATGAAATATCTGATTTACCCTTACCTACAATACGTTCCACATTTTTTCTGATATACCCCTATGAGGGTATATAGATATGAATTTATAGAATATATTAGAGAGCAGATTTTTTGAGGGGTAGATATGAAAGTTGGGAACTTAATAGGGGTATGTAGGCAATTGCCCCTATATAGAGAGAGAGAGAGAGAGAGAGAGAGAGTCCGACTAGTATACTATTAATAGTACCAAATTATTTGTGCTATCAAGTTTTCACCTGTTATCATTTTTATCTGTTAGATTTTACTATTTTCCCAATAACCTATTAAACTCAAGGGATCCATTATCATCTTAACCATATTTTTTTTAATTCAATAATTAAAAATTTAATAGTACCAATGACTTAATACTATTAATAGTATTGTAGTCTAACTCATATATATATATATATATATATATATATATATATATATATATATATATATATATATATATATATTCCAATGGCTAAATATCTTTAAGTCAAAGTGTTGTTTAAGCTTTCAATGAATTCACAAACTGCCGAGAAAGGTTAAATTTGTACTTATTTTCATTATGAAGATATTTAAGTGCTATGTTTTTAGCACCAAAATAAAGATTTCAGTTTTGAGTCATCGACAAATAAATATCAAGCAAAGGTGCAATCAAGGAATTTAATGATAATGTTGTTGTTCAGACTCTAGGTGACATTTTTTTTATATTTAATAAGTAGTTTTAGCTGTAAATTTTTTTTTCTTTTTTATTTTTGAGATGATTGTGAAATGATTTGATTTAAATAATCATGTGAAATATAATCTCATTGGTAAATTTCAAAATCAAGAATAAATACTACCAAAATTCTCATGATGAATAGGCATCGGGAAATATCAAAGAAAACATGATATACTACTCCAAAATCTCATTTAGTTATCCGTTTACTGTGTCAAAACCGACGCCACTACCATAATTTAATTGTTTCAAGTGAGCTGTCTCTAGCAGTGTACAAGCGATTGATGTGAATTTTCTAACAAAAAATGAATGGTTTTGACCGGTCAAAGTCACGAAACTTAAAAAACCTCTAGGCTTGTTGCTAATACTGCGACCCGAATATTAAATACTAATTATTATTTGTATCATTATTTGACTTTTATATTTTAGAATGCATATAATGTTATGCGGCATATAATTAACTGTCTATTATGTTTTGACACGATAATACTCTACCATGATAAAAAGAGCATTAATATAGGGTACATTTGATTTATAATATGTTTTTCAGAGACAATGTTACCTGTTATATATATATATATATAGATATATATATATATATATATATATATATATTTTTAATACAAGCATAAATGTGCTAGAATTTTTATGATAGTACTAAATAATTGGTGCTATCAAATTTTCAACCGTTGGATGAAAAGATATGCGGTTGGGATTATAGTAGTTCCTAAAATTTTTACTATTCAACCAACCACCTAGTAAACTCTAGGGGACCACTATAATCCAAACCGCATATTTTTTCATCCAACGGCTACAAACTTGATAGCACCAATTTTTAAAAAAAATTTATATTATAATAATATAAATATTAAATTTTTTTAGAAAATATTTAATATAAAGAGATAGAGAGAGAAGTAGAGTTTAAATATACTCTTAGAAATGACACTAAAAGCATAAATTTGTATAATTTTTTTTTTAAATTTTATCATTGAATTTGCATTGAGATTTGTGTTATTTATTTTTTCTTTCTCTCTTTTTAATTAATTTTACAAAAATACAAATTCCAATGTAAATTCAATAGTAAAAAATTTACAAACACATTTGTACTTATACTTTTGAGAATATATAAGTTTTACTATATATATATATATATATTAAGGTTCACTATGCAACAAAAGAGGATGCTACCCTATTCTGGAATGAAATTTCCTTTACTGGTCACTTCGATGTGACCAGTAAAATTCATCTCATTCCAAAATAGAGTGGAGTGTAGGATGTATACTTCTTATAGAGTGTACACTTATATTTACCCGTAACAAAATGGGAAATAGGTAATTCTCCAGGTCAACAGGGTACCTACCAATCATTTATTCCAAAATAATAGTCAAAATAACTGTACACAAATTTTGATTTTGATTTTGATTTTTTTTTTTGAGATTTCATAATTTAAATATTCCCAACCAAACAGTCCCCTTTCTCTAGTCGCTAGATGGAAATGGTTAATTTGTTACTTTTGTTACAAGCTTGCAGTTTGTAGGGCGACACTTCAAGGTTAAGTTGTTACTCTCTCTCTCTCTCTCTCTCTCTCTCTCTCTCTCTCTCTCTCTCTCTCTATATATATATATATATATATATATATTTTAATTAATAAAATGGCTACTCTTCGGGGTTAAGGTTCCTCTTCTTTTCTTTTCTCTTCTCTTTCTATGGTCTACCCAATTGAAGATGCTGTTACTTAAAAAAAAGTGGTCTAATAGACCGGGCCAATAAGAAAGCAACACGAGTCCTGCGGTGGTGTATTTCTATGGTCCGCGTTGTAGTCTAAGCCTGTCATTTGGTTCCTCCCTCAAAAGTCCACCACTGCTTACTTGGCCTCAGAATTCCTATCCCCTCTTAGTAAGAGCAATGCTATTTTTACATTTTTTTTTTTTTTTTTTATATAAATTTTATATTTTATTTATTTAAAAATAATAATTTTTTTATCTATTATTTTAAAATAATGAATAAAATTCGTTATATTCTAAAATAAATGGAAGGTACGATGTACATCTGATGTACACATAATATTTTTCTTTTAGTAATCGGTATTTTATTTTTTTTTAATTAATAATTATAAAGATTATGTGTCAATTTATAATTTATAATTTATAATTTATAAATCTTTTTAATATTATAAGAGTACATTAACTTTAAATTTTATTGTTACCGGTATTATTATTAAAGATAACCGGATATGTATTTTGTTTATTTTAATAAAAAATAAATTTACTAAAAAATATACAATAATTAAATTTTAAATTTAAATTTTGGATAACTATAATGTAAGATGATTGACTGCAACTAACTAATATTAGTTTTGTTATTTATTTTCATCCGTTTTATTTTTTATTTTAAATATATTTAGTTAAAAATATAAAATAATTTGATTGATTATAAGTTCGAAATTTGGACTATTAATCTCAATTTTTTTTTGTCATTTTAGCCGGAGAATGTCTGGTTGTCACACAGGTAATCGAAAGGATCAAGAATAATAATAATATAAATAATAATAATAATAATAATAAATATATATATATATATATATATATATATATATATATATATATATATATATATATATATATATATATAAAAACTTCTAATCAAACCCTAGTCTTACTGCTACTAGAAAAGAAAGGAAGAAAGAAAGAGAAAGAAAGCTGAAGAAGTGGGGAAAAAAAAAAAAAAAAAAAAAAAAGAAAAAAAGAAAAAGAGAAAAGCAAGCAGGGAGAGAGGGTGGTGGTGAAAGAAAGGCATACGGCACACCATTACCAATGGGGAGCGGTAAGGCGCGCTGGAGGCTTTCGTTCCACCGGTCGCCTTCGTCCTCGCCCGCCTCCTCCTCCTCCTCCTTCTCGGCCGAGGCTCCCCCGGAGTTCCTGTGCCCCATCTCCCGCTCTCTCATGGCCGACCCTGTTATCGTCCCCTCCGGCGACACCTTTGAGCGCCGCTGCATCGAGGCGTGCTCCGCCCTCTCCTTCACCCCTCCCCCGCTCTCCTCCTCCTCCTCCTCCCATGACGACCTCTCCTCCTCACCGCTCCTGCTCATCCCCAACATCGCCCTCAAGAACGCCATCCTCACCTGGTGCGACCGCTCCGGCCTCCCCCGTCCCGCCCCGCCCTCCGCCGTCGCCGCGCGCGCCATCGTCCGCAGCATCATGCCCCCGGCCCCCGCCGTCGCGCCCGACGATCCCTCTCATCCTCCTCCTCCTCCTCTTTCTCCTCTCGCGGCGCTCTGCGAGGGTTTGAAGGCCCCGATCGGCCCCGACACCCCTCCTCCGATGTCCGTGCGCACCAGGAGGGCGAACCCTAATCCCCGCTTCTCCCCGCCTTCTTCCTCCGCTTCCTCGTCTTCGTACCCTTCTTCTTCCTCCTTCCCCTCCTCGGAAATGGCGGCCGGAGCCGCCGAGGAGACCCTAGCTCAAGAGACCCCGACCAAGGCCCGAGAAGCTCCGGAGGCCTCTCCCGGCGCTTCGTGCGATCGGTTGGAGGAGGAGATCCTGATGCAGCTGAAGGATTCGGAGCCCTCGGAGCAGGAGGCGGCGATGGCGTCGCTGCGGCAGGCGACGAGGGAGAGCCGGGAGCGGCGGGTCGCGCTGTGCACGCCGCGGATCCTCGCGGCGCTGCGCCCGATGCTCCTCTCGCGCTACGCCGGGGTGCAGGTCAACGCGGCGGCGGCGCTGGTCAACCTTTCGTTGGAGGCGCCCAACAAGGTCCGCATCGTGCGCTCCGGCGCCGTGCCCCCGCTCGTCGACGTGCTCAAGGGCGGGCACCCGGAGGCGCGGGACCACGCAGCGGGGGCCGTGTTCAGCCTAGCTCTCGACGAAGAGAACCGCGCCGCCATCGGGGTCTTAGGGGCCATCGAGCCCCTCGTCCAGCTCTTCACCCGCGCCCCCTCCGAGGCCCACCGCGCCCGCCGCGACGCGGGGACGGCGCTCTACCACCTCTCCGTGGCGATCACCAATCAATCCAAGATCGCGCGGACCCCGGGCGCTGTCAAGGCGCTCCTCGCGCTGGCCACGCCGTCGAACGCGGACGCGGATGCAGGACGCGGCGGCGCTGCGGAGGCTGGCGCTGATGGTGGTGGGGAATTTGGCCGGGTGCGCGGAGGGGAGGGCCGCGCTGATGGACGCGGGCGCGGTGGCGGCGCTGGTGGGCCTGATGAGGGACGCCGCGGGGATTCCGGAGGAGGAGTACTGCGTCGCCGCGCTCTACGGGATGAGCAAGGGGAGCTTGCGGTTCCGCGGGGCCGCGAGGGCCGCGGGCGCGGAGGCCGTGCTGATGAGGGTGGCGGAGGATAGCAGCGGCGGGCGCGCCGGGGTGAGAAGGCAGATGGCGCGGCGGACGCTGCGGGCGATGCGCGGCGAGGACGACGAGGCCGCAGCTGCAGCCGCCGCAGCATTCGGGACGGAGTTCGACGACGACGACGGCAGCATCGTGTCGGAGGGCCTGATTTCCTTCCACCGGCGGCATCATCGGGATTTCGGAACCGCCGGCGGCTCTAACACTACCGAATTTTGATGAATGCAAGTTTATTGTTTGGTTTTTCTCGCGTACGAAGTTTGTGGGGGGTTTGTAATTAGTGTCGTCTAGAAGTGAAATCCTCCTCTCTTGTTTATATTCCTGTCGTTTTTGGATGCGAAAATTAAGAATTTCAGTGAACACGGTGAGCTGAAGAAGAGCATGGGGGTGTTCGTCGTCGATTAATTAGAGGCTGCTAAACAATTGTGTATATATATATAGTGTTTTGTTCTTGGATCTCTTCTGATTCGTAATATTAATTTTGAATGCGACGAGTGTATATGTGATGAGATTTAGAAGCCTTGGAAAGCTAGGATTTAAAAACCATTTATGAAATTATCGAGTGATTGAGTAATTCGTAATATTATTGTCTCTAGCTTGAACTATTTTTATGGTTTGATATTGGAGCTTTGATTTCTTAAAATTCAAAGATGGAAGCAGATTATTTTAATCTAGAACTTGAGATTTGAGCATCTAAGTGTTGATTGTTTGACATTATGGTGCGATCAGTGCCATCCATATATTTCTTTAAGGGAAAGAATACATTGTTTATTAAAGTTAAATTCGGTTACAAAGGCTCCTGCATTGGCCACGACGCCAAATGTCCAAGATGCTCGTTTCAGACAAATACAAGAATCATAACTTAATATATTATTATTATTATTATTATTATTATTATTATTATTATCTTTATTCAAGTTGACTGCGGGCACAGCATAGACTATTTATTTTTTAAAAAAAATAAATAAATAAATAAATCATGGACAAATCATGGATTTGGAATGTAATTGATAGGATTTCCGGTTAAAATCATCCAATTACTGAACGCGGAATGAATTACTTGACGAACTCAGTTCCAATTTTTTATGTATAACTTAGACGAAGAATCACATTTTTACATGTTTTCGTCTCAAACTCTGTACTTGTAATTTGGATTTCAAAAGGGTTGTATCCAAATCCAATCCTAATCCAGGTGGGCTTGTCGGTTGTAACTACGGCCCCAAAAATCAGGCCCCGCCCAGCCCAGCCCAGACCAGAAAAACGCTGGACGTTTCCAGAACGATCCAAACGCCACTTCTTGGAACCCAAGCCAGGAACAGTTTACTTGCGGAGAAAGCAAAACGAAACCTCTAAATACCTCACAACAAAGAAAAGAGGTCTCTCCAATCACGCATTTTTTATAACTCAATCGCGAGAGAGAAGAATCAGATCAAATCAGATAAGATGGGGGGAGGAACCGAAATCTTTCCTGATCTGGGGGCGCACTGCGAGCACGAAGATTGCAATCAACTCGATTTCTTGCCCTTCACCTGCGACGGGTGTCCAAAGGTACTACTAATTTATTTTCTATACAGTAATTAAAATGGAGAGAAATAAATAAATAAATAAGTAAATCCCTTTTATCTTTTTATTATAGGTATTTTGCTTGGAGCATCGAACCTACAAATCGCACGGTTGCCCCGGATCGGAGCACAGGGGCCGCACGGTGGTCGTATGCGAGATTTGCTCCGCGGCCGTGGAGAAGAAGCAGGGGGGCGGAGAGGATGACGTGGATGTTTTGGAGCGGCACGTGCGATCCGGCACGTGCGACCCGGCGAGGAAGCGGAAGCCGCGGTGCCCTGTGCCGCGGTGCAAGGAGGCGCTCACCTTCTCCAACACCGCCACGTGCAAGGCCTGCCACGTCAGCGTCTGCCTGAGGCACCGCTTCCCCTCCGACCACGCGTGCGCGCGCGCGGCGAGGAACGGGATCCAGTGCGGGGATCGGAATGCCCGCGTGCAATCTCCGCCGTCCATCAAAACATACTGATCAGATATATATATATATATATATATATATATATATATATATATATATATATATATATTCTATTTGGGGAATTTTTTTTTTTTTATTTGTTGTTTATTTATTTTTTAAGGGAGAAGGATGATGATGATAATAATGATTACTAATTGGAGTCGTGTATATATGTTTATATTGCGAGTGGTTGGTTTGGTACTATTTAGCGACAAATACGGTGTTTTCAAAAGTTTAATAAATTGAATAAACTGGCTAAACTAGCAAGTTATTATAATATCATGTTTTTGATGTTTTAAATTACTTATATATATATTATATATTTCTTTCAAATACAGCAAAATAAATAAATAAATAAATAATCACAGAGGAATATAGCAAAAAAATATATAATTAGACAGTTAGTATAGCGTTACCTTAAACATTATAATTAGAATTGTTATATATAATACTTCATCAATGTAATTATAGCGATTTGTTGAACCAAAACATTATTTTCTTTTTTTTACGATTACGATTTTCATGATACACATCCTTAAGTTGAAAATATAATTGCCTATAAATTCCCACGTAGTAACTAATCTCAATTCGAGATATACATAATCCTAATCCGAGAGTAACTTCACCAATCGATCTCTTCCTTATATATATGCATCTAATTAACCTCTTGTTTCTTAATTGGCAACTCTTCTTCTACTTCTTGCACTGCACTGTACTGCACTAAACTGAAGGAGAGAGAGAGTTAAAGATAACGAAAAAGAGATGGCACGGAAGGCAGTCCAAGACGACATCGGCCTCCTTCACATTGTACCAGCATGGATCAACGAATTGGTTCATCGGCGGGTGCGCGAGACTGAAAACAGAGACATCCACTTCGTGATGGAGACAACTATCCAGCGCTCCGGCCGCGACCACCGCAAGGGTCGCCTCATCATCCCCTCCGACTTCAAACCGAACGTCGTCCGCCTCCTCTCTCCGGCCGAGAGGGCCAAAATTTTTAAGAACCGGGAGAAGAAGCGGCCGTGGATGAAGCGGGCGGAGGAGAAACCAAAGTATGCCAAGGTGAAGGTGAAGGTGTTCGTGCGGAGCGGGTGGATGTTCCACATGAACCTCGCCCGCAGCTGCCGTGACGACACTTTGATGATCAAAGGGCGGGAGTGGAAGTATGTGCTCGCCCTCTGCGGTTTCCGCCAGAACGATGCGGTGGAGATGTGGGCGTTCCGGTGCCGACTGCCACCGCCACCGCAACCGCAGCAGCCTCCTTGTCCCTCTGCCGGCGCCTCTTCATCGAATTCGTCGTCTGATCATCTTCCTCCTCCTCCCGAGTCGCTGTGCCTTATACTCGGCAAAAAAGAAAACAGTTTTTGAATCTAGTCCTTGCATAAACGTGGACGTGCATGCATGCGGAGTCGTCGGGTTGCGGAAGCACGTGCGAGTATAGGTGTACGGTCCTTATATTTTGTGTTGTCCAAGTTTTTTTTTCGACCAGCTAGTTCGAAGATTGTTGACATGTATTAAATTTAATTTGTTTTATTCAAGGTCTATACATTGTTACACGTTGATGATAATGAGATGATGATGATGACGAGGACGACGACGATGATGCAGTTGGTGTGATGTATGTTTTCCTCCAAAATAATGTTTTTATTTTTATGTGATAAATATTGGATATCAGATTTTGTAAAAGTACAACTCACTTCTATACTAACCGTGTTGTTTTGGTACTTGTAAAAATTATATCCGTCTTCTTCTTCTTCGATGGATTAATTTTAATTCAAATTCTTTTCTATACTACTTGAATCAAATTTAAAATCGAAATTTTCTCTTTCTCAGATACACACCACTCAAATATATATATTTTAAAGTACTCATCTTTAGCCTAATGTGCTCTATATATTCAGATTTGATATAATTGGAAATCCTACTCTAATTAATATTTAAATTTTATTAATAAATTTATCTTCATCAGATTTAAATATGATTCAATTATAAATTTAACCAAATCCTAACAAATAAATTAGCTTGAGTTTAGTTTTTTTTTCTTGGAAAACAACTAAGAGATAAGCAATCTGTCAATCTGGCCCAGCTTTTGTGGTTGGTCACCCAAAGACCATGGAAGTTTAAAATGCATTAAGTTCCATCTTATTTATACTTGTGATGAGAATCTTTGTTTCAGATGTATATGCGAAGTGTTTAGTACGTACTAAACAATAAGTTAATTTAAGCTTTAAGTACAAATAATATGATGCAAAACAGAGGTTGCATATGAAATCTGAAACTACATATTATGCAAAACAGAGGTTGCATATGAAATCTGAAACTACATATTAGTCAGATTCCTAATCTTTGCAGAGATAGCAGTTGAATTTAAAAAAAAAAGAAAAAGTAGTAAGTGAAGTTCAGCATATATCTATGCAGGCTAGAGAGCAAATTGAGGTGATCACCAATTATGTTTCAGAGGAGTTGCATTATTTTCCTCATCTTTCTTCCTCCGTACTAATCGTCGCGTAGTTTGTCTTCTTCACTTTTCTTGTCTTGCTGCTTGTTTGTTCTCCTCTTTGGTTTTGATGGTTTTTCTGACATTTTTTAAATATTTTGATCTGTCTCATTCGATTTTGCTTACTCATGTTAGTATTGCTGATCATTCTCATCATTTTGTTTCAAGATTATTATGTTTTAATTGTAATATTATTTTATAAAGATTATTTGACAGCTTAACTAATCCACAGTAATCATGTCTTTTCCGTAGGATGATATGGTAATTGCATTAGAAATCACATATTTTTACTTTGTTTGCAAAATTATCGGAAGCTTATATTTTTGAGCATAGTTGATTATTACGCAGGATATTTAGAGGATTCGAGTCGTCAATATAACACTTTTTTTTATTTTTAATTTAAAAGTTTAAAAACTGAAACCGAGCCGAGTTTCAAATTAGACCAAATTCAAACGGAACCGAATCCGACTCGGACTGTGGTCAAACTTACCGTTAGGTTCCAAATCTGTTTAAACCGAGCCCAATTAGCCCTACGCTCGCCAACAAGTAATAATAAGTGTCTCTTCGGCGTCTTCATTCTTGGCCTGCAACGTTTGTCTTATTCTCTCTCCCTCGCGCTCTCGTCTTGTGCTTCTTTTTGGAATCTTCTTTCGCTTTCGCTTCCAACCACCGTCGCCCTCCCATGCACTCTCCTACTTCTAAACCCCTCCCTCTCCCGATTCGTTCTCTTCCACCTGCTTTTCCTCTCCCGCTAGTTAGGGTTTATCGCTTCTCCCCTCGCGCGATCGCTCCGCGCCATGGCGTTTCCACCGATCGCCCACCACCGTGGCCTCTTCCTCGTCGTCGTCTTTTTCTTCTTCCTCTTCTTCGCCTCGTCGAGGGCGAATTCGATCCCGCACGAATCGTCCCGCCTCTCGCGCGTCCTCGAGATCCATGAGCGGGAGAGAGAGCCCGCGTCGGTCCAAGAAGAAGCTGTTCGCGGCCTCCTTGATCGGCTTCTTCCTTCACATTCGTCCAGCTTTGAATTCCAGATCGTGCCTAAGGTACGGTTTCTTTATGTTCTTATCCTCATCAATGATTATTGGTGTTGCGGAGACTAAGTTCTTACCGTACTTTTACTGTTTAAGTTATCTTGCATCGTGAATTCAAATCCTGGTGGATCAAGGTTTTCAGAATTGCAAAACCATCTCTGTTTCTAAATTGGGTATCATGACGTCTAATGCGGAATGAGAATCTTGGATTGTTCTATTGTTTTATCTAATGTTTCTGTGGTGCCCTTTGGTTGTTCTTGCATAATCTGCTGTTTAAAATTGTTGTTCTACAGCGGTTATGAAATCTTTTTGAAAAGTTCGTTGCCCCTTTTCTTCTTATCATGTGCAATATCATCGTCATTTAACTGTATAAACCTTCTTGGTCCTTGAGTTAAAATTCCGACGGACTGAGATTTCAGAATTGAATTACTATCTAAGTTTCCAAATTGGGTGTCATGGCATTTAATTGCCTCATGAAATTCTTCAGTAGTCCTCCCCTTTCATCTAATGTTCTTGATTGTTCTTGCAATATTTCTCATTTCCAAATTAGGTTATTAATGAAGCGGTAGTATGTTTTTTCTCTCAAAAAAATGTAGGTAATGTTTGACTCAATGTTTACTTAGATTTTTGTTCATATTTGAGTTGTTATACGGAGGTTAGGAGCATGGAATCCTGGATGGAGAGTACTCAAATTATTTCGTTGAAAATGTTCGCATAAGAATCTAACAAACTAGCATTACTATATTTTGTATAGAAAGCCATTGCTGCTGTATTAATATCACTGTCATCCATGTTAAACAATTTAACTCCAGTTTAGGGTGGGGGGAAGGGGTTTATAATTGTTTATTTAAATCATTTATTTTGCTCAACAAGTTATTAAATAAACTACTTTTAGAGAAAGATTACTCTGATTTGACTCGGCATTTTCTGAAGAAAGCAAGCTCATCAGTGCCACTATAGGAGCAAAATATTTGCTCTGTCGAGTTTGAGACTTGCATGGCCATCATTTCTGGACATGATGAAAGAAGGCTCTATTATTACTGTTGTATACACAATGTCATCTGTTAGAACTAGATTTAAGTATAAGACTTTCTCGGTAGGAGGACCTTAGACATTTGAGTTCCCTTTGTTTATGGTACCTCACTAGATGTGTCTAGTATAGGAATTGATGAAGGTTGTATAGAAGTTTTTTATTAGTAGAGATTATAAGTCTTCCATTTCATTAAGTGCTAAAATACTAACGATGAAGGTGATTTTTTCCCCTTAAGTTGTGCTGAAGTCAAGTTACCTTGCATAGCAGGTAGAGGGAGACAAACAAAACACACGCCAACTGATGGAAAGTGAACTTAATTTACTATCATATTTAGATCGTAATAAGTATTTTTTTTTGTTTAGCAAAATAAGTCTGAAGTGATGGTTGCTGTGATTTGCCTTTTGGGATTCTGCTATGAAGTCATGGAAATCATAGAGTTTGGGATGATTTTTAATGGTATTTAATACACTGTATTGTAGATTTTTGTTTCAAGAAAGACAAGTGTGCCCGAGTCAATGTTGTCATCTGTTATTGTACAGTTTATAGAAGCAAGATTGCATCCAGCGTTATTGTCATAACTTAAACCCGGGCAAGATACATATCAGCCAGCATTCTTGTCATGCTAAGTTAACCCTCTAGGTTTCTTCCTTTTTAGAGATATGCCGTTTTCATTTTTTTAGAAAATTTATTGTTCCATCTTCTCTATTGCCAGCTTCCAATTTCTTTGACCACACTTAGCATTAGTTGTTTGATTTTTAACCCTTAATTCTTACATTTCAAACATTTCTTTTTGTAGGAATATTGCGGTGGAAAGGCTTGCTTCATCATCAACAATCATCCGTCCTTTGATAGCAAAGGTTCTCCAGAAATCTTGTATGTAAGAATGTTTAATGATTCCCTGCATTGCCTTATCATCTTTTATCTTGAACCTGTTTTAGCTTTCTCTGTAGTATTAAAGGCCTCTACCATACGTTGTGAAGGGTCAAATATATTTTCTGTCCAAGATATTTAAATCGGCTCCATGCAACTTAAGAGCGATGTCGTAAGAGGTGTTGGTGAGGTTGTGGAATCATCATAGATTCCCAACTAGTATGCATATTACGATACCATGGGTTAGGAGGTTTATCATTCCCATACTTGACGGGAATCATGAGTAGCCTATTAACAAGAATATAAATGGCATGGTAAGTTGGTAAAAAATTTGCCGTTCCAATTATAAAGTATACAGCATTCCTGTAATGTCAATAAACCAGTGAAACTTAGGGGTTTCTAGATGGTAATGAAAAATAAAAACTAAGCAGCAACTTCTTCTTTTTGTTCCGCATCACAAGCTAAACAACAACAAAAATGACTGAGAAGTCTCTCTGCTGATTCAAAGAAAATCATAAAAAATAGAAGCGGCACCAAAAGAGGTCTTAGTTTAGTATTTATTTTTGAGTCCTCAAGACAATAAATACTATTCCATTGCAATTCACTTGCTTTTTTCTTTATTATGAAAAGAAACCAGATAAAAGAATGTGGACCATGTCTTCAATCCTTCTCATTTGTTCTCTGTTTTTTGACTAGAATCCGTGGGGTAACTGGTGTGGAAATTTCTGCTGGTCTCCACTGGTATCTGAAGTACTATTGTACGGCGCACATATCTTGGGAGAAAACTGGTGGTGCACAATTACATTCAGTACCCCAGCCAGGTTCTCTTCTTCATGTTCCTTCTGCTGGTATCTTGGTTCAAAGACCCATTCAATGGAGCTACTACCAGAATGCTGTTACATCCAGCTGTAAGCCTCCAAACACAATATTTAAAGCTTTAATATTTTCTTCTGCATGACTTTATTTTCTTGATTATGTTCTTTTTATTTTTATTATAGAAGTGTTTCTTTAGTTTTTAATTTTGGTACAAGTTTGCATTTTGCAGCCCTTCCATCTATATCAAAACTCACTATTCTCTGCCACGAGTCCTTTTATTGCAAGGATGTTAGATAGAACTCTTTTTCTACAGCTGCTTAATATCCAGAAGTGACATAATTGTACTGGCTTAATTATACCATAGGTGATATATTAGTAGTGGTTCCATGAATGAAGGCCACAAAATTTACTTATTTCTCTGGAATCTAATTTTGGTTTTATAATTTTAAGATTCACTTTCTTGGTGGGATTGGGAAAGATGGGAAAAGGAAATCGATTGGATGGCTCTTCAAGGTATCAATATGCCTCTTGCTTTTACTGGGCAAGAAACGATATGGCAAAAGGTTTTTCAGGTATTATTAATATTATTTTTTCCTATTATCAGATCTGTTAATCTTTACGTCATCATTCATCTAATTCCTCTTTCTAGAGAACCTTTCATTATTGATCAAGGATTTAAGTGTTTCGGCATGAGGTCGTGCCAAAAATTTGCCGGCACGGTAAGTGCCGCACCGTGTTGATGCGTGCCGCACCGTGCTGATGCGTGTCGATCACAAAAAATATATGTACGTCGACACACAATGGCATGAAATATGTATTTTTTTTTTTTTAGCAACAAAATATTCTAATTACTTATTATGTATCTTTATTTAACCTTTTGAACTTTATTTAGAAAATTACTTACTAATTTAAAGAAAAGAGAGTTTTGAGTTGTGCCATCGGCACAGAGGCTGTATCATGCCAATATCTTGTTGGCATGATACGGTAGGGTAAATATTGCCTGTACCGATGAGCACTTAAATCTTTGCTGATGTCTATCGCTGATGGGTCTTGCGCGCACACACCCTCCCGCTAATGGGTTTTTTTTTTTTTTTTTTTTTCCTCCTTCCACACCTGATTGGTTTTTTTCTTTTCACTTTCGTTCGTGATGTTTTTTTTCCTTCCCTTATTTTTTTTTTCTTTCCCCCCACCCATTAATGGTTTTGGTTTTTTTTGTTGTTTTTTTTTTTCTTCAACCCCTCTCCCCAGGTGCTGCACCTCCCTCCCCTACTCCACCCCCTCTCTACTGTTGATGGTTTTTTTTTTTCTCCTCTCTTCTCTCTCTCACTGATGGGTTTTTTTTTTTCCCCCCCAACCTTACATGTTTTTTTTTTTTAAAAAAAATTTGGTTGTTTTTTTTTTTCTCTCTTCTTGATGGGTTTTTTTTGTGGCGGTTTTTTTTTTTTTTCCCTTCCCTACCGTTGTGCTGCCTGTGAGAATCTTTTTTTTTTTCTTTTTCTTTTGGTGGACCTTTATCAAATAAATCTTGTATATGCATATTACGATATGCCATATGATCCATCGCGGCGATCTATATGGAACTAAGCAGTCATATCTCTTTAAAAATGTAAATTTAACTAATTGTACTTGTAAATTTTATTATTGTATTTTAATTTTTATTTTTTATGAGGTATAGTTTTACTTTACATATAAAAAAACTTGTCACTATATTAATTGGTGAGTATATTAAGTTATATATTAAGGATTTGAATATCATCGGCACGGTCCATATCCACCATGCCGTATCGCGCCAACAAGATACCGGTACGATACAACTCCGTGTCGATGACACAGTTCAAAACCTTTTTTTTTTTAATTACTAAACAATTTTTTTCAATAAAGTTCAAAAGATTTGATAAAGATACATAATAAGTAATTAGAAAATTTTGTTGCTAAAGAAAATAAATATTTCATGCCATTTTGTGTCAGCACACATGTATTTTTTTGTCACCGGCACTCATCGGCACGCACCGTGTCATACCGTGACGATAAGTTTTCGGCACGACCTCATATTCATAATTATTTGACTAAACCTTTCAAAATAACATTATAAGAGCTTATTGGGACAAAAAAAATTAAAATAAGGATACGCCAAAGCGTACCATTAGGAGATTATGCGTATCTATCGGTATGCAATCATTCCACGTGTCAGCATGAAGGCGTGTCTGTGCCGTATCGTGCCAAGGTAACCATCGGCACACTCCCCTGCCACGGCATTTTAATCTTTGATCATCACTGTTGGCTCTTCTCTTTTTGGGTTGTAGTAATGGCAGATATTGGTGGATAAGAACCTACCAAGTTTCCAGTGGTAATTCCTCCTAATGTTGTAGGTGTAATTTACATGTTAATTATTTCGATCAACAGTTTTCATTATATGTTTATATTTACAATTCTACATTCTATCAAACCTTAGCAGCAGATGTTCTTTGTCTGTAAATTAATGCACATTTTATGTAGTAAATATGTTTTTTTACTTTTTAACCTTTTCTTTACATAAGCATTGCCTGTTATGTATCTTTTAGCTGAGAATTCATTAATTGTCCTATGATGCTTTTATAGAAAAACTTTTCCATACCTTTTGTTGTTAACAGATAAAAATATTTGAATTTGGTACGCACCTCCTTGTGAATTTTTTTTCTTGAAATTAGTATTTTACATAATGTTGAAGTTCTTCAGTATTAGTTACTCACATTTTGCTTTTTGCAATTAGCTCTAGAAAGAAAGATATCCCTTCTAATTCTATACGATAATAACCTATTATGATAGTTTGATTATATGAAACTCCACTTAGTTTAGAGGTGGTCAAAGGTGAGATCATATTAACCCATGTAAGTTGAGAATAAAAGGTAACTTACGCTCATATTTCGTCAGATTAATTATTTCTTACCAACTTCATTGCGAAGCAGATAATTTATCTTTACTTAGTAGTTTTTCACTATTATCTATACTTTTATAGGGGTTTAACATTAGCAGTTCAGATCTGAACAATTTCTTTGGGGGACCGGGCTTTCTTGCATGGTCACGAATGGGCAACTTGCACGGGTGAGTATGCAATTAATAAATTTTACTCATTTTGATATTATAATTTGACATAGGAAATATTGGCATATTTTGCAGCCTTCAGTCTTAGTATCACTGTACCATATGAATCGACCAAACATACTCTACCTTCTGCATATTTCTAAGAACCTTTTGATATTTAGTTGAAAAGAACTTAGAATCACTGCTATTTTGGTATCAGATATAGGATTCTAAGTTGAAAGAAATGTTTACAAACTAATATAGATTGTTACAATAAACTTTTGTTTTTTTTAAAGAAAAAGATAAAAACCAGCTATTTATAACGGGTAAGAAATTTATCAAAAGTTAAATTTAATGAAAACATTTATTTACTGGTTCAGCATGCATGATTGCAGTCGGCCACTCAATAAACAAGCCCGTGCCTAAATTTCACTGCATAAACAATTGCATCCATCTCAATCTGCACTTTACAAAAGTTTAGGAAGATTGTCGAATTCAGATGCAAAAATATATGGAAATTAGATGACGGATGATAGTGGCTTCTATGGAGTACAATCGCTTCTATGGAGTACAATCACAACAGTTGAATAAACTTCAGGATAAAGTGCCAGTTTTGGCAGCTCAAATTAATGAGGTCTTTTTTATTTAGTTTTCAATCTATTATACAATTTGCAACTAAATTAGAAGTTTAGATACAGGACAATGTGATATTCCAAACCATTTCAGTGAAGTTTTGCTTCCAAAATCAACAATCATCCCAAGTTTTTGGGCCTATTTGGGACAATGGTAAGTGCTGATGGGATATTTTGTGAAACCTAAGAAATTTTTTATGCAGGGTGTTGATTGAGCCACAGCTTAAAGCGTTGGGAGGTTCTGCTACTTTAGCCTGGAAAATACTTTAAAACTAGCAATAACTTGTTTTCAACCTGCATAATTCACAAGATATTAAGTTTTACGACTGATAAAAGTGGCTGAAAGTTCTAGAAAGAAAAAAAGAAAATGTTTTTTTTTTTCTTTTTTAAATGCAAAGTGATCAAACCAGTTTTTAACTTGGTACCCAAGCATCTCATGCTTTGGCCATGCCAGAATTAACTGTGGATTAGGCATTGGGTAGGCATATCGATGGCGAATAAAAGTCTCTGCATTTTGCATACAAGCTAGGATATGATGGTCGGGATATAACTAATTTAGTATTTGAGAAAAGTATTAGACTTGATAAACATCAATTCAGTGCTAGATCTAGTCAAAGAACATGAATATGCCGTATATCTTAAGTGTAAGCTTCCTTTGGTTTCTTCTGTCGTTATTACTGCATGAAATTGTTTGATGATAGATGGGGTGGACCACTTCCTCAAAGTTGGCTTGATGATCAACTTGCTCTTCAAAAGAAAATTCTTACTAGAATGTACGATTTTGGGATGACTCCAGGTAACAAAGTTATACTCGCTCATTCTTTGTACAACATGATGTATTGAATGATAAAAACTGGCATTATGGTTTTCACCATTTTTATCCTGTTTGTTCTTTTTTGTGAAGTATATTTATCTTGGTTTTATGTTTGATACCTATTCTTTTGTTTGTATTTTTTTGTATTTCTCTAATAGCATGAATTAGTTCCATTTAGTCACCATAGTTCATAGATCTAAAGTAATTTGTTAGCATCACGGGAATGATTAATGTTTGATTTGACATGATGCATAAATTTTTATATTTGGTAGCTTGTAACTGGTAAGAAGTAAGAGCAGGTCTATTAGTGGTTTATAGAACTATTAAATCACCTTCTAAGTTGTTATTCTTTTTAATTAACCTACAAATTTTAAATATATTTCTTGTCAGTCCTACTTGAAACAAAGTCGGATTAAAAATTAGTTTAAATATACCTGGCAATTAGTAAGAAAGTCAGTAAGGTAGATGCTAGATGCTACTAAAAAACCAAAATTTGGAATCCCACATAAACTGATTGTGCATCATGTGATTCAATTTGTCAAATTTTTTTGAATATTGCACATACCCATGAGGTCCATCGAAATGTTCAGAAATTACATGGATAATGACATCATGAATCATAATTTAAATAATAGATTTCAACAGTAAAATCATCAAACATCAAACTTCTGAATAATCTAGATATAACTTCTATTGAGAAGTCCAAATCAAATCACAAGCTCTAACACAAAATGATTATGCGCTTGGAATTTCACTTGGAATTAAAATTTGAGCTCTGCTTATGTTGATATTAATTCTGGAGTTGATGTATGAAGTTAGAAGTTCAGCTAGGACCAGAACGTATTAACCATAAAGAAATCGATGTCCCTATATAACACAAATTTTAGCTGAATCCTATATATGAGACCTACATGCTGTACATTTTAATGGACTTTCAAAGGGTACTTTCTGTCAGATGAAGGAAAAAAAGGTCAAATAATATTAACGGCCTTGTAGAGATTGAATGATGACTCTGAAGTACTATTTGGGATACTTTCATTAGATTATGGTGAGTACTTGCATTGCAGCCATTGCTAGACAGTGGTTATGTATGTTAAAGTTGGACCATATTTCAACAAGATAGACATATTTATTTGCTACAAACTACTAGTATGCTTTTACAATTTTGAATTGGAAAACTCACCTGCTCTTTTAGAAGAAATTTACTTGAAAATGTTGTGATTGTTGTAGATAATTTCTTCATATTGATTCCATTTTGTACTTGCTTTCTTCTTTATAGTTGTCATATGAATCTGTTTTTTTTTTTTTTTTTGCAGTCCTTCCAGCCTTCTCTGGAAATGTTCCTTTTTCATTGAAATCCAAATTTCCTTCAGCAAAAGTTACTCACCTTGGAAATTGGTATGGTGTGATGAGCATTTGATAGTATTTCTTCAGCATGCATATTTGTAATTAGCTATTTCAGTATGTTATGCATAAAAATTGAGATTGGCTTCAAATCTGCATGTTATATTTCAAAGTGTACTTACCAGGTGGGTCAATTAAGACCAAGGATGATTTAGAAAAATATTCAAATGTCATGCTAGAATCTTCCTGCTAGCAATGTTCCTGTTCTACCATTGTAACCACATTCACTTAGCTGTCGAAGTTTCTAGAAGTTTGTTTCTCATTGATCCCTTGCACCCCCTCCCTTCTTTTTTCATTCTTGAAGAACTATTCTTCCTTGCATTGCTCTCTGAATTATGTAAAATTAATTGGCCCTCCCTGTTGAGTAATTGGATACTGTATTCTATATTGAGATACACTTGCTTTTCCATCACTCATTTTGTGACTGCGCACTTCTTCCTGCTTCTTCCATTGGGAGAACAAGCATATAAACAGCTATCTGACATGAAATCATTCCATTTATTTTGTCTGCCAGTGATGGTAATCTGTGTGCGTACTTGGTACTTTATCTAAATTCAGCTGAATGTCCAATATGTTTACCTTTGTTACTGTTAAGAGTCATTGCTTAGTGTATGGAGCAAGTTGCAACCACATCTTTGCTGGTTTGAGTTTTATTATAGTAGCCACATCTAGCAAAAATTGATGAAATTTTGAGCTGTAATTCTAGAGCCTTAGTTTGGTGGGATCATAATTAACTGGGCAATGGCCTTTTATCGCTGTATAAGATTCAACTAGGATTATTCTTATCTTGAGAAGATGAAATGGTATCCCTTGGTAATGTAATTTTATTAAATTCAGCATAGTGATTGACTCAACCTTCAAAAGATTGAATGCTATCTATCCCTGGAAATATTTTTCCCTAGGATAATCATAGCATAATGACAATTTTTGTCTAAAGTATTTGGATTTTTCTCTTAATTGTTTCAGGTTTACAGTTGATAGTGATCCAAGGTGGTGTTGTACATATCTTTTGGATGCAACTGATCCCTTGTTTATTGAAATTGGGAAATCATTTATAGAACAGCAAATTAAAGGTAACTCTAGTTTCTACCAGGGAATCAAGTGCACGTACCGTGCCCCTGAAAGAGGGGCACGGTACAGGGGGGGGTCTCGCACCCCCCCTCCCCGTCTCGAGCGATACTACAGGGTATCGCTCGAGACAGAGCGATACCCTGTTGGGTATCGCCTGCCGTGCCGACCGGCACGGCCCGTTTTCCTTTTTTTTTTTTTTTCTTTAGATTTTTTTAAAACAGTATTTTTTAAAACAGTATTCTTTAGGCATAGTTAGATTTTTTTTTTTTTTTTTTTTTTTTTTTTTTTAGTCATATGTGTACAGTAATGCACAGTAATTTTTTTGTTTTTTTTTTAAAAAGAATCACATGTGCACAGTACATTTTTTTGTTTTTTTTGTTTTTTTCCTTTAGATTTTTATTTTTATTTTTTTATTTTTTCCATTCTCTTCCCACGTGAAGATTTTTTTTTTTCTTTTTCCTCCCTCCTCCCCCTTTCCCTTGCCCCTCCTCTTCTCCTTCCCCTCATTCTCATAATTCTCGCAGATTTATCCTCTCTCTCTCTCTCTCTCTCTTTCTTCCTTTCCTTTCCTTTTTTCTCACGCAATTCGCAAATTTTTTTCTCTTTTTTCATCGCTAAAGAAAAGATACAGGAAGTGAAAATCAAAGATCTACTTATTAGATAAGTAAAAATTGTTATAATTTAAGTTTTTATTTAAAATTTTTAAATATTTCATAATTATAAAACTCTTTTAAAAAAAAAAAATTAAATTAGTTACTTATAAATTATTTAATTTTAAATTATTTAATTTTGAACTATTTTCAGGATCCATTTATTGCTTTTTTTTTTATAATTTATAAATAGTTCAAAATTAAATGGATCAATAAATAGATCTTGAAAAATTTCGAAAAAAAATATAATATTTTTAAATTTTATATTTTATAATTTTTAAAATTTAAAAAAAATGATAAAATCAAAATAATTTTTAAAATTGATATATATAATTTTCTCATCTTTTTCTTATTATTTTGAATGAATTTTAGAATAGTTATTTGTATGTAAAAAAATTGTGTAGATCATAATGGCACCTAAGAAAATGAAAGATTATGGTTGGCAACACGGACGAATGATTGATGGAAACAGATTTCATTGGAAGTGTAATTACTGTAATATGGTCGGAATGGGCGGAGGTGTCACCCGCTTAAAGAAACATATCGCGGGAGGTTTTTCTGAAGTATCGAAATGCACTAAAGTTCCTCAGGAAATAAGACATGCAATGAAAATTGAGTTAGAATCTACAAAATTAGCAAAACAGAAAATGAGGGATGATCGAGATGAACTAGATAAACGGGCAGCCGAGTATCTCTCTGCTGACCCATATGAAGGTACAGGTGATGAATTTGATATTGATACTAGAGCTGCCATGAAAGCATCTTTACAGGAAAGATGGCAGCAAGATGAAGTCCAACGACATAGAGCACAATTTGCGACCTCTCAGTTTGATGCCGGTGGCGGGTCTAGATCTGGCTTTGCGCCATCAGGTTTATCTCGAAGTTGTTCTGTTGGCCGCATGTTCGACAGATTAAAGAAAATACCAAAAGAAAAAAGTAGAAAAGGTCCAAATATTATAGATATAGACCCAATGACATTTCCTGATCAAGATGCTCAACAACAGCGCATAGATACAATGCTCAAAAAAGATAAAAAAAGCAGAATTGGTCGAGCAATAGCAAAGTTTTTTCACTTTAGTCATATTCCATCCTATGTAGCAAACAGTCCATATTATAGATCAATTATCACTGCCGTACAAAAGGAGGGTCCAGGAGTTGAACCCCCAACACCGTATGAGATCGCCGGCAAATATCTTGATGCGGAGGTCAATGATATCCATGCATGGATAAAAAACTTCAAACAACAGTGGGAGATGTATGGTGTTACTTTAATGTGTGATAGTTGGACATCACATACACATTTGAGCATCATAAATTTTTTGTTTTATTGCAATGGCAAGGTGGTCTTCCACAAGTCAGTTGATGCGACCGGTCGATTTGAAGATGCTGATTATATATATGCATTATTGGAGCAAGTTCTTGGTGAGATTGGTGAGAAAAATATGGTACAGGTAGTGTCAGACAATGGTTCAAACTACAAGAAAGCTGGCAAACTACTGATGCAAAGGCATCCACACATATTTTGGACTCTTTGTGCGGCGCATTGTATGAACCTAATGATGTCTGACTTTGGTACGATAAATCGGATAAAAAAGATTATAGATACTGCACAACGTGTATCTAAGTATCTGTATAATCATAATTGGGTCAATGCTTTAATGTCCAAATTCATTGGAGGAGAGATCTTACGTCCTGGTATCACACGATTTGCCACAAATTTTATCGCTCTAAACAGTTTCTTGAAAAATAAAAATGGTTTAAAGTCTATGTTTGCATCAAATGAGTGGCAAACATCTCGTTATGCCTCCAAGCCTGATGGAAAGAGTATTGAGCAAATAATTCAGTCCACCAAATTTTGAGATTATGTGAAAGAGATTGTTGATATTGTGGAGCCTTTATACGTGGTCCTTCGATTGGTGGATCAGAAAAAAATACCTCAAATAGGACACGTCTATCATAAACTGAGGATGGCTAAAGAGACTATCAAGAAAGTCAATTCATTACGATGTCAATCTTATCTAAAAATTATTGACAAACGTTGGGAAGTTCAGATGGGTCGGGATCTGCACCTAGCAGGCAAGTATAAATTATAACAAAACTATTTGTTAGTGATTATTCAATTGTATTTTTGCATTGTTGATGGAGTTAATTTTTTTTTTAATGATAGGTTATTATCTTAATCCGTCGTACCACCATCGTTATAATCTTGGATATGATAATGAATTATTAAAGGCATTACGAAATGTCATCAATAGATTGGAAATGGATCCAATGCATGCCGCTCTTGCCATAAATGAGGTACAATAGTTTTTTTAATATATTATTAATTTATTATATGTTAATATACTAATTCCTAATTATTATAATGTATTATAATATTATAATATAGGGAAAAATATTTCGTGAATCCACTGAAACTTTTGGCGATGCGGGTGCAATTAACGGAAGACACAACACCGATCCCAGTAAGTAACTAAATAATTACATATTTTATATTTAACGATAAACTTATTTTGATATAATTTTAATTTTTAATTGGACAGCTGAGTGGTGGCAACAATACGGTGGATCAGCAAAGCATTTTAAGAAAATTATTGTGCGCGTTTTATCTCAAAGAACAACGTCTAGTGGATGTGAGCGCAACTGGAGTACCTTCGCATTAATACATACCAAAGTGCGTAACCGATTAGCGTACGCTCGATTAGAGAAGCTAGTTTATGTCCACTATAATATGAGGCTCCGTTTAAGATGCATGCGAGCGGAGTTTGATAGGGAAAAGGAATTAAAAATTTATGATCCCTTAGATACAAGCTTTATCAATGATGAATCAGACCCCATATTTGATTGGCTACAAGACAAAAAGAATCAAGAGGACACTTTGCTCGATGAGCCTGGAGATCCACCACGACCATTCAGGATAATTGCTGAGGAAGCAGGAGTTAGTGATGCAGAAAGATGGGCTAATGAGAATATAGAGGGGTTTCATAATCAGTTAGGTAATGTGCAAGAACAAGCATCTTTGGGCAATCACAAAATTCCGTGGATGACTCTGATGCAGAATTTGAGCGTCTTATGATGGGACCTGGACATCGTCGCCCACGTCGTACTCAAAGTCAATCAGAAAAAGAGAAGGCATCGTCTGTCGCAAAGAGACCTTCAACAACAGTCATAAGTGGTAAGGGTAAAAAAATTATGACATCGAAGGATCCATCAGCTGATGCAATCTCGCTTGATGAAGATAGCGATACATCGACACCATCAGATTCTGAGTTACTACGGTCCAAAAATGAATGTAGTGATGACGATGACACCACCAATAGCAGTGGGGATGGTGGTGAATGCATTCCACCAACACAACAGGAGGGTGGAGATGAGGGCAGAGGTGGTCTTATATTTACTGAAGAGCAAAATTTCACTCATGCCACTCAAGATGCTGATCATGGGTCGAGACCACGTCAAACATCTGGAGTGGTATATGATCGCAGAAAAGGTAATAGGCCCTCACAACACGATTATAGGGAGATGAGAGAGGGTTTGGAAGCGGTGTCAACTGGGCACCCACGAAGGGATGATAATTTGCGCACACAGTTTGATAGTACTTCAGATTCATCGTATCCCTCATATCAACATGGCTTTTATGGAGAGAGATATGATTATGATCCATCCATACCTTCATATAGTGAAAATTCGTATGCCGAATCGTATAGTGATAATACTGCATATCCACATTATCCTTATGATAGTGCAGTCTATATGCCAGTACAAGTAACTGTTGTCGATCATATCAGCGATCCAATTGCATATGGACATTACGTACGCCAATACAATGACATATATCACGAATATATGACTTTTCCACAATACCAGGAATATTTATACCAACATTGTCAAATAAATCTGATATCTGCAGATCACACTATGCCATATGATCAACCACAACAATCTATGTGGAATTAAACAGTCTTCTCTCTATAAATATGTAAGTTTAAATACTTATTATACTTGTGAATTTATTTATTATATTGTTATTTCTATTCTCTATGAGATATAGTTATACTTTATATATAAAAAATAATTATCAGTATGTTAATTGATGAGTGTAGTAAGCTATATATAGTCAATATTCATAATTTTTTGACTAAACAGTTCAAAATAATATTATAAGAGCTTATTGGGAACAAAAAAAATAAAAAAAAATCGTGCAAGAGCTTGCCACTGGGAGGTCATGCGTATCCATCGGCACGCAAGCGTGCCGCGTGTCGGCATGGGGGCGTGCCGGTATCGTACCGTGCCAGGCGGCGAGCGGCACGCCCCCGTGCCACGGCACTTCGAACCTTGGTTTCTACTATGTATATTCATTGCTTGAACCATAGTATGGAACCAAGGTTCGAAGTGCCGTGGCACGGGGGCGTGCCGCTCGCCGCCTGGCACGGTACGGTACCGGCACGCCCCCGTGCCGACACGTGGCACGCTTGCGTGCCGATGGATACGCATGACCTCCCAGTGGCACGCTCTGGCACGGTTTTTTTTTATTTTTTTTGTTCCCAATAAGCTCTTATAATATTGTTTTGAACTGTTTAGTCAAAAAATTATGAATATTGACTATATATAGCTTACTACACTCACCAATTAACATACTGATAATTGTTTTTTATATATAAAGTATAACTATATCTCATAGAGAATAGAAATAACAATATAATAAATAAATTCACAAGTATAATAAGTATTTAAACTTACATATTTATAGAGAGAAGACTGTTTAATTTCACATCGATTGTCGCGGTTGATCATATGGCATAGTGTGATCTGCAGATATCAGATTTATTTGACAATGTTGGTATAAATATTCCTGGTATTGTGGAAAAGTCATATATTCGTGATATATGTCATTGTATTGGCGTACGTAATGTCCATATGCAATTGGATTGCTGATATGATCGACAACAGTTACTTGTACTGGCATATGGACTGCACTATCATAAGGATAATGTGGATATGCAGTATTATCACTATACGATTCGGCATACGAATTTTCACTATATGAAGGTATGGATGGATCATAATCATATCTCTCTCCATAAAAGCCATGTTGATATGAGGGATACGATGAATCTGAAGTACTATCAAACTGTGCGCAAATTATCATCCCTTCGTGGGTGCCCAGTTGACACCGCTTCTAAACCCTCTCTCATCTCCCTATAATCGTGTTGTGAGGGCCTATTACCTTTCTGCGATCATATACCACTCCAGATGTTTGACGTGGTCTCGACCCATGATCAGCATCTTGAGTGGCATGAGTGAAATTTTGCTCTTCAGTAAATATAAGACCACCTCTGCCCTCATCTCCACCCTCCTGTTGTGTTGGTGGAATGCATTCACCACCATCCCCACTGCTATTGGTGGTGTCATCGTCATCGCTACATTCATTTTTGGACCGTAGTAACTCAGAATCTGATGGTGTCGATGTATCGCTATCTTCATCAAGCGAGATTGCATCAGCTGCATCTAATGGATCCTTCGATGTCATAATTTTTTTACCCTTACCACTTATGACTGTTGTTGAAGGTCTCTTTGCGACAGACGATGTCTTCTCTTTTTTTGATTTACTTTGAGTACGACGTGGGCGACCATGTCCAGGTCCCATCATAAGACGCTCAAATTCTGCATCAGAGTCATCCACGGGATTTTGTGATTCTTCGCCCAAAGATGCTTGTTCTTGCACATTACCTAACTAATTATGAGACCCCTCTATATTCTCATTAGCCCATCTTTCTGCATCACTAACTCCTACTTACTCAGCAATTATCCTGAATGGTCGTGGTGGATCTCCAGGCTCATCGAGCAAAGGGTCCTCTTGATTCTTTTTGTCTTGTAGCCAATCAAATATGGGGTCTGATTCATCATTGATAAAGCTTGTATCTAAGGGATCATAAATTTTTAATTCCTTTTCCCTATCAAACTCTGCTCGCATGCATCTTAAACGGAGCCTCATATTATAGTGGACATAAACTAGCTTCTCTAATCGAGCGTACGCTAATCGGTTACGCACTTTGGTATGTATTAATGCGAAAGTACTCCAGTTGCGCTCACATCCACTAGACGTTGTTCTTTGAGATAAAACGCGCACAATAATTTTCTTAAAATGCTTTGCTGATCCACCGTATTGTTGCCACCACTCAGCTGTCCAATTAAAAATTAAAATTATATCAAAATAAGTTTATCGTTAAATATAAAATATGTAATTATTTAGTTATTTACTGGGATCGGTGATGTGTCTTCCGTTAATTGCATCCGCATCGCCAAAAGTTTCAGTGGATTCACAAAATATTTTTCCCTATATTATAATATTATAATACATTATAATAATTAGGAATTAGTATATTAACATATAATAAATTAATAATATATTAAAAAAACTATTGTACCTCATTTATGGCAAGAGCGGCATGCATTGGATCTATTTCCAATCTATTGATGACATTTCGTAATGCCTTTAATAATTCATTATCATATCCAAGATTATAACGATGGTGGTACGACGGATTAAGATAATAACCTATCATTAAAAAAAAAAATAACTCCATCAACAATACAAGAATATAATTGAATAATCACTAATAAATAGTTTTGTTATAATTTATACTTGCCTGCTAGGTGCAGATCCCGACCCATCTGAACTTCCCAACGTTTGTCAATAATTTTTAGATAAGATTGACATCGTAATGGATTGACTTTCTTGATAGTCTCTTTAGCCATCTTCAGTTTATGATAGACGTGTCCCATTTGAGGTATTTTTTTCTGATCCACCAATCGAAGGACCACGTATAAAGGCTCCACAATATCAACACTCTCTTTCACATAATCCCAAAATTTGGTGGACTGAATTATTTGCTCAATACTCTTTCCATCAGGCTTGGAGGCATAACTAGATGTTTGCCACTCATTTGATGCAAACATAGACTTTAAACCATTTTTATTTTTTAAGAAACTGTTTAGAGCGATAAAATTTGTGGCAAATCGTGTGATACCAGGACGTAAGATCTCTCCTCCAATGAATTTGGACATTAAAGCATTGACCCAATTATGATTATACAGATACTTAGATACACGTTGTGCAGTATCTATAATCTTTTTTACTCGATTTATCGTACCAAAGTCAGACATCATTAGGTTGATACAATGCGCCGCACAAGGAGTCCAAAATATGTGTGGATGCCTTTGCATCAGTAGTTTGCCAGCTTTCTTGTAGTTTGAACCATTGTCTGACACTACCTGTACCATATTTTTCTCACCAATCTCACCAAGAACTTGCTCCAATAATGCATATATATAATCAGCATCTTCAAATCGACCGGTCGCATCAACTGACTTGTGGAAGACCACCTTGCCATTGCAATAAAACAAAAAATTTATGATGCTCAAATGTGTATGTGATGTCCAACTATCACACATTAAAGTAACACCATACATCTCCCACTGTTGTTTGAAGTTTTTTATCCATGCATGGATATCATTGACCTCCGCATCAAGGTATTTGCCGGCGATCTCATACGGTGTTGGGGGTTCAACTCCTGGACCCTCCTTTTGTACGGCAGTGATAATTGATCTATAATATGGACTGTTTGCTACATAGGATGGAATATGACTAAAGTGAAAAAACTTTGCTATTGCTCGACCAATTCTGCTTTTTTTATCTTTTTTGAGCATTGTATCTATGCGCTGTTGTTGAGCATCTTGATCAGGAAATGCCATTGGGTCTATATCTATAATATTTGGACCTTTTCTACTTTTTTCTTTTGGTATTTTCTTTAATCTGTCGAACATGCGGCCAACAGAACAACTTCGAGATAAACCTGATGGCGCAGAGCCAGATCTAGACCCGCCACCGGCATCAAACTGAGAGGTCGCAAATTGTGCTCTATGTCGTTGGACTTCATCTTGCTGCCATCTTTCCTGTAAAGATTCTTTCATGGCAGCTCTAGTATCAATATCAAATTCATCACCTGTACCTTCATATGGGTCAGCAGAGAGATACTCGGCTGCCCGTTTATCTAGTTCATCTCGATCATCCCTCATTTTCTGTTTTGCTAATTTTGTAGATTCTAACTCAATTTTCATTGCATGTCTTATTTCCTGAGGAACTTTAGTGCATTTCGATACTTCAGAAAAACCTCCCGCGATATGTTTCTTTAAGCGGGTGACACCTCCGCCAATTCCGACCATATTACAGTAATTACACTTCCAATGAAATCTGTTTCCATCAATCATTCGTCCGTGCTGCCAACGATAATCTTCTATTTTCTTAGGTACCATTATGATCTACACAATTTTTTTACATACAAATAACTATTCTAAAATTCATTCAAAATAATAAGAAAAAGATGAAAAAATTATATATATCAATTTTAAAAATTATTTTGATTTTATCATTTTTTTTAAATTTTAAAAATTATAAAATATAAAATTTAAAAATATTATATTTTTTCTCAAAATTTTTCAAGATCTATTGTTTGATCTATTTAATTTTGAACTATTTATAAATTATAAAGAAAGAGATCAATAAATGGATCCTGAAAATAGTTCAAAATTAAATAATTTAAAATTAAATAATTTATAAGTAACTAATTTAAATTTTTTTTTTTTCAAAGAGCTTTATAATTATGAAATATTTAAAAATTCTAAATAAAAACTTAAATTATAACAATTTTTACTTACCTAATAAGTAGATCTTTGATTTTCACTTCCCGTGTCTTTTCTTTAGCGATGAAAAAAGAGAAAAAAATTTGCGAATTGCGTGAGAAAGAAAGAAAAGGAAAGGAAGAAAGAGAGAGAGGATAAATCTGCCGAGAATTATGAGGGTGAGGGGAAGGAGAAGAGGAGGGGGAAGGGGAAGGGAAAGGGGGAGGATGGAGGAAAAAGAAAAAAAAAATTCTTCACGTGGGAAGAGAATGGAAAAAACAAAAACAAAAAAAATCTAAAGGAAAAAAACAAAAAAACAAAAAAATGTACTGTGCACATGTGATTCTTTTTTAAAAAAAAACAAAAAAATTACTGTGCATTACTGTACACATGTGACTAAAAAAAAAAAAAGAAAAAAAGAAAAAAAGAAAAAAAACCTAACTATGCCTAAAGAATACTGTTTTAAAAAAATCTAAAGAAAAAACAAAAAAAAAACAAAAAAAAAAGAAAAAAAAAAGGAAAACGGGCCGTGCCGGTCGGCACGGCACGCGATACCCAACAGGGTATCGCTCTGTCTCGAGCTATACCCTGGGGTATCGCTCGAGACTGGGGGGGTGCGACCCCCCCCCCCCCCCCCGGTACCGTGCCCCTCTTTGAGGGGCACGGTACCGCGGCACGGGCGGCACTTGATTCCCTGTGTGGAACATGATGATATTGTAATGCTAAACCTAAGAATTTTTTATCATGAAAAAAAAACATATACCTTGTATGAAGAACTAGTGCAAATAGCATTTGCAGCTTCTTGTACTAAAGCTGCTATTTGTTAATAGTAACAGAAATGTCAATATTTTGATTTCATTGCCTAGTTTGTATGGTTGTTTATATCTTTCTTATGCACTTATTCCTCCTACCATTTTTGTTTTTGGCCTTAAAAGGCAACAGTTTGCATTTATAAGTTACAAACAAGTTATACAAGGGACAGTTGTTTACTGTAAAATGAGAACACACTCAACTTGTGTGGAATTACATTTTATTTACTACCAAAGGTCGATCTAAAATGTGTTTACGTATGCCTGTACATATGAATACCTGATGTATGTATGCATGTATGTACAAACATATGCACGTATCTTTGCATGCATGTGTTTGTCCTGACATGCATGGGAGGTAGAAGGATTCCTTAGTTATAAAGAAAGTGGTTCTTCACATCCCACAAAGACTGGGTTTCCCTCTTACTTGAGAGTGAAGTTATCAGGAACATAGGCAGTGGAAGTATAACTGTTGTGAACTTTGTGAGATTAACATCAAAGGAACTTGAATGGACTTCTAAAATATAAATAATAGCGGTTAGCAATAAACTTCAGTGAAGTTCATGTTTCGTTTTAATGTAGGTTTTCTTTATCTGGCAGGAAGGTTTGTTCGAGAGTTAAGATTAAGGGCTTCAGGAAATTATTTTGGGCCTCCTATAGGTTTTTGAAATGTTGAATTTAATGGGAGTGAAATATTGTGAAATCATGTAATGAGATATATGCTGAAATGCTGTTTAATACAATCAAAAAGTTCATGTAGCAAAGATCTGAAGCATGAAAATTGACAGAAGTAATTGCATTTGACTGATATGCTGTCTAATTATTAGATGGTTGTTCATTTTTTTCTAGTGTGTGGCCACGCCAAAACTTTATGATTACTGATGATCTTATGGATAGAATATAACATTTCATCTTTTGAGTGTTTGAATATTGCCTAATATTTTCTCGATTCCTTCACCTGCGTGAAATTTGAGATAGTTCTGCGCAAATTCTCTTTTCTCACCGACATGTGTGTAATCTCGCTCAAAATTTATGCAGCATTGCTTCCTTTTTGTTTTTTCCATTAATTGGCTCTTTTTGGTGGGCTTTTTTTATTTATTTTTTTTTTTTTATTTTTTTATTTTAACCCTTAAAAAATTTATAATTAGCTAAATAACCTTATAAAACATATATTTGGCAAAATAATCCTATTTTGTCCAACTCAGCGGTGGGTTGGAAAAAAAATTAAAAGACGGTGGATCATTTACCGCCTTAATAAAATTGAGAGGATGGTGAATCATTCACCGTCTTTTCCTATATATTAAAGACCGTAAATAATCCACCGGTGAATGATTTACCATTTCTTTTTATTTCTTATATATAATTTTAACAGTCATATAAAAATTTCAACAAATCACATATAATTTTAACAGCCTAAATATCTTAACAACCTATCCATATAATTTTAACCATCAAATAAAATTTTTAATAATCCCCATACAATCTTAACAATCTCACAAAAATTCTCACAACTTATAAAAAAATAATAACAATATGAAAACGGTGAATCATTTACCGCTTTCTAAAGGCGGTGAACGATTCATCGTATTCCTAGGGTTAGTTGACCAAATAAAATTTTAGAAGGGTTATTTGGCAAATTATAAATTGTTATAGGGTTGTTGTGAAAAAAGTCCCTTTCTGGTTATATAATTTGTGATGTAAGCATGCATGCACAGCTCCCTATGCCATTCGGCTGCAGATTATATTTCTTTCTTGGTTTATGTAGTATAAGAGTTCAGATATGTGAGATTTTATTGTTTCTAATGCAGAATATGGTAGGAGTAGTCACATATACAATTGGTACGCATTCGTCATTCCTATCCCTGTGCAATTATTTTGCTCTTAGTTTGTCTTTTACCTGTTTGTTATGTTGTACTAAAATTATTTCATTTGTTCCAAGAAAGAAAATACATTTGTTAAATAGAATTATGTAAAGGACAAGTGAACAAAATTTTGGTCTCCTAAATTTCGTCGGTACACTTTATATGCATGCAGTGATACTTTTGACGAGAACACTCCTCCTACTGATGATCCAGAGTACATATCTTCATTAGGTGCTGCAATATACCAGGGAATGCAAAGTGGTGATGACGCTGCTATATGGTTAATGCAGGTGATGAGTGTGCTTCAAGTTGATCGTAGCGTCTCTGTTTTTACACATAAGATGCTTAATTAGGCCCGAGCCATATAATTCTAAAATTTGACGACAGAAGATTGTCCTTACATTCTACTTTGTTCTACAGTAATGCCCAAACAAGTGTGACGTTGAAATTCTGTTCTCACAAAATTTGGGCATTTAGGAATCAAAATACCATAAAGTATACTACAAATTGTCATAACTATCCAGGATCAGCTTTTATTAGTCTAAGTTGTAGTATTTTTTTTAGGCCTCCCCTCTTGTTTAAAATAATTTTTCACATATTCCATGTTGTCATAATTCTATTTTTCTTGTTTCTTGATGCTTAATAAGCAGCTTGTATCTCTTTTCCTCACTTCCTTGTTGTCTTCTTCTGTTTCAATCACTGATAGTATTCCTACTCTACTAATGGATTGGCTCATCATTTATTTAGTTAGATCTTGATCTTCAACTTTATTGATTAGGACCTAGAATATGTCTCAGATGTTTTATGATTTATCAGCCTTTTGTGGTCATGTTTGGAATCATCATTTTAGTTTTAGGTAAATTTGATAGTTTCTGACTATCAAGTGAATTCTTCTTTTTACAAATCTCTTCTCTGAATTTGATGGTACAGTTACTACTGTACGCTACTTGCGTGATTTGTTGCCAAATATATTAGTTAAATTCCTAATGACAACTATAGGCACCTTTTTTTTCTGGTACTTTCAATTGTATTTATGTTGTACTAAAGTTTGTGGCCTTTTGTAGGGTTGGTTATTTTCTTATGATCCTTTTTGGCAACCACCGCAGATGAAGGTATACTTTTCTTTGATAATAGTGGCAATTAAGTATTTCCTTCTTTTATCCCTTACTTTTTTCCTTAATTTAAGGTACCTTTGGTGTTCAGGCACTCCTGCACTCTGTTCCTATTGGTCGAATGGTTGTTCTTGACCTCTATGCTGAAGTGAAACCAATATGGATTAGTTCTGAGCAGTTTTATGGTGTTCCATATATCTGGAAAGCTCTCGAGTTCTCTACTTCTGATTTAGGCTCTTCATGTTTCAAATTTATTTGCATTATTTGGTTCTTAACTTAAGGGTTTATTAGTTTATTTGCAGGTGCATGCTACATAATTTTGCTGCAAATATTGAGATGTACGGTATTCTAGATGTTATTGCATCGGGGCCAATTGAAGCTCGACTAAGTGATAACTCAACCATGGTCAGTTGCGAATAACTTTGGTTCTTGACATTAACACATCTATTCAAATAAATCTTACTTTCTTCTTCGTGCTATTGTAGAAACAATAAAACGGTAGAGTTCAAACTCTTGTAAAAGCTCATAATGAATCATGGAAAAGGTCCAGTATTTTTACTGCAATCCACTTTTAGTCTCTTCGTTAGTATTAATGGAGCATGTAGTTCTTATGTCGACCAAAGACCTCGTTTGAATAAATTAACCAGAGGTTACTATTAGCCTTCCCATCTTTTAAAGCTCTTGTATCCTCTCTAAGAGAAGGATCCTGTCAAACACTGTAAATGGCCTGCATTTTATGTAACGACCTGGCTAGTCCACTAGAATTAGCAACTAGTTAGGCTAGATCACTGGCACCCAGGTTAATCAAACCAGTGCTAGTCTTTTTATGCCTATGTGAGTCCCTTCTTTATCTGATATGGGACTATTCAGGTGTTACATTGTATACATGAATGGAGCATGATCTGTTCGGTTATAATCAGCAATGACCCAGAGCAGTTCCTAGATTGGTGAACCAGAAATTACTACTTGGGCTCGCTGTTGCTACAAATTACTGAAGTTTTTTCTTGTGTGCATCTGAAGTGAGACAGACCACATGTTAAATATGGGTCCCGCAAAAATCTTTTTCTGGAATGGTGTTACAAGTTATTTTTCATGTATAGACTTTGCGAGTGCCAGTGAATGTTGTTCATGCACATTTTGCTCTCTCTCCGTCGCCTTCTTTATGTGCAAATTAGTCTCTCTCAGCGGTTGAGGTGTTGTATTAATTTTTTTCTGCCGCTGAAGTGTCTGTGTGTTTACTATTGTGTTTTTAATCCAAATTTAATTTTCTTGGATCTTGTCTTCAAGCTTGTATATTTCACCATACATGCAAAAGCACATTTTTCAGATACAAGTATAAACAACTTATACTATCATTTTTTTCCTTGGAGAAAATCAAATTTCGCGATTTTTTCAAATTCCTATAGCAAGGCCATAATTAAAGTGCTCCTCCTAGTTAATTTTGTGACTGCATAGAATTAATAAAATATCAGTTAAGTAATGTTTCATGCTTGTCAGAAGTGAGTTTTTGAGTGAAAATGAATAAATTGCAATTCTTTCTTCAGTTTTATTTCATGCATAAATAAATATCTGGAGAAAAAAAAATATTGTCTATAATGATTAATTTAACTTTTATTGTGAATTATATCAATTTTGTTGTTGTATTTTATTATTTAAACAGATTATGTGCTTGATATAGAGGATGTCAAAGTGTTCCATTTACAATTTTATTCTTGCTTGAAGGTTGGTGTTGGGATGTGTATGGAAGGCATTGAGCAAAATCCTATTGTTTATGATCTTATGTCCGAAATGGCATTTCGTCAAAAGCAAGTTGATGCTAAGGTAATGTAATTCTGATTTTCCCTTTGACAAATATGATCCCCACCCCCCCCACACAATTTTAAGCCATTATTATTATTTTGCTTTCTCATCTCTTGAAATTGGTATTTATCCATGTTCATTGTCATAGGTATATTGAAATTGCTGATTGCCTCCTTATTCTGTGGGCCATCAAATTGATCATTTAAGAAAAAAATATTCATTATCTTGCAAAACCTATTATTATGGTAATGCTGGAAGGGCGGTTCATATATTTCCCATGTATAGATAATAGACTTTGAGGTAGATGGACAATCACAAATGTTGAAGATGCCATAAAACTAACCTTATTTTCCTGTTATGTTGTGATCCCATACATTGATTTTTTAGAAAAAATTACTCATTTGGTATTCATGGAAAACCTATTCCAATGGTATTACTGGGATTGGCATCTTGAATATATTTCGTATGTAGATTTTAATTTGGATGGGCAGTTACAAATTACTGAAAAGAGTGCAACGAATCCAAAATTTTCCAGTTATTGCAGTTCCTAATGGACAGGTGGTTTTTGTTAGTCTAACTACTAACAAAGTTTGAAATGAGCACTAAACAAAAATACCTGATATAAATTTTGTAACTTCCAAAAAGTCGAAAGAAAGTAAAAAGTTAGAAACCTCTATGTGATGTGAGATTTCAAGGTAACTAATAAATCAAACTAAGAAAAATTGGAATTTCAGTCAACATTCATCTTAGAAAGAATAGAAAGCATTTTATAACTGCCCTTTTAAATTAAGGCATATGTTTCATTAACACTTTCTTTTTTGAAAAGTGGTATCTTTCATTAATACTTAAGAAAGAATTAGCATAGCATCTCATCTGATTATTAGGGGACAACTGAAACCCAGTAGCTGCTTTTTCCTGTGTCAGTACCTTCCGATTTATTTTTTTATTATTTTGAACTAAATGCAAATAAGCTGAAATTTCTTATGTTGGTTTCTTTTTTATGTGGTTTAGCAATTTAGTTGAAATGAAGAAGTTTCCTGGATATGCATGCCTAATAAAAAATATGCATTGAGAACCAAGGGTACCAATTTTATCATGATTTCTTTTTTTATCTTTGTTTTGATCACACCTTTTGAAGAGGTTATTGATTATATGTTTTTCTAGATGTGGGTTGATCTATATGCAGCAAGGAGATATGGAAAGCCTGTTACTGGATTGGTTGATGCCTGGAGAATATTATATCGGACTCTCTACAATTGCACTGATGGTGCAAATGTAAGTAAACTAACTTATTATGATTGGATTATTATGAGTGCAACTTTTGTACTTTTCATTTGTTTGCTACTATCTTATACTCTCCAGCCATTCTACTTTCTATGGCTATAACATCAAATATAATTAATTTTTTTAATTAAGCTCTTTCAATTAAGATAAGCAAGTTCAAATGAATGGCACATTTTCACTGTTTAGTTCTATAATAGGTTAACATTCACATTTTCACTGTTTAGTAGTACTTCCTATAATAAGTTAACATTCACATTTTCACTGTTTAGTAGTAGTGCTCCTATAATAAGTTAACATTCTGGTATCTTCTTATCTTCATACTGAAAGTCGCAGCAGTAGGGGGGTGAGCATCGATCAGTTTGTTTGGCTTTTAAGGTTTTTCTCAAAAGCAAACCAAACTGAATTATAAATATAAAGGATTTAAGTGTTCATTTGCACGGATCATATCTATCGTATCATATCATGCTAACAAGATATCGGCACGATACAACTTCCATATTGATAGCACAATTCAAAACTCTCTTTTTGTTAAATTAGTCAGTAATTTTCTCAATAAAATTCAAAAGATTTGATAAAAATACATAATAAGCAATTAGAATATTTTGTTATTAAAGAAAATAAATATTTCATGCCATTATATGTCGGCGTACATGTATTTTTTGTAAGCGGCACGCATCGGCCCGGCCCGGTACGATCCCATTCCACGACACTTAAATCCTTGATAAATACAAAGTCTAGTCGTAGGAATAATCAAACCGAAGGTTTTTCAGATTTACTAAGCAAGTGCAGATGTTTTCTATACAAGCTTTTTTTTAATGCTACTTGTGGATTTCGACTCAAGTTTAATCTTGGGTAGCAGGATAAAAACCGAGATGTCATCGTTGCTTTCCCGGATGTTGATCCTTCCATCATTTCGACTACAGAATTACCTAAAGATCGAGGGAACCACCAGACTTTTTGGAATCTTTTAGAAGGAGACTTGCTAAAGGATGATGCATATGATCGACCACATCTATGGTATTCAACTAGTGATGTCATACATGCACTTGAGCTTTTCCTTGAAAATGGAGATGAAGTGTCTGATATGCCCACTTTCAGGTATGATTATGCTGTATGACTGTACTGACGAGCAGTTTGCATGATATTTTGATTTCACCTATCCATGCTAATAGTCAACACTTGTCAACCTTGAAAGAAGTGTACAAGCGTAGTGATATTTTAATTATCTCCTAGCTCACTTTCTCAGTATCTGCACATATTGTTTTACTAATTGAATGACATGAAAATCAAATTTAGCACTCCATAGCACCGTATGAAGACGGTCTAAACAATGAGCTTCCTATCAAGATTCATATTCCGTGCAAAGAGGTAGGGAAATTCTCATGCCAAGTGTGCCTAGACTTTATTCAGCATGCAATGCTCTTCAATAATGTCTTAGAAGGAAAGAAGTCCATTTTCCACTCTTTTGTCTATTTAAGCAAATATAAGTCTTGTTATCAAAGTTTACAAAAGAGATGACAAATTTGTTAGGATAAATGTATACTTTCCTCAATTTCACAGCTTTTCTTGTACCTCCCAATTATGTTTAACCAACTGAACATTCAAACACCATTTTCTCCAAGCTTTCAGCTAACAAATTTTTGAAAGTTTTTGTTCTCTAATGATTAAGCTGAGGCAAACACAGGATTTATATGTTTTAACATACCCTCCATCATATTCGAGTTAATACTTTGAGTATTTTCAGTAAAATGTACGTTGAAACTAAAATGCAAGACAGTTTTTGAAATTTAAATGATTGATGGGCTTGTTTTGAAGACCTATGATATGATACTATGTATATTCTAAAAACTTGAGCTTATAGAGAACGATAGGTACCAACTCCATCATGCAGCATATTTTTCTTACATGCATTCATAAAATTATTGTTTCGTTCAGTAATTTCACGTACCTAAATTTGAAATATACACCCTTCTGCAAATCTTTGGTCGTGGCGAGAACAACATATTTAACATTGATTTTGTATTATGTGTTTTAGAATATTTGACTGCAATATCACAGCCAACAGCCCTTTGATACTATTTCGGAGCATTAGAGACATCAAAAATTTATTGCCTTCTTCAGGTATGATCTTATTGATCTAACACGGCAAGCTCTGGCAAAGTATGCAAACCAAGTTTTCTTGAAGGTGATAGAAGGCTTCAATTCCAATGACGTCAGGCATGTTAGTTCCCACAGCCAGCGCTTTCTTGACATTGTCAAAGACTTGGACATGCTTTTGGCGTGCCATGAGGGATTTTTGCTTGGGCCATGGTTACAAAGTGCTACGAGCCTTGCGAGAGATCTGGAGCAGGAGAAGCAGGTAACATCTTTCTTTGCTCTTGCTTCGTTTTCTTCTTTTTCTTTTCAAAATTTGCGTGTCAGTATATCACCACATAGCATAGTCAGTGATCGACGAGCATAACTTGGTGCAGTTCGAATGGAATGCAAGAACTCAAATAACAATGTGGTTCGACAACACAGAGACGAAAGCAAGTTTACTACGTGATTATGGTGCGTACTAAATCTAATTTTTTGAGATATTAAATATATAACCCTAGAAAATTACCTATTTGCTTACATATCCTTGTCGAATCTGTTGTTTTCATATGCCCTCCAAAAACTTAAAGACTTTACACATGAACCCTTGTACTTATAAAATGCACCCCTTGTTTTTTGAGTTACTTTTTTATATCGTCATCCCAACTTCTGACATAAATTGGATGATTCCTCTACTTAAGACAAGGGTACTTTCCAGAAAGAAACTGAGCCTTCGAGAGATAAATATCAAAATTGGGATTTGAAGGAGCATGTATGCCTTTGTAGTCTTCTGTCACTCTTCAGCCTCAGGATGGTTTCGTCGGTTTGTGTGTTTGCTACTTCTAATGGCGAGATCATTGCAGGAAACAAGTACTGGAGCGGACTTCTACGAGAGTACTACGGACCACGTGCAGCTATTTACTTCAAATACCTGATAGAGGGCATGGCGAAAGGAGTGAGCTTCCCCTTAGAGGATTGGAGGAGGGAGTGGATCAGTCTAACCAATAAATGGCAGAGCAGTCGGAATATCTTCACGGTTAAAGCCACTGGCGATGCTTTAAACATCTCAAGGTGGCTGTATGACAAGTACTTACGCAATGCTAACTTGCGTGAGGAAGAACACAAGGTTGCAGACTATCTCACCAAGTCTGCGAGCTTCTAAGCCGCAGACATTCTACTCCTTGTTGTGGGGGGGGGGGGGGGGGGGGGGTTGCAAATCAGCTGTCTTACTGTTTAAATTCTGTTTAAAATAAGGCGTAGACGTGCTTGGACGGTACCCCTATACAATCCTGATATTGCAACTAAACCTTTATATTTTTTAACTCGAACACTTTAGTCCTAAGTCATTTATATAGGGGGGAGGTAAAATGGTTACTTTACAGAAAAAGTCTAGATTTTGCAACTTTGGAGATAAAATTACAATACACGAGATTGCTTAGGGACTAAAGTTTTTTAAAGTTACAAAAGCTAGTAACTACGCATCAATATCAGGGTAGGATGGGGACTCGGCGAATGCTATTTTGCCCAAGAATACAAAATAAATAAATTGAACACTGCTACATGGACCGATGTGAGTAGTTGGAGTGGAAGGGTTTAATGGCTCGGAATCGCGTGAGATGAAATATTGTTTTCTCCTCGACCATTTATTATCTTAATTTATTTATTCCAATACTGATAGTATGCGATTTTGGTTAGTTATGTTGGAATTTCCCGGGTCCCTTCCAGAAGCGAACATCAGAAAGCTAAGAAAGGACGCCACTGTTTTGTAAAGTGAAATAGACTCTTCTAGAAGGCGAACACGATACTTCAACGAACGACGCAAGCTGACATATGTTAGCTGTTCGTTGAAAACTGAAAAAAAAACTTCAGGAGGCACAAACTCGTTTGGACCCTGTGGACAACATCAACCAACGACTGGTCAAAAGTGAGTTAAAACGGTTCTCTCTCTCTCTCTCTCTCTTCTCTCTCTCTCTCTCTATAGTTATTATGTATCAAGTAATTGGTATATATTAGTTATTAGTTTTCTATTATTAGACCTATTTCTCTAACTAATTTTGCCTTTTAGATTATTCTATTTTATTAATAATCCACTAATTTTAAGGAGCTTATTATCATTCTAATTGTATATTTTTTCATTCAAGAGTTAAAATTTATAAGTATCAATAGACTGATATTTTTAAAAATATAGAAGTTTAATTTTATATATATATATATATATATATAGAGAGAGAGAGAGAGAGAGAGAGAGAGAGAGAGAGAGAGAGAGAGAGAGTAGAGCTTATATATTTTTAAAAGTATAAATTCAACTATATTTGAAATTTTTTATTATTAAATTTGTATTAAAATTTGTGTTATTGTAAAATTAACTAAAATGAAAAAAAAAAATACAATATCATGAATTTCAATACAAATTCAATAGTAAAAAATTTAAAAGCATAGTCGAGCTGTGCATTTAAAAGTATATAAGTTGTGGCAGTACCCAACAATTAGTGTTTATAAATTTTCTATCATTAAATCTATCATTTTGACTAATTTCAACTCTTTAATCATGCTATTCCACCAAGCATTCACTAAACCTAAAAAAGTTCATTATCATCCTAATCGCACTTTCTTTTATCCAAAGATTAAAAATTTACGGACACTAATAACTTGGTAATTTTAAAATTATAAAAACTCAATATATATATATATATATATATATATATATATATATATATATATATATATATATATATATAAAGAGAGAGAGAGAAAGAGAGAGAGAGTCCGGCTACTATATTATTAATAGTACGAAGTTATTGGTGCTATCAAGTTTTCTATCTTTAGATCAATCTCTTTGATCATTTTTATTCGTTAGATTTTATTAATTTTCCAATCATCTATTTAACCTAATGATCCATTATCATCTCAATCATATATTTTTTTAATTCGAGGATTAAAAACTTAATAGCATCAATAACTTGATATTATTAATAGTATTCTAGCATATATATATATATATATATATATATATATATATATATATATATATATATTCATTCGTGGATAGCGCATGGGAGCTAATAATAAAAAATTTACAAATATAAATACTTTTAGAAGTGTATAAACTCTACTCTATGTATAGAGCCAAGATGGAATGCTATTAATAGCACCAAGTTATTGGTGCTATTAAATTTTTAACTCTCGGATTAAAAGATATGTGGTTGAGATGATAGTGGGCTTTTAGATTTAATGGATGGTTGAAAAAATAATAAAATCTAACAGGTGAAAATAATTAAAAAAAAAATTAATTTAAGGATAAAAACTTTGATAGTTGGTGCTATCGATAGTATGTAGTAGCCAGACTTATATATATATATATAGCTATGATACATGTATACTCCAAATGAGGTGTACATCCTACACGTAGCCCATTCTAGAATGGGTATTTACTCACTCGTCACTTTGAAGTGACGAGTGAAATTCACTCCACTCTAGGATGGATGAGGCGTAAGATGTACACCCCATTTGAAATGTACATCTAGTATTTTATATATATATATATATGAGTCTAATTATTATATGTGTCAATACTATCAAGCATTTTATAAAAATATATAAAAATTCTCTCAACTATTAGCCATTTGAAAGTAGGGTCTTAACGTCACTTTTTTTTTAATTAACATTTTCTTATCTTTCATTCTTTTATTTAAATAATCGCAGTTAAGTTTTATTTGCTAAATAATAATTAAAAATGTTAAATGTTGATAGAATTATTGATCAATTTGATATAATAGTCACTTTATTTGAGTTAAGGGGGCCATTCCAAATGCCATTGTTGAGGGGTTGCTCCGTATAATTTTATCATTTTCCTTTTTTTAACACCAACGACTATACCTATACCTATTTTTAGATTTATGAGTACCATTCCTTTTTCAGCTAACAACTCTTTCCAAAGTAGAAGAGATTCGTGTCAGAATTTTTGGATTTTTTTTGTTGCGCGTACTATCATCTCCCACCGACCTAAAAATGCGGTACATACGTAAACGCTGATTTGGCAAACTTCTTTTAACCAAATTAAATAAAAAATGGCGTCACAACTATCCACATGTTGGTTTGTTGATTGTGGCTAGTACATAATTGACCACGCAAGCAATGAGCTAATCCAACATATTATTATTATTTTCTAAGGTAGTGTTTGGTTGCAAGATAAAATGAGAATAACCTATTTTATCTTGTAAAATCATCTAAATACTAGATAAAATGGGAAGGTTAAATTATTTCCCTTTTAACGGGTTATCCAAAGGATAACCAGTTAAGAGCTATTCCTGGGAAACCATGGAATTGGTTAATTCCATGGTTTATCCCAGGGACAATGGGCGGGAATTTCAATTTTGAAATAAACTTGTTACATTTTAATGTTGAGTTAGATTGATGCAGTTTTTTAATGTTGAGTTAGATGGTTGTATATATTCAATTTAATTAATTATGGTATTAAATTAAATTGTTATAGTGAGTATTAAATTAACACAAAATTTAAACCAATCCAAACTTATGAAAAATGCTAAGGGCAAAATTGGTAATATAGGTTTATAACTACTATATATTTTCATTATTCTTGCTTATTCTAAGAAATGAACTAAACACAATTTCAACTTTTCATAAGAATAACAGCTTTACAAACCAAACACTATTTTTCTTTTTTCCCTGACTATTCCGGAATAGCAAGCTATCCCAGGTATAAAAAAATTTATTTCCAAGCTTACAATCTCCGAACCAAACATAGCCTAAAAGAATACAACCACATCATCATCTGTACCTATAATTTGGATTTTTTTTTTATTTATTTTTTTGGATCTGCTACGACTGAACATTAAAGGATCTTACGACAATTAGTTAGAGACGAGTCTCAGCTAATATTTGTCCCAGTTGTTTTTTAGTTGTCTCAGACTCTCAACACGTTTACTCGGCCCGGTATGTATGAATTTGAATCCTTCAACTCTCCCTCTCCGTCAAAGCACGCGCGATGCGTTTTATTTTACTCAACCAAGTTTCCGAGAACCCACGCCAAAAGGCTTTTTAAGAAAATATTTCTTTTAAAATTTTTATTTTTGAAAATAATTTTATAAAATTTATATTTATAAAATTAATTTTATGGGTGTCAACTGTGCGCAACGTGATTAATTATACAAAAAATTATTTTTAAAAATAAAAATTTTATTATACGGAGAATATGAATATGAAAAATTATTTTTCGTCCCTAAAAAATAATTTTTCGTGTTGAATTCATTCCACATCCGTCTTTCCAACTCACGTGGCAGGCACGCGTGGCGTACAGGTGGCTTGTATAGAATCAATTTTATAAAATTATTTTTAAAAATAAAAATTTTTAGAATATCAGTTTTAGAAAAAGCTCCACGCCGAAGCTTTAGCTTCATCTCTAGTAGATTCCTCGCTGGCCATTTCTCTACGCATGTATATAAACATACCCAACGTGTGGAGTGGGAGAACTCGTGATATTATTCTATTTTCTTCTTCTACTTCTTCCGTTCTCTCTTTCTTTCTCCTGTACTTTTAATTTTGAGGTGCAACCCAAATTTTACATCCTCTGTGATTGATGGAGCGGAGCAACTCGTTCGGCATGTCGTGGGCGGACCAGTGGGACTACGGCGGCGACGCCCCGAGCGCGGCGCAGCAGAAGAAGAGCGACCGCGGCAAGAAAAACGGCGTGGAGAAGACGAAGCAGATTGCCTCGAATGGGTTTAAGAAGGTGAAGGAAGGTACCACCCAGGGGTTCCAGTGGGTTAAAGAGAAGTATCAGAAGAGAACCCAGAAACACTAGTTGTGATCTATGTAGTACAGTTGTTCTCTGTTTGTACACACATATACAGAATGATCTAGCTTGTCCATGTAACTTTAGGTTGGTTTTGTACACGCATCTTTTTGCGTAGTATATTGATCTGTTTGATCTATATCTCTCTGTTTGTTGATTCCTTTTGTGTTTACCCAGAATATAAAGAAAAAAAAATCCAATTCCATGTGTAGATTAGGAACTAATCTCTTTTGCGCACTACAAATCTCTTACGATGGCCCTTTTTGTCATATTTTACAGTTTCTTTTCTGATGAAAATCTAGGAGAGACGAATAAAAACAAAAAATAGTCTAACAACAAGATAATAAAAGGGTATAGTTTACTACCTTCAAAACAATGTTACCTAATGAATACCTCAAACAAATTCACGCAAAGGAAAGAAGTAATAGACACCCTTTGGCATTCAGGAGAATAAAAAAACAAGATCTCTTGCTGATGATCGGAAAATCTGAAAATTGATCTCAAATAGAACTACTCTCAGACTCCATTTTCCCAAGAATTTCACACTACTGTGAAATGTATGCCAGTTTTCAGAAATATCAAAGAAGCTCATAGAGCATTAAGAGGCAGAAACCAACAGTAGTAGTCGAGCCGAGCTTCTATTAGATATAATATAAGAACTAGCTATACACTTTGGCCGTATTTACGTGCAATCAGCTTCATAATCGAGATTAACGCAGCAAATAAGAGAGGTGCCCACACCAGAAACACTGAGGTAGAGTGCTATGCCAATATAGTTTCACATTTGAATTAAGCACTTGCATATAAAAGAGAAATGCCCAAGAAGATGTCCAGAGGAACCAAAATATACTTACTCGTATCAGCAACGACATTGTGCTAAGGATCCTTCCATCCTGACAATATTAAGCCTTTTAGTATTAACAATAAGTGCTGCAATAACAATAATTTGAGGGTGCTAATTCATTGATACTTCACCAGGGCAGAGATCACATATAAGTTTTATGTTCAGCAGTATTTTACTACTACATGCAAATAACAACTGCCTACCTGGATGAGTAGGTGATGAAAATCAAAGGTGTAAGAGAAAAAAGGTAACAAAACCTGTTTTTAAGCACCCAATTAAAGATCAAATCTTATATTAACTGCCAATGTTTAAATCCAAATTTTGTTCTGAAAACAATAAAATCTGACACACAAGTAACTTAGTGCATGATTCCAACAAAAGTACGTCAGTCTAATGTGACTTAAGAACATCCATGAAAGGAGGATATAACAAGAGTGCAGCAGCAAGGCCGAGTTTGGAAACAGCAGCATTCATAAAGCATTGCAGTCTACTCACCGAGGGAACCTCAATGTTAAACTGTTACAATATTAAAAATGATGCAGGACATATATATTTGCAGTATTATTGTAAAAAACTTCAGAAGGAACCTCAATGCTGATAAACTGTTACAATATGAAAAATGAAGCAGGAGAGGAAATGCGGCATCAAATAGAGAATCGTACCAGATTGTCTTGCGCCTCAAAATTTCTCTTCATAGGAGCATGCGGCTTCTAATTTAGAAAGACAAAGGTTGCGAACCAAACATCAACTCTCGAAAAGTAAAAGACCAGAATATAGAGTATGCTAACTCAGCAACACCTGAGCTAGCTTTTAAACCAAAGTATTGTAAAAAGCTAGTGTTTCTATAATACTGGAAAAGAAATTCGGTGAAAACACCAATTTCTCTACAAATTTGGGAAGCAAATGCGTAAACAGAATAAATGAAAAGCAACAGCTTTACAATTTGGAGTTCTTCCTGACAATAGAAGGTAGCGAATATAAACACCGCAGTCTTGCCTCTTATCAAAGACGACTCACTGATGATAAAAGCTACATGTTTGTTCCCCTATCAAAGAATAAGAAAAACACCAAGTTTTATCCACAGGTTATGATAGAATGTGGGAAATCCTTTTATTTCGCTGTAAACAAAACTGCTTAAGAAAAAGCTGCATACATCAATTTGTTAAGAAGCAAAAACAGGAGCTCTGTATCCGTGTAATTCAAGCTAAAAATAATTAAGAGTTTGTCTTATCCACCTTCCCGTTTCATTATATTACCATGGCAAAATGGCAAAAATATAAATAGACAACATAAGATTCTTTAATTGGTCGCTTCCAGAAAGCAAAAGAAACTTAAACTATCCTTTCACATGTTCGACCTGGATAGTCAAATCCTTAATTCCAGCTTCATGCAAAAGTTCTGAAGCTCTTTTATGTACAGAAGCTTTATCAGCTTCTGCCGATACATGAAGATGAAAAGTCCCAACAATATCTGTGTTCGTGAAGTTCCACACGTGCATGTTAGTGATGCCACAGATACCCTCAATCCTCCTTATATTATCCAATGCTACCTTCAAATCCTCTTCATGAGCTCTAGGAACTCTCTGTAACAAAATTTCAGCAGAGTTTCTCAACAATGAAAGAACAGATGATACTATCATAATAGAAATAAATACTGAGCACACAGGATCTGCTATAAACCATCCCTTGTATTTAATAAGCAAAGTTGAAATCACCACTCCAACACTTCCCATTGTGTCAGCTAGAACATGCAAGAAGATCCCTTGCATGTTATGGTCGATATGGTGATGTTTTCGGGAATCATTAATTGGTTTTCCAGTTGCAAGTGCTTCTTCTGAATAGGAAGAGGGACCATGAGTATGATTTGATGTTTGAGACAAGCTTACTTGCCCTTTATGACTACAGTGATCTTTACAACTGTGAGTTTTATCAGAATTTTGATGAATGAGAACTCCAATATGATGATTATTACCATCATTTTCATGCTGACAGCTATGACTGTGGGGTTCATGCTTATGGTTATTCTCATGGTGATCGTGTTCCTGACTACAACCTTGAGTGTTAGCATTCTCGTCCTCATCATTTAGATTATGATGATGATGATGATGCTGACGATGGTGATGCCCATGATTGCAACTATGATGATTATGACTGTCATGCGAGTGTTGATCAGATGATTCATAAGGAATAGGAACATTCTTATCATACTCAGCACATTCCTTTTCTTCATGACCAGCACTGTCATTTCCATGTTTATGGTGGTGGTGTTGGTGATGGGAATGTGAATGGGCATGCGAATGAGAACAGGATCCACCGCCATGTGCGTGATGATGCTCTTCATGGAAGAAAACCAATCCCACTATGTTCACCACAAGCCCCCCAATTGAAACAGCTAATAAGCTATTCGTGGAAATCTCCTGAGGATCAAGAATCCTCTCGATGGATTCCAAAACAATTAATGCCCCAACAAGAACCAAAAACACCGCATTAGTGTACCCAGAAAGCACCTCAAATCTGCCTCTACCATAGTTATACTGACTATTTGCAGGCAATCTGGAAATGTAAGAAGCATATAAACCAATAGCCAATGCAGCACAATCAAACAGCATATGACAAGCATCGGATATTAGGCCAAGGCTGTTGCTCATAAACCCGGCAACAAATTCCACCACCATGTAGGCGGTGTTGATGAGGAGAAAAGCAGCAATCTTTCTAGATTTTCTCTCACCCAAAATGTGTCGAATCGGGCCCATTATCATTGAATATAGTGATTCAGAAGGATCCGAGCTACCAAGTTCCACATAGTTCAAGGATGACGAACCCAAGTCCCTAACCGAAATCCACAGCAAGAAGCCACAGAACAGAAACCCAGGCAGCGAAAGCTTGGGAAAGTAGACGAGCTCCAACACAAGGGTGCAGAAGAAGGTCAACGCAAAATCTCGGCGGAAATCCTTGGCACTATAAAGCACCTTCTCATCACTATTATAGTTTTCACTAAGAATTACCCCAAAAACTACAGTATTAATCAAAGGCCAGCCAAGAGTAGAAAATGATATAGAACCACTATCACCTTCTTGCAAGAGAAAGCTCGCGAGAGCCGGGAAAAAGAGCATGGCCGTGGTGAGGCCGAGAGAGTAGAGCCTAACCCTCCTCGCTCCCAGCTGCCGCAGCGAGCCCCAATTGGTGGCGGCGCGCTCGAAGAAGCCGAGGAACCCCGAGAGGAAGGGGAGAAGCATGGGGGCGACGCGGGCGCATCCCTCGGGCGGAGGCGGCGACGACGACGACGAGAGGGGGAAGCACCCGACGCGATCCCAGCTGAAGAAGAGGAGCAGCACGGCGGCGGCTAGGGCGGCGCCCCCGCGTATTGCGGCGGCGCGGCGGCGGCGTCTGCGAGGGGCGTCGGAGATGGCCTTGGCGAGGAGGGCGCCGGCGAGGTCGGCGAGGATGGCGGCGCCGGCAGGGCAGAAGCGGAGGGCATGGAAGCGGAGGAGGAAGACTAGGGTTAGGAGGGCGGATTTGGAGGCGAGGCGGGGGAGGTAGGGTTTGAGCGGGGAGGAGGAGGAAGGGAGGGGGAGGAGGAGGGAGAGGGAGAAGGAGAGGAGGGAGACGAGGAAGGAGAAGGGGAAGAGGGAGAAGGAGGAGGGGGCGGAGCGGAGGGAGGGGAGGAGGGAGTAGAGGGATCGGAGGGAGAAGAGGAGGAGGAAGAGGGAGGAGAAGGAGAGCGACGAGGAGGAGGAGGAGGAGAGGTCGTGGCGGCGCTTCGAGGGGGTAGAGGCGGAGGGCGTGGAGGTGAAGGGGAAGGAAGGGTGGAGGCTCTGGGAAGGAGCTGGGACGGAGAGGCGGAGGTGGTGGTTATGGCGATGGTGCCCGTGCCCGTGCCCGTGCCCGTTCCCGTTCCCGTTCCCGTTCATGGAGTTGGGGAGAGAGAAAAGAGATCCGGGGCCCGGCACAGTAGTATCGGCCGAACTATACTCTTCCACGCCGTGATCGAAATTTGATATGAATATTTTGTTCTGTATGTTATGGGCTTTTTTTTTTTTTTTTTTTTTTTTTCTATCATTCAGTAATTCTATATGTATGCGAGATAATTCAATTTTATCATACTAATCGTCTCACATTATTTTATTTATTTATTTATTTATTTGCATATTATATAATATGCAAATAAATAAATAAATAAATAAAATAATGTGAGACGATTAGTATGATAAAATTGAATTCTCTCCCATACATATAGTCCTGGGGTAGAGTGTAGGATGTACATCTCTAAAAGAGTGTACATCTAGCAAAATTTTAAAATATTTGTTGAATTTACGTGTGTACGAAATTGTAGACGGCTAATTATTTAACTTAGAAATTATTATATAAGTTAAATAATACAAATATCATATAACTAATATGATATAATAAATTATTTTTAAAAATTACATCTAAATTTAAATATTATTATAATAAATTTTTTGATATATATATAATGGTGCTGGAATACTATTAGTAGTAAAACTTTATTATTTCTATCGATTTTTTTTTCGACGATAGAGCCTCCAAATTGATGATCAGCAATGTTGAATATGATCTAGACTACTGGAACTATCCGAAAATTAAATTTCAATATATATATATATATATATATATATATATATATATATATATATATATATATATATATATTCGTGAATAGAGTTTATATGTTTTTAAAGGCACAAGTATATATAAATGCTTGTGGATTTTTTATCATTGAATTTGTATTAAAATTTGTATTTTTATAATGTCAATTAAAGCGAAAGAAAGATAAAGTAAAAAACATAAATTCCAATACAAATCTAATAATAAAAAATTCATAAATATGAATGTGCTTGTATTTTAAAAACATATAAGCTTTACTTTATATATATATATATATATAATATATATATATATATATATATATATATATATATAAATATATATATATATATATATATATATAGTCCGACTGCTATACATATTGATAGCACCAAACATTTAGCACTATCAAGTTTTTCGCCGTTAAATTCACCCCTTATATCATTTCTATCTTTTAGATCATACTATTTCTTATACTACCCACTAAACCATAGTGTCACGCCCCGGAACTCGGGCTCGTCTACAGATCCGCCGTGCACACGGAATTTTCCGCGTACACGAAGCGCTGGTAACCTGCTCAGATATAATCTAACAATAAAAGAGCATAATACAGAGCTGAAATAAGAGAACCACATAGTATCTCAGACTGGGACTACAAATAACACAGTAATAAGTACAATAATCTCCCAGCACACCAAAATAGTACAACCAGCTGGCTAACGCCAGACCCAAAATAAAAGGGGAATACCACAGTCTGAGTGAAGGGTACAGCCTCTATCTACCGCTCTCAGTCTCCCAGGAGATCTATCTATTCGGCGATCCCCTTACCTCGATCCGCTGCCGATGGCCTAGCAGCTCCCGCAGATGACTCTGCAAAATAAGGGAGAAGGAAGAAACAGAAAATAACAATGGGGGTGAGAACTATCAGATAAACCAATAGCCTCCCCTAGTGGGTAAAAACCTCAACTCTGACGCACCCACTAGGACTACTAGAGGCAAAAAGGGAAAAGGTGAAGTGGTAGGATAAGTAAGGTACTGAAACAGTAAAACTACCACTACTATGCCTCTACTGCGGTACTGGCTATCAAAACTGTATGCATGCATCAGTAAACAAAAGCTGTCCAAAATAACCCAATCCGTCATCTGATCCACGATCGGTACTGCCTGCTCCGCTCTCATCATCGGGCAAAAATCCGCGCCGACGTGATAGCATAACTGTCAACAACTGTCTGGCCCCAGTCTCTAGAGTGGAACTCGAGGGGAGCGACCCACACGAGTAAAGCATCACCGGGCAACAACCGCGCCGGTATGATAAGTCTCAAAATTCACCGGGCAACAACCGCGCCGGTATGATAAGTCTCAAAAGCAGGACTGGATCATGACTATGATCAAAGTGGGAAAAACCGTCCACTAAAGAAGCCTGATACCCAATCAGATGCAATAGTACTCAATAAGTGGGAAACATCATCCACTAGAGGAAACCCAACCCCCAGCTAATGCAAAATAAACCAGGCTCAACCCCTATCTGATGCAAGGACAACATCTGGTCGACCGCCCACTGTCCGCGGTCACCGCAATACCCCATAAATCCACAATCTAATGCAAAATAAACCAGAATCAACCCCTATCTGATGCAAGGACAAACATCTGGTCGACCGCCCACTGTCCGCGGTCACCGCAATACCCCACAAATCCACAATCTAATGCAACCTTGGCTACACTATCCCAAACCCCTGCTCACACTTGAGCAACAACATATGAATGCAAAGGACAACAATGAAAACATGTTCAAATCCCAATATGATAGTGTAGCGATAAATAGTGGCCTTACCTGATGTCCGGGCATGCATGCAACTGTCTTTATTTTTAAAAGTTGCAAAATAGTGTCAAAGGTTTAATTGATTTACTGAATAAAAGTCATTTGCATGCGAGATCATAGCCTTTGTCTCAATCACAGTGTCCCAATATAAGTCATCATATCTTTTGTGGGGTTATATTAAATTTTAGGGGAGTTTGTCCCAGCGGTCCTTGTCATTTGTCATATTAATTTGTCCCAATGGTTCTCATTAATTGTCCTGTTAGTTGTCCTGTTAGTAGTCCTGTTAGTAGTCCCAATGGTTCTCATTAATTGTCATATTTGTATGTCCCAATGGTTCTCATCAATTGTCACATTATTTTAGGGGATTTCTAGTAATCCCAGTGAGCTTGTCAAAAATGAGGTAAGCAACAACCGCCCACCTCAAGTAGCTCAAACAACACCCCAGGTAGTCTCCTGGTTGTCCACAGTCTTCAAATCCTGCAAATCAACGCTCCCGGTATAAATACAAATCCCAAAAAGCACAATTTTTGCTGTTTTTCAGACAGCACGGAAAAAGAGGAATTTTTCACCTCTAAAATGAGCTCCTAAATTCTCAGAAAAATCACGGTTGCGTTCCTCGCGAAGAGTAGATCAAAATCGACTCTTTAAACGCCTCGATCTGATGCTCCTACGTCAAGATAAAAATCGGAGAAGTCGGTGCTGTCCAAAAACCATCACAGTAAAAAGGGGGGTCAAAGAGGACCTAAAAACTATGCCAAAAGTACGAAACAGAGCAAAATGATCAACACGGAAATCGAAGCCCTACCTCTTACGGTCGCGCTGCCACAAAAATCGTCCAAAAATTCCACCCGGTTAGCCCGCAGTGAATTTTCGACGGAACTGCGACGGGAAATGGGCCTAAAAGAAAAATCGTCGCAGTGCGCCGCGTCGCAGATATCTTGCAATCTGTAACTCCTAAAATCCTGAGATTGTAGAGAGAGAAAGAGGAGAGAGAGAGGAAAAACTTTCGTTAGAGGGAGTTTTCTCAGATTCCCTCTCTATGGCTCGGAATCCAAGGTGCAAAGAGAGGGGGGGGGGCTTCTCTTATATAATGGGCCAAAAGGGAATATTCCCACAAAGGATCGGATCCGAACACGAAACACCAAAACGGGCCAACCAAAACGCGCCACGCGTTGCCCGAACAGGAAACAGCCGGTGCAAGGGCCACTGGGAGGCTGCCACGTGTCCCACGTGGTGCACATGGCCGGTCGCGCGCCGGGTCTTCCGGATCCTGTCAGCCAACGGGGTGCCGCCACGTGTCATCCATCTAGACGCTTCTAGAAGCCGGCCATCCAATGGGGAAGCGACACGTGGCAAGGAAAATGTTCGGTGCTCCCGGTGCACGCCAGGCCCATGGACCGCGCACCCGAGCCCTGCCCGCGCCTGCCCGCGCCTGCCCGTGCTGCGCGCCTCCGCGCTCCGCCGCTGCGCCGCTGCCCGCCGCCGTGCGCCGCCGCCCGCCGCCGCTCGCCGGCGGCCGCCGCGCCGGCCGGAACAGTAATTCCGGCCGGCCGGAACAGTAATTCCGGTGAACAGTAATTTTTGCCGAAAATAAAGTGAATATACCATTTTGACCGTTTTCGCGCGCTGAGTCCGATTCCGCCGTCCGTTTCGCCAAATTCTCATCCAAAATTTTGCCGAAAGCTCCCGGAAATTTCCGTTTGCTCCGATTTTCGCGCAGAGTCTATTAAAAATATCTAATTTCATTTCTACAAGCTCCTTTGCACAGTACAAGCCTTCTACAGTCACTATTAATGTTGCGGAGGTTCTGCGGGGGTCCGGATCATTACACATAGGATCCAATATTATCCTAATCGCACATCACTTTATTTAATGATAAAAAATCTAATAATAACAATAATTTAGTGCTATTAATAGGACAAAATCGGCCGACCGGCTCAGTTCAATAATATAATATAGAGAAGATGTGGATTGGTTTAGTGGGTTAAGGACATAATACAACTTGTTATTTTTATTAAAAATTCATATATATAATATATATATATATACTTTAAAAGCGTAAATTCAATTATACTTATATATTTTTTATCATAAAATTTGTATTGAGATTTGTACTATTGTAAAGTCTGCTACAAAAAAAAAAAAAAAAAAAGTACAATAGCACATATTCTAATACAAATTTAATAATAACAAATTTATAAAAATAATTATATTTGTATTTTTAAAAATATATAAACTTTACAATAATATATATATATATAGAGAGAGAGAGAGAGTAGAATTTATATGCTTTTGAAAGCACAAGTTCATATATATATATATATATATATATATATATATATATATAGAAAGAGAGAGAGAGTAGAGTTTATGTATGAATGAGCTTGTGCTTTCAAAAATATATAAACTCTACTCTCTCTCTCTCTCTCTTATATATATATATATATATATATATATATATATATATATATATATATATATATATATATAAAGGGCTTTTTTTGAAATTGACCCTTTAAAAATTTAAATTTTTGAAAATGGCCCTGCAAAATTCATATTTGCAAAAATGGCCCTCTTCCTGCCACGTCAGCGCGCCACGTCAGCCCGGTCTGCCACGGGGGGGTTAAGTGAAACACGCAGGTTGAACCTGCGTGTTTAAAATACGCAGGCCCGGCCTGCGTGTTTAGAATACGCAGGCGCAACCTGCGTGTTTAGAATACGCAGGCCCAACCTGCGTGTTCTAAACACGCAGGTTGAACCTGCGTGTTCTATAATTTTTTTTCCGTAATTTTTTTTACTGAAAATTATTTGTTGCGGTTGTGCGTGGAACGGAGAGAGAGAGAACGAGGGAGCGAGAGATGGGGAAGGATCTGAGTGAAGAGCAGGTGGCGTCGATGCGGGAGGCGTTTCTCGCTGTTCGATACGGACGGCGACGGCCGGATCGCTCCGTCGGAGCTGGGGATCCTGATGCGGTCGCTGGGCGGCAACCCGACGCAGGCGCAGCTGAAGGAGATCGCGGCGGCGGAGAACCTGACGGCCCCATTCGACTTCCCCCGCTTCCTGGAGCTGATGTGCGCCACCTCCGGCCGGAGCCCTTCGACCGACCCCTCCGCGACGCCTTCCGCGTCCTCGACAAGGACGGCACCGGCGTGGTCGCCGTCGCCGACCTCCGCCATGTCCTCACCAGCATCGGCGAGAAGCTCGCCCCCGCCAAGTTCGACGAGTGGATCCGCGAGGTCGACGTCGCCCCCCGACGGCACCATCCGCTACGAGGAGTTCATCCAGCGCATGACCGCCAATGAAAAATATCAAATACCATGCCGCTAAGCTTTCCCTTCCAAGCGGTGCGATTTCAGATTGCTGTGTCTACAATTACTGCTACTTTCTTGTGCTTCTTCTTTTTTTTTTTTTCTAATGGATTGATTGTTGATTGTTTTTGCCTTGCGGGATCTGGTGATTTGTGGTTAAATACGGATCTAATGTTCTTTGAACGAGATCCAGCGAAATCTGAATTAGGTTTATTTTCGCGGGCGATTGTTGACATGGCGATTGTTAGATCTGTAAACTTTGTTTCCATGCTGGTTGTGGTTGGTGAATAATATATAGCTCAGTATGCGTGTTCTAAACACGCAGATATGAGCCTGCGTGTTTTAAACACGCAGTTCTACCTGCGTGTTTCACTTACTACCATGGCAGACCGGGCTGACGTGGCGCGCTGACGTGGCAGGAAGAGGGCCATTTTTGCAAATATGAATTTTGCAGGGCCATTTTCAAAAATTTAAATTTTTAAATGGTCAATTTCAAAAAAAGCCCATATATAAAAGCAAGAAATTTAGGGTGAGTTGGCAAGCCTTTTGTTTAAGAAAAAATCAAAAGCTCTTATTAGAGTAAAACTTACTTACAATAATAATAATTAAGAAAAAAATAACATTTTTTTTTAAATCTAAATATTTAAAAGTAAAATAATTAAATATTTTAAAGTTTGAAAAGAAGTTAAAATTTATTAAAGACATAAACAATTATTAAGTGCACGATCTAAACACCAAATTTCAGCCTCAGCTACTATTGGCACCATCATCTTCTATTGAATTTATCACAATGCACTGCAGCCAAATATATTCATGCTGCTGGAGTGGACATCTGATGGTTGTTACGCAAAAAAACAAAAGGAGAAGATTAAAAATAAAAATAATATTATTTATATATTTTAAATAAAATTATAATATATATTTTATTTATTTTAGAATAAATTTTATTTATTAAATATTTAAAAATAACTGATAAAATTTATTAAATTCTAAAATAATAAAATGTAAAATATATATTTTATTTAGAATACATAAATAATATTTTTTAAAATAAAAACTATAAATTTTAATAATTTTTAAAAAATTAATAAAAAATATATATATAAAAAAAAATGTAGAAACTAAAAAAAGAAAAAAGAAAAAAAAGGGGTGGTGAGGCAGCAAAATTGACCGAATTCCGACAATGCCAGAAAAGACTCACACTGACAGTGATAGACGGAGAGAAGATGAACAGTCTGCCGGCCATGTCATGACAAGACTTGATTTTAACCCGAATTAGTGGAGGCAATAAAAATAAAAAAAAGAAATTCTGAATAAAAAAAATTATAATCCTCATGGGGCCAAAATTCATGCTGCAGTCAGATTGCGTCGACTATTTTTTTGCCATCTTTTTTATTTGCGAGAGCGGCAGAGTGATCAGTCGAGCAGCGAACCGGCACGTGACACGAGGACTGTTCTCCGCTTCCTGCGCTGATCCCGGTCCGACTAAACCCTCTCCCTTTCCTGTGTATTTGTTGTTTCCTCACGTTTTTCTTTTTCTATCTCTCTCGTCCTTCTTCTCCGATTACTTCTCTCCGTTGTCGGCGACGATTCAAACAATCAACATCCATGGCTTCATGCGATTCCTCCTTCTCTCCTCCTCCTCCTCCTCCTCCTCCTCTTCCTCCTCCTCCTCCTCCTCCCGCGCCCTCGTCTGGTTCCTTCGAACCCCCCTCGTTTCGTCTCCTCCCTGCGCGTTTGGGATCGCTTTGGGGCTCCCTGAGGAGGGAGAGAGTGCCTGCGCCGAAGCGATCGGGGGCGAAGAAGAAGAAGGGGCCTCCTCCGAGGAGGAGGACGCGGGGGGTTTTGGCGCGGGCGGGGGTCGTCGCCTTCTTCTTTCTCATGAACTGGTGGATGTTCTCGCGGCTCCAGGATCCTGCGCTGCGGCACCGTCGCAATGATCCCGGGCTCTTGAACAAGGATCAGGTAGTTCCTGTACTCATTGAAGCATTTTATGTTTGTTTTCATCTCAGATTACTAAGCCTTCAAACCATTATGATGCACTCAGTAGAAAGAACTAGGAGAAATTAGTCGCACAAGCATATATAACAGTGCCCAAATTTTGTAATCCTCATTCACTATATGTTTGAGGGAAAAAAGTATTGCGATAGTGATATCATTTACTCTATAGAGATGTCCTAGTTAATGCGATCAAAGATGCGTCGGAGATACGCACTGTACATTTCACTGCGAACAAGTTTACTTGTCTCACTGATACTCTGGAAATTTCCGACTTGCATATGCATTCGGCGTCTTATTAATATACAGCAAACTAGTATTTTCAGTCTCCAATAGAAATTCTGAAAACTTTTCTCTGCTTCTGTAATCAAAATGCACCGCATCTCGATAAGTATAAGACTACATTGCGAGAATTTTTTGACCTTGTATTTATGTTTTTCCAAATTCTTGAAGGATGGTAGAAGTGTCAAGGGAAATGGCAGAAGGGCTCACAGAGTTATGCTTACAAGGCTGCTGGCTTTGGCGGCCCATGCTTTGGCAGAGGTACAATTCTCATCTCGTTAAGACACGACTTGATCTTGTCCAATTCTGACTTCAATTTAACTGATATGATGTTGTTTAAATTTGGAATTATATGGTAGCTAGGCAGAAAGCAAACTGGAGCCTCAGGATTTATGGCAGGAGCCTGTTGATTCCGCTGTTTCACGGACTCCTTGTGCTGATAAACGTAGTTGGGAGCCTTGTGGTAAATTCAATTCTAATAACTTCTTTGCTATTCTATCTACACAAATATAAGAGATAGAACCTGCACTTCATGCTTGATTTATTCCTTACCTTGATTTCACCGTTCTTTACATTTCTTACAAGCAAATTCCATTCCAATATCTTTAGCTCCTGATTTTTATTTTTATTTTTATTTTTTGTGATTCTTGCCAATATAGAAGGGAAGAATGGCTACATCCTAGTCAGTGCAAATGGAGGTATAAACCAGCAGCGAGTGGCTGTAAGCATTTATCCTGAAAAAGAATAACTTTTTATGATGTTTTTCTTATAAAATTCGAGAGAACTCCGGAAAAGAAATTAAGGGAGTATATGGCTACTTGTTGTAGTAAGACTGTGGAGCTTCTGTCAACATCTCATGCTTTCAACTTACCTTGGTGATTCGGTTGTCTAGAAGGTCTATCATTGTTGCTGCTTATTTAAAGCGACATTTAACAGCTTGAGTAGGCTAACAATGCAATTCTTAGTAAACATGCAAGAAATGGGAGTGCTTAACTACTACTTCTTTCAGGAGTAACTATTATGGATTTTTTGGTTGCCATATGATAGTACTTTCATCTAATGCATTATTATGACTAATGTTCAGAATTTCTGCTATTATTCAATACATCAGACTGCTGATTACATAATTTTGGAAAGAAAGAGCACGGCATACTAGATGATGCATTTATAAAAGTTATTTCCTATAGTAACATTATTTTCCTAAGAATTCCTTGTTTCTGAATCTTTAATCTGACATGATTGTGCACTCTCGAAGGGAAAAAAAAGAAAAAATCTTGCTCTTTATTCTTGAATTTTTTTCTTGAGATCTTGCTTTCATCAACTTTGTGGCTTTTGATTAAAATTGTTTGGACTTTAACAGATTTGCAATGCTGTTGCTGTTTCTCGTTTACTTAATGCAACTCTTGTCATTCCGAAGTTCCAGTATAATAGTGTATGGAGAGATAAAAGGTATGCTTTTTTTTGTGTTGCAATATTTTCTGCACGCCTTTTCCTTCTCTGCAGAGTATGCCTTATTTATATTTCTTGAAGAAATTACTACTTTAGCTTCCGTATCTGCATGATCTAGTATAAAGCATTATTTGTTGTTAAACCGAGTCAGAAAAGATATACATGATAATCTTATGTAAGAGCCTTACTGCAATCGTCAGTGAATCTATCTCTATTATCATCTACTTGTACCTGCAATAGTAATAAAAACTTTCAAGGTGAACACAAAAAAAGAGTCATTTCATGGTGTAATTTTCACAAATAAAAAAAAATCATGGTGAATATGCTTTCCTCACTAAAATTACTGGGAAAACTAAAATTTCTAACCAACCATAATTCCTTTATGACATGGACATTTCCGGATTATCTGGTATTCTGAAAAGTTACGTACATATAAGAAACAACCTCATGTATCTATTTGTATACATGTGTATACATACATGCATCTGTATTTGTATATGTTCATGCCCCAGTAATGTGTCAAAATCTGCAATGCAAAATCACATTAATTTGACAAAATATTTGAATAGAGAAATATGTGCAAAACACTGCAAGTTTGTTAGAAAGTGCTTACAATATGCGGGGTGTTACAGTTGGCTTCAACGGTTGGAAACTGCTGAAGTTGGCATCTTAGAAATGGCCAAGAAAAGTAATTAGAGCAGTTAAGAAAAGCTATGAAGATCAAATGACATCTGATCTATGAAAAAACTGAACTGGGGCAACAGTTTTGTTCCGCTTTAGTCTCAATCTCTCTATTTTACCTGCTATTCTGGCTTATTGCCATTTGTATAAAGATTAATTCGTTTGTAGCTAGTATATGATGCTTCCCAGATAAACTATATAGTGTATATATAGGATATGCTAATGCTAAGATTAGACCATACTCTGCCATATGTAGATATGGAAAGTGACATGATGAATTCTATATCTTAGCCAATTCAGCGATATATATCAGGAGGAGCATTTTATTGATTATTTGAAAACTGATATTCGGATTATCAACGCGCTTCCGGTGGAACTACAGTCGTTAGACTTGGAAGCCATTGGCAGTATTGTAAGTGTATTCTTGGAACTCTATTATAGGAACGAAAAGAAAATTAATGTCAAATTCTTTGTCTCGGCTAATTTAACTTTGTGAATTCTCTTTTAGGTGACTGATGCTGAAGTCATGAAAGAGTCAAAGCCAAGTTTCTATGTTAGAAAGATCTTACCGATTCTACTTAAGAACAGGGTTGTTCATTTCGTCGGATTTGGAAATCGTTTAGCTTTTGATCCTATACCCTTTGAGCTACAGGTATCCATTCCTTCCGAAATCTATCAGAGCAATCACATTATGTGCTTGACCGCTTCCATATGTTATGTCTTTGCCACTCCAGTCTTTATTCTCAAAATATATTATTTAGCGCTTTGTTATCTAACGAAAGTTCTATTCAGAGGCTCCGGTGCAGATGCAACTTCCATGCTTTACGGTTTGTTGATAAAATACAAGAAACTGGAGCTTTGCTTGTGAAAAGGATGCAAAATTATCGTACACATTCAAATCCTTTGGAACGTAATCTCTTAGGTCGGTTTATAGAAAAAGTGAATCCCGATGACAAAAATAACATCTCTTCCAGATACTTAGCTGTGCACCTCAGGTTTGAAATTGACATGGCTGCTTACTCTATGTGTTACTTTGGTGGGGGCAAGGATGAAGAGGAAGAGTTAGAAGCATACCGAGCCATCCACTTCCCTGTATTGACACTTCTTAGGAAAACGACGAAGTAATTATAGTTCATGAACATTTTATTTTCGTGTTACTTCTTAGTTCTAATATACGAGAGTAATTTAGATTTTCTTTTCTTATCATTTTAGGGTACCTTCAGCTGCATTCCTGCGATCTGAAGGCAAATGTCCTCTCACGCCTGAAGAAGCAGTGCTTATGCTCGCTGCTCTTGGCTTCAAGCGCAGTACAAGCGTATATATTGCAGGTGCCGAAATATATGGAGGGAAGTCGAGAATGGCTGCTATAACTCGCCTGTATCCAAATTTAATAACGAAAGAGAGTCTCCTTTCTACTGCCGAAATCGAACCCTTTCGCAATTATTCCTCTCAGGTATTCAACTATTTTTTTTTGCTTTAATTTTCTAAATAGCTACTCTTTTAATTATAACACTTGGCATTACTAGAAGTTTTGCTTGTCGACCATGGAAATCTATATTTGCACAATAACACTTGGCATTACTAGAAGTTTTGCTTGTCGACCATGGAAATATATATTTGCACATGAGAAGAAACACAAACTGTTTTGTATTCGCATGCTGATGCATCTATACTACAGGACTTGTATTTCACCCTTCCAAATGACCGTTATGAGGTGATTCCGAGAAATTAAGAAAATTATTTTGTTGAGATTTGATTTCCAATTTGATTATTTTGGCATTAAATTGTTTTATATGAATACATGTTTGGTTAATATACATTTTCGGGATAAAATCATAAATGCCATATTGGACTGGCTTCCTACCAAAGTAGAGATAAATAAAAGAACCAACTTCAATGATTCATTATGTAAATTTTTAATTAAACTAGCTGCCTTGGACTCTGAATGCAGTTGTAGCGTAAACAAGAGCGGTAAATCTAATGCTTTATAATTCCTCACAGCTAGCTGCCTTGGACTTCATTGTGTGTGCTGCTGCCGATGCATTTGCGATGACAGATTCAGGGAGCCAGTTGTCATCCCTTGTTTCAGGGCATCGAATGTATTATGGTGGTGGGAAACTTCTCACAATAAGGCCCAACAAACGCCGATTAGCCAGCATCTTCTTAAAAAATTCCACAATAGAGTGGAAGGAGTTTGAGGATAGAGTGAGAAAGACAATAAAACAGACGAAGCAGGTTCATGAAAGGCCGGTCGCAAGGAGTATCTATAGGCACCCACGATGTCCGGAATGCATGTGCAAGATTGAACAGTAGCTACGATTTTATTTGCGGTCACTCTTAGTACTTACTAACCAGTTCACCACCAATTGTTATTAGATTAATTATCCAGTGTACCAGTTGGTGCTTTTTGGAAATTCTGAGAAGGTTCATTGGAACATCAATTTATAGCCAAGAGTGGCTCTATCAGAGCTAAATGTTCCTGGGCCCCGAATTAAGTAGTGATCTCTGCAATGGGCTGCCTCCTTCAATCAGGCTACTTGATTGATTGTTGGTATATGTTTGAGGTGATCGGTAATTCCTTATCTTGAAGTGGGATCGCGATAGCGATGGGTGTATGTAACAACCCGGCCCACTAGCAATAATAACTTGTTGGGCTCAAACTACAATTCAAAAACTCAAACTACAGTCCAAAATATTTATACTCAGTTATTATTACTAGTGTCCATATTTTTTATATATTTAAAGATATTCATTCCGTTTAGGCCTGACATCGTCGTCAGTCCGTGTCACTAGTGTCCATATTTTTTATATATTTAAAGATATTCATTCCGTTTAGGCCTGACATCGTCGTCAGTCCGTGTCTTTTATATATTTAAAGATATCCACTCCGTTTAGGCCCAAGATTATCAGGCGATGTGAGGTTCGTCTCGCTAGTCCTGCCATCTAGACTCGGGCTCAATTCAGACTCGTAACATATTTTTGACTGGTTATTGGCTCTAATATCAAATGTAACGATTCGGTCTACTAGTAATAATAACTCGCTGGGCCCAAATTATAGTTCAAAATATTTAAGTCCAGTTATTATTATTAATATCTATATATTCTATATATTCATTCACAATTCTAATGCCATCCGATATGGGATACACACCACAATGTAACAATTATTTGAAGTGGATCAAGAGATTATCTCGTAGGGCTTGCTTTCCAGGCTGATAGTAGCTGTTGAGAATGAGGGGTGATTTGAGGGGCATCAATCATGCTTATTGTGAAGTGTGGATCATTGATTTTTGTTGTTGATTGCCTTTTATTAATTTCTATCACTTAATAGAGTTTATTGCGGTGTTGTACTATAGAATATGCAAGTCGATGCCAGTTGGGATAATCGACTAAGTAGAGCCTGTGAAGTCATTATATTTTGGTTAGCACTGATCTTTCTTGCATTTATTTGCTGTGGGAGTTGATGAGCCCCCTGTTGTAGTTAGTGAAAGAGAACCTTTTGTTTCAATCGTGTACTCTGCTCCACCATTTTGTTAGAGCCTAAATCATCCTACCAAGAAGATCCCTTTTATGATTGGAGGATTAATATATTAGAATGTGCTCTAGCATCAGTTTAATTTGTCTATTGAAGTTAAATAAATGATAGCTGGGAGCCGTCAATGCTGCAGAAATATGACCTAGCTCAAATTAAATAAATTAAAAAGGTTATATGATAAAATTTTTTTTTTTTTTTTTTTTTTTTTTTTTTTTTTTTTTGGAGTTAGATAGTCAGATTAAAATTGGTGATAGTTAAAATAAATTTTATACATTTTTTTTTTTTTTTTTTATCTTTCTCTTTTGGCATTTTTGTGGATTAGGTTTATCCGGTGACATTGAACGTTGAACAAACTATCCTCATGAAAGCATTGTCTTTTAGCCTTTTGACGAAGGTCGCACAATCAGCATTTGATTATATTTATATTTTCATTTCGGAATGAAAACCTTGCTGGCACGAGTCAATTACTAAACCAATTATTGTTGGTTGGTTGGTTGGTTAACAACCTCTCCTCTCCTACTCAGGCACTGTATGAAACATCTTATTTCAAGGTAATGCCGGGTCCACTCTTTTATTTGGATATAATATGTTTATTTGGATATATAAACATATATTTTTAAGTTTTCTAGGGAAATCGTATAAGTTATATATCTTAACTAATTCAATTCAGTATGTGCAACATTATACCATTTACGTTACGGACTAATTTGCTACAGTATTAATTTTAAAGAAATATACAGAGTTCTCATATTCCTAGGAGAGCATATTTTGTTTGGTTCCTAGCTAATGTGGAAGCAACAAAATGATCAGTATTATACTAAGAATTACAATACAGATTAATCAATTTTCCCACTTAAATATACTCTTAAACTAATTAATGGCACAATACAAGTCATTAAAAAGAAAACACTTATAGATGAGAGGCGAGCTACTTCAGTATTTTATGTTAGTTTGGTCTCTAAATGGAATCAGTTTCGCAAATAAAAACATAGGCTTAAAGAGAGGCTTACCATATGGCGGTTTCTGTTTTTTTTTTTAAAAAAATAATAATAATCCTTTCCTTCTTTATCAGATTAAGCGTATACTATACTATATAAAAAAAAATAATACTATTCATATATTTTATTTAGAGTATATGATATATATATATATATATATATATCATCCATTCAAAAATAAAATATTTATTACTAATCATATTGACTATATTTTAGAGTGGGTGAGGAATAAAGAAAATATAGGAAAATTCCCCTGAACTTTACTTTGATACTATACAGAGGTGTTTGGTTCCTGTTGCATAAAATTCACAAATAATTTTAGATTTTTTGTAATTTTATTCATACGAATAGGAACATCTGAAATGCTGGGCACACCTTTTTTCTTCACTTGCAAGGAAATGCGATGGACTCAGTGTGATTTCCAACAAATTTGAGCTAAGCATTTTCCTTCTCTAAAAGCCAAATTGCTTGAGAACGGTCTAAATTAATTGATGTTAAGGGGTTAATTAGTGAGGGTAATGAAATAATTGGTATCATTATTAAGAAGGGCAGTTGGGTACAATTTGGTACAATCTAATTAAGGACACACATGCAGCGAATAAATGCTTTGATTTGACCACCCAATCTGATGTTTAGTTGATTGCCGTGTTGCTTGTTGTTTATCGGAAGGTAATCCATTCCAATCAAGCAAACTGCTACCATCAATGGCTCAGAAGAACAAGACAAAACAGGATTAACAGAATAACAGGTGGAACAAGTCTATTGCCAAATTGCATTAGTTCCTATTGCTGGAATTTCATTGTCTTTAGGCTCTACTTGAGTATGTTAGATATTTAATGATAAAATATTTAATAAACAATGTAACTTTCTTTGCAAATAGTTTTCTTTTTTTTTCTTTTTTTTTTTTTTTGCTTTTTAATTTTTTCTGCGGTGATCAAGACACATAATAGTTTTTTAAGAAGAAAATAAATATTCTTTTTTTTCCTTTTATATGTGTGTTTTTGCTATTGCGTTTCTCTTTCCGTCTTTTCTGCTTCTACCAGGGCGCGCCCTTCCTTCCTGTCATTCTCAAAATATGTAGCATTTTCATCGTGGTTGCCGTTTGCAAGCACGCGCTCCGCCGCAGTCTTATATATCTCTCCTATCTGCATCGTATCCAAGCGGTAGAAAGACGAACTGAAAAAAAAAAAAAAAACAAACAAAAAAAAAAAAAAAAAAAAAAAGGAATACGAGTATTATAGCCCGTTCAGTCAAAACTCAGATCGAATTGTAAAATTTAAACTAGTGGTATGTTTATATAAAAATATAAAATCAGTAAAAATTTTTATACAAATTAATCTATTATATATAAATAATATATATAATTAAAATATATATTATAAAAAATATATATATATATATATATATATATATATATATATATATATATATATATATATATATATATTTGCGTTTTTTGAGTTTAATTCACGCAAGCCAAGTAATGTTCAAACTCCACTTCAAATTAATTTCGATTTTTTTTTTATTTTTTTTTCTGTTCAAGCTCAGACTTATTTAATTACGCGCCGGACTCCAAAGACTCGAATACCAAGCCAAACAGGGTGGCTCGCTCATATCCCAGCCATATTTCTAAAAAAATAACTTAATTAATATTAATTTTTAATTTTTAATTAGTGTGTTCTTCACTTGAATTAAACTCTCTTTCTCTCTCTATATATATACACACACAAAACTTTGAAATTAGGTTACTATATATAATCAATAGTACTAAACATTTATTATTATCAAATTTTTAACTCTTAAATAAAGCATCGTGCGGTTAAAATAACAATAGTCCTCTAGAGCTTAGTTTGTGGTTAGTAAAATAGTGTGATGTAAAGAGTAAAAATATATATATAAGAAAACTTAACGATAGAAAATTTAATAATGCGTACTGAGTGTTTTGTATTATTGATGATATAATAGTCTCAAAGAATATGATTTGGACCCAATATGATGTAAAGAGTAAAAATGAGTAAAAAAAAAATACAATGATAGAAAACTTAATCATACTAAGTGTTTTATATTATTGATAGTATATATAGATAATAGCTGGGCTCCTAACCTTCGAATATGAATATATATATATACTGCTAAAATCTCTTTTTCTAGTCGAGTATCAAAGAATATGATTTGGACTACTCAACCATAACGAAGCAGATTAACCTATACTCCATTTGGGATGTGGGTTTAGTACACAATGCAAGGAAAAATCGGCATCACATATAATGGTCTTAAACACTTATATATAATGCTCATTTTGTGAGAACTCTTATTATTGTTTAATAACAATAAAACCTGTTGAGCTACCACAGAGTACGTACAACAGTGGGGTAGAATCACATGGTTGGATTTGACATTAACCCTAACAAATTTGTAGGTCTTAGTTGTCTTTTGACATAAAAAAAAACATTTAGGGTTCCACCCGAGTCAATAGATGCTACGTTAACGTGCAAGCTCATCTTTATTTAGTCCCCACCAGTGGGTAAGAGAGTGCTTTCATGGTGTTTTCTCTTTTCCCTGGGTGATGTAAAGAGATAAATACATAATAATGGTTCCATCAATATGCCCGTGATTGAACACTCTGATGAATAAGATAAAGAAAAGAGCACCAAAATATTTTTGGATAATAAATTATACTGTTGGTTATTGAAATTAAAAATCAGTAAATAAAGTTCAATAACTTAAAATAAAATTTTGTCAAGTTTTTTTTTTTTTTTTTCATCTAGTTTGAATAAAAGTATTTCAAAATATATTATTATTATTATTATTCTACAAATAATAATTATAACACTACATAAAATAGATGGTATCTAGCGCAATTGATTAAAATTTTGATGATTCCTAGCTAAAATTCTGAATTTGGAACTTAGTTATTCTATAATTCTGGCTAAATTTATATGTTAAAAAGGTACCGGAAGAGTATAGCTTGTTACGTCTCTCTCTCTCTCTCTCTCTCTCTCTCTCTCTCTCTCTCTCTCTCCTCAACCCACCCACCACATCCCTACAAAAAAAAAAAAAAAAAAAAAAAAAAAAAAAAAAAAAAACACAGAAAAAGAAAAAGAGATTGGTACTTGGAGAACTTTATCACATGGCCACAATGGCTAAAATATCCTAATAAATACCAAAAAATAAATTGGGCGTGAGCATTATACGAAGGAAATTATAAATCAATCTCCATCTTTGAAAGAAACGTGCTTCTATTAATTACATGACGTAGATGCGATGATTATTTCCGCACCTCGCATGTTCTTCTCACCTTGGAAATCAAGTTCAAAGTCAATGCTGTAATAATACAGCTAAATCGAAAGTTAAAAATTAATAATATAAAAGAAAAAAAGGAGAAGTATATATATATATATATATTGCGATTAGAGAAATTGACACGTACATCACGAACCGCATGAATCATTTTATATTTTGTTTTACTAATTTTTTTTTTATTTCTAATAGCAAAGTCGTTAATTAATTAAACCTCCTCTAAACTAAAAGCCGTGTTAGGTGCCATAATATATATACTCTTTTGCTTCTCATCATTCTCTATGAACTTATTTCTCACACACCTCTCTCTCTCTCCTCTTAGCCATAATCCATAAACGCTCGCTAAGGCCTTATAATTAACTATAGGAGAAATTTAAGGAATTGGAGGAGATCGATCACACCGCAAATAATTAATTAGCTAAACACAATGTCTACTTATTCCTACATCTCCATCACTCAAAAACCCATTTCAGTGATCAAACTGAAGCAACCAAAGTCGTCCTCATCAAAACAGAACCCCCTCCTCCCGTCCCCGCGCCGCGCCGGTCGCTTCTTCGTTCCGTTCCTCGTCATCTGGGCATTGCTCAACTTCTCCCAACTCCTCCTGCCCCCGCTGTCCTGCGGGCGCTTCCTGCCGCGCCTCCGACATCCGCTGCGTCCGCACGACGAGTTCTGGAGGTGGGCGCAGGCGACGGCGACGGTCCATGCGCAGCCGTGCCTGAGCTTCAGCGAGTCGTACCGCAACGCGTCGTCGACGAAGCCGCGGAAGTACATGATAGCGGTGGTGTCCGGAGGGCTCAACCAGCAGCGGAACCAAATCGTCGACGCGGTGGTCGTCGCACGGATCTTAAAGGCGGCGCTTGTGGTGCCGGTGCTGCAGGTCAATCAAGTGTGGGGCGACGAGAGGTGGTGCTAGGGCCTACTAGGGTGCTTACGTTTGTTGCATTAATTATTAGTGAGGAGTGGTTGGGTTAAAACGGTTAATAATTTCGGATTAATATGCAATTGTACTTGTTTTTGTTCTAGTGCAGTGAATTTGGGGATATATTTGATGTTGGGCATTTCAAGAAAACGCTGAAGGATGACGTGGCGGTGGTTTCCACGTTGCCGGCGACGCACCTCGCGCGGCGGCGGGTGAGGGCGCCGGTCATGCCGTTCCATGCCGACGAGATTTGGGTGCAGACGCACTACACGGACAAGGTTTGTTAAAAGAAGTCCAAACCTTAATTTTTTTTTTTTTTTTTTTTTTAATAAATGCACATTTTTAATTAAGAGATAGTGAAGTTGTTGTTAAAAGCTAACCTTTTTCAAATGTGAGGTCATTGTGGGACCAACCAGTTAAAAGTGAGGGGCCCAAAGAGTTGGAAAATGCAACACGTAATCTTCACGAGGGACTCCTAATATTTAAAACATGGCCCCTTGGATTCTTTAATAAGATGCCCGAAGCATTTTAAAATATTTTATAGTATTTTGTTTTCCCCTTCTAAGCAATAAAATGGCTCATATACTGTTTGAATAGCATTGGTGGAAGAAGACAAATAACATATTAATTATAGTTCCCTCAACTGTTGTTCACTGTTTCTGTAAGGTAAATTAGTAATTAATTTGAGCTTGTGACAACTTGTAGAACAGGCTTTTACTTTTTGGTTTATTAGACATCTATTTCTACGGATACACCCAGCTGGTAGTCCAGCTGCTGTTTATCATGGGAAGTTCTCTGGAGGTCACCCTTGGAGTTGTCTTAGTATTTTATAAAGAAATCTATTCAAATCAATGCTCAAACTGGCAATTTGTATGGAAAATTAGTTGCTGTACTTTGAAGAATGTGATCACATGGGGACACTGCATCTCCTTGTAAATTGACTTATTTTACTCTAAGACCATAGACCTTGTTTTTTTTTTTTTTTTTTTTTTTTTTTTGTTTGAGAGAGAGAGAGAGAGAAAAAAAAAAAAACATCTTATTTATTTATTTTTAAAATAAACTTAACTGAAAATATGAACCAACTAGACTTCGAACTCGAAACCTCGAATATCAACCATCAAGTCTTTTACCAATTACGCTGGAGACGACCGATGACCTTGTTTATTCTAAAAGCCCGTAGATTAGATTGTTCTTAATAGCCCTTTTTAAATTTGTTTCCTTGGTACAAGAACAGCAAGTTACATTCAGATTACAGAGTCAGCCATGTGGTGTCTAGAGCAAGAATCACAGCTATTGCCAACTTAGATCACAATTGAGTTAAAATATTAATATAGGATTTTGAATTTCCAAAAGTAAAAGCTCTGACTGGAGAAGATTTTAGTCACAAGCTTCCTAAACTTACACAGAAAACTCCTCCCTTCTTATTTTCTTTCCTAATCATCTCCACATCTCTACTCGTAACATATGCATTTGACTTTAGATCCTTCAGTTCTTTCACAGTAACGAGAACTCAAAATCAGAATGCTCCTTCAGTTCTGACACTCCAAAGTACTTTTTCAAATTGAACAGAGAAATTTCTTAGACCTATCTAACCTATGGATCAATGATATTCCTCTGCAGCTTAGCAGGGACAGCATACTTCTTCTCCGAGCTTTTGACTCGAGACTTGCCAAGAATCTCTCTGCTGACCTACAAAAGCTAAGATGCAAGGTAAGACATTTCATGGTCCTCTAAGTTTATTTGTTCATATAAAATTTAACTTGAGTCTTGGACCATACAAAATCTTGTAGGTGGCTTTTGAGGCTTTAAAGTTCCAACCATGGATTGAAGATATTGCAGAGAAATTCATTACTAGGATGAGAGTGGAAGGACCATACATGGCCTTGCATCTAAGGCTAGAGAAGGATGTATGGGTTAGAACAGGTTGCCACTCAGGGTTAGGTGCGAAACCCGACCTTTTGATTGCAAATGAGCGTGCATCAAATCCTCAATTCCTAACATCTCGTACTAAGCTCACAGCCCAACAGCGTTACCATGCCGGTCTTTGCCCCCTCAATGCCAATGAGATCTCTAGGTACACTCCACTGGCATTTTAATCTTATCTCCTACTTTAATGAGTATATAAGACTAGTTGGTTTGGACCCATAATCCTAGATTGACATGCTTTGTCCTTTCTATTTTAGTAATATTATTCGCTCGTTGTTTGGTTTTAACTTTTAACTAGTGCAGTTCTCAGCTATGGCATTGTTAATCTTCTTTCTGTCTTATAGGATGCTAAAAGGACTTGGTGCATCTGAAGACACAAGGATCTACTGGGCTGGGGGTGAACCTTTTGGAGGAGAAAAAGCACTTCAACCACTGAAATCAGAGTTCCCCAAATTATTCAACAAATGGAACCTAGCAAGGCAAGGTGAACTCGATGCTCTCAAGCATAAACCATCAGTGCTCGCTGCATTAGACTATGAAGTATGTCTAAGGAGTAAGCTCTTCATAGCAAGCCATGGAGGAAACATGGCACGCTCCTTACAGGTAAAATAGACTGCGACTTTTCTATATCGGATTGAAATTTGATTAATTGGCCTTTACTAATTCTACTTATCTGATTAACGAGCAGGGACATCGAACTTACACGGGTTATGGCAAGCCTATCAGACCAAACAAGAAGCTACTAGTACAGTTATTCTTGAACAGGACCTTAAGTGATACTGAGATCAGGAAGAAAATAAAAAAAATGCACACAGATTCTTTAGATTCAACATCACATTTCAATGTTAGTACAAACAGAGATGTCATTTCCTTTCCTTTTCCGCATTGCATGTGTACAAAACAAACATAAGTTTGAGTTAACAAAGAAATTGGTCGACACAGCTTACGAGTACATAGCAGATGTTTGTAAATACTTTGAGAGTAATTTACAAACATCTCCTATGTACTCGCGTCTGGGAAACTCTTTTCAGGTAAATATAATGACTCAGTTAGTCCACTTATATTAACAACTTGCTTGGCTTGATTCATGTGGCCCAAAATGCTTAATCCAACATTAACAATGCTAAAGTGCTTGTTCCCCACATATGCATGTATAGTTCCTATTCTATCCTATTAGTGTATGATGACAAGAGGGGTTCCCTAGAGGTGGGGTCACAACACGATAAACTTCAGAACACCAATTTACTAGTCCTCTCTTTTCTCCATAAAATAAAAAGGGAAAAAAAAGGAGAAATGTCAAAAATATAAAAATGGTAATTTGATGAAATAATGCCTCTAAAAAAACTCAATAAAAATTTTCAACAGTTAAAACACAGCAAAAAGAAACAAGACCAAATTTATCTTTCTATATAGCAGAGTAAAACTATACCAGCTTACCTTAGATCTGGAGTTCTCTTTCCAAGCCATTTACTCCGTTTGATTATAATCTAAACCTGCTCCATACTTCCATGCTTCCAAATGCCGTCTCCATTCATATTTCTTCTTTGGTGGTAGGGATTCAACCCATGACCTTCATAATAAATATTTAAAAGAAAAGGTCTTAAAAGCAACAGCAAAATGTAGCACCAGAAAAGTCTACATGCAAGCTAAATAAACAGCTATGGCCCTGTACCTAATGATAGGATCAATAAAACTGGATAGAAACGTATAATAGCCAAGCATCATAAAATGAACCGACCAGTCAAGGATCACATCAGCTCCAACCTAAATAAAGCAACAACAAAAAATAGCAGCAGATTATTTCGCAACTCCAGCAAAATATCAACAATCTATAAAAATGCAGATGCATTCAACAAACTCATTTATATCTCAGGGAAAATCTATTGGGAAAATGCTTTGCTAGTAAAAAAAAAGTACCTTACAAATTCAAATTACTAGTAAATGCCAGAAAGGGAGAGAAAATGCAGAAAAAAAATGAAAATCTTGACTTCACCTGCATAAATATTGAGGGTATGATCAGGGGCTGGGATAGCATAACAGAACCCAAAGTTTTTACCAGTGGACCAAACTGTATTACATCCTACAAATGCACAATGATATTAAATTACAACAATTTTCTGTTGCAAGAGATTGCGTGATGTCAACTATAAGACAGCAAGTTAACAAAACTAATTTTTTCTGGCAGTTTTATGTCGGAAAAAGAAAAATTAAGAAGAATGAATAATTAGAATCATGCACCAAATAACAACCTGGAGAAATGGCCGAAGAACTGAATCCCCAAGCTTCTGGTGAAATATAATGTGATTCCACAAAAGAATTTCAAAAGTCAAAGCTACATAAGCGTGTAATTTCTAAGGAAAATTTTATGGAAAAAGTTCTTCTACCTGCATGGATTGAAAATTCACATAAAGCAGTTCATTAATAAAATTTGGTGAAATATCAGCATGTGGCCTTGCTGACATTGCCCTCTGAAACAACCATGATGCACTTAAATTTGGCTGCAACATGAAGAATTATATTAAGGCCTTTGCATCGGATTATCTTAGTAAAATTGAACTGGAAATACTAACCAAATAAGGATTTAGCAACCGCAAACTATGTGAATCTAAGAAATCTCCCGCCATTGCTTCATATATACCTTAATCTCCGAAAACCAGAAGGAATGTTAGTCTGCTTTCATCCATGTAAGTTCCTAAAAATCATGATCAAATAAAACATAGAATATAAGATCATATCCTATAATTTGTGTTGCTTTCCCTTGGAATCTGTTTCTTCACTGAAACGTATGAAGTGTAAGGTAAATTCAGATTTCTACCCAAATTAATATGAGAATAATGTGAGAATAATGAGAATAACGAACATAACTAATTAGGGTTCTAACAACAGGAATGCTAACACTTATTTTGATAAAAAGAACATCAAAAGAATTTTTTAAATAGTCACTACTTGTGCTGATCAACTTATGATTACCGTTTGCAAATTGTAGAACTTATTCATTAAATTTCACAAATTCATCCATTGCATATTGTTTTTCAATTCCTACACAACGAAGTGAATGGTCCAACTTAAATGATCAATTCAAGCCCTATATACCAGTTGAAAGCCGGCTTAAATGTCGCGTAATGCTCCCAAAACCTCCAAAAGAAACTGGTGATTGGATTCCACTAGCATCGCCAACCTGCAGTGTATTGTTAAATGAAAATAATTGAAGAATAAAGAAATAGAATGAGTTAGCAGGCATTAAGTCAAAAGGAATCACAATATCATATACCTGTAAAACACGATCAAATGCTGCTGACAAGGGGCTGTAAGAATTAAGATTATGAGAGGTGTCAAAACTAAAACAAATAGATGTTAAAGTAAATTTTTATTTCGAATTCCACAAAGTTCCAAGAATACAACTAAACTTTGTAAGAGAAACATGAAATAATTGAATCTTAAAATCAGTTGGACTTGGAACTAATAGTAGGTTCATGATCATTTCAAAGTGCACGGTTCCTTAACATATATGGGTCCAATCAATAGAGCAAGGAGGGAAAAAGATGAAGAATATTCTTATATGCACAAGTATCCCTAGTATAAAAAAAAACGTAGCTGAGAAACAAAAGTACAAGAAGAGTTTACTCCGCAACATAGTTATCAGGGTTCTTACCTATCACGATAAGTAGGAAAAATGCCGAAGATGACTCTAAGAATTTCCAATTGGTCAAGAGATATGTCCTATAGCAGAATAGACATAATAACTAATCATTTAAAATAAGTGATGAATGCAATAAACTAACTTGATTCATGAAATGAAGGTAAGGTTTCAAATGGATTGTGTTGAGGACTAATTATACTACATTACCTACATGATATAACTTCCAAAGATTTCCTTTACTTCACTGAGGATGTGGTCTTTAAGAATTTTCACTTTATGCTGAAAATGAATTCCCTTAATTCAGATGTTCCACCAACTATGACCCTCTTATGAAGAATAAAATGTTCCTTTTGAAGAATAAGGAACATGTTCCTTTTTATAAAATGTTCCTTATGACCCTCTTATGAAGAGTAAAATGTTCCTCTTGCGTCAAGAAACTTATAACACAATGTAAAAGTTTATAAGATATGGGCCTTGATAAATATAAGACAACACAATGTAAAAGTTATGAGATACGGCCTTGATAAATATAAGACAAACAATGTAATAAAAATAAAATAAAATAAAAATTAATTAAAAAAAAACGCAATACTAACCTGATAAGCTGTCATAAGATCCCAATATTCCTCTAAAAGCTCTTCCAACTTCGGAGCCCCAGGTTGCGCATCAACATAAGTGAACATATAAGTGGTGCGATCTGTGGGACCAGAACCAGCAGGAAATGCCTAGAAAACTGTTCAGATGAGACCAAGATCTGACCAGTCTATGTTGTACTAGATAATATGCACAAATTATGACTGATTAAAATCAGCTCTATCAACGGCTTAGTTTACCTTTTATGTAAAAGTTAGAGAGTGTGTTGAACATACTTTATGTGGAACTATGCAGAATGCCATTGTATTTAAGGAGTAAGGATATAATTGTTTTGAAGGTCCACTATAAGGTGATAATGTAAAAGATGTCTAATATCTGGTGTCCTTTTGGTTAGAACTGAGATAAGAATAAGAAACATACCTCCCAAAAGTACTGTGCAACGGAATTTCCTGCTTTCTTCACAGATGAGCTGCTAAAAATGACATCACTCGTCGTATTATTACGAAAACCACGAGAGCAAGAGCCAACAACAAGGCATACTCCATCTGGTTTTCTAGCACGGCGTATCTATTAAATAAATTAGATGAGCAAAAACTTTATGGAATTGAAAACCAATAAAAACAAGAAACATAAATAGTTTTGGCACTAATTATAGTCACTTGGATTGATATTGAACACAAAATAGGAATAAAGAGTTATCCCAGTGGCTTGCAATCAATTCTAAGCTTGGAATCAGTTCTAAGTAGTCCCATTCTTCAGTTGTTCTGTTTAGTTCTATTCTTTGCTGAGTAATGTTGATTTATTTTTTCTTTTTACGACGTCTACTTGCTATGGCAAATATGACAAAACTATCATATTGAAGTTATTTGTTCTTAACAGATCATCATGTAAAAACTAGTAGCAGTGTTGTTTTCATCCATTGAAGTATACCACCCCTCCTACACTAATTCATGACCGTTCCCCTTATGAAAATTATATATGGTTACTTCCAAAACCACGCCCGGATTGACAATACTTCATATCAGGTGATCCCATATATAACCCCATTGAGTGATTGAACACACAGACTTTGTGCATTAAAAAAAAAACTTTTGCAGCATCTTTTGATCTAAATTTCTAGAATTGTTCGGAAGTATCACAAGAGTGAAAAACTATTCTGAATTGTGGTTAGCTTATGATATGAAGATTATTTCATACTTCCATTTTTCATACCATACCTCACCAAACCTTGAACAATGGATTTAGCAATTTTAACCTAAGTTTCATACAAAACTGATCCTCCAGCTTATTATAATGATTGTGCAATCCATCCAATGTTTCGCCATTTAGATTAGCATATGTTAGGTTACAGAAGTAAGAAAACAGCCTAAAGTATCAACTTCTATATATAGATTGCCCAAGTCTCTCAAAGCCTGAAAATATACAAGCACAGAAAACAGCCTAAAGTATCAACTTCTATATATAGATTGCCCAAGTCTCTCAAAGCCTGAAAATATACAAGCACAGAAAAGCAACAATTTCCACCAAGAATATGTAAGCAACATGCTTAAAGACATACCTGCTTCACAACTGGAGAGAAATTTCCCATAGAATCAATAACTAGGCGACAAGACAAAGCCTTACCATCATTCAGTTGAAGAATCTGAACAATAAAATTAACATGTTACTATCTGGCATCCAAGTCTTGTTGCTTATAGAGTTTCATCACCATTACACAGAATAGACAAATGGACAAACTATGCAACCTATATCGGGAAAGTTATGACAAAACTAAAAGGAAGCAAACATTCAGAATGCCATTGTTGTTCAGGTCATCGTCATTGTCATGTAATGGAGCAGAAAGGAATTTAATATACCATAATCAGTAATAAAATTTTATGCAAGATAGTAGCCTTTTGTAATAATGTTTTATGCAATATTTAAAAAAAAAAATGAAAACAAATTTCACATGGTAGTAGGCTTCTGTTACACTTCATAATGCAGCAATTACAGAAATGTAGAGATTTTTGACTTACCGCAACATCATCATAAATGCATATACTAGACAAACTTTTGCCTTCGAATATGATCCCACCTAAGGAAATAAAACGCTTCTTCATAATCTCCAAAAGTTTCACTGGCCTACATCCATAGATTACAGGTCATGCATTATCCAAGCTAGCCACTTAATGGCAATACCTATTTTAGTTAATGACATCATTATAGCAAAAATAATCTGATATTGACTTACGAAACTCCAAGATTAAGGATGTCCTCCACCCAAATGTCACCTTTCTTCTCAAACCCACACCTATTCTGAAAAAAGAGGAAACAGGAGTTATAGAAATGCTAGATGAAGATTATGTGATCAAATGGGCAATGGCAACAAAGAGTTCCATGAAGTTACAGGATTGAACTTAATTGCAGTAATCTGTTCAATTTCTTCTTCAGAAAGAAGACCAAGTTTGACGAGTTCCATGAGCTCTTTTCTTGAAATATTCCATTCTTGTTCTCTCTGTGAAAAAGCACAACTAAACACTTTAAAGTACATCAAAAATAGATGTTATCATATGGATAACTCTATAATTGCCATAGAGACTAACCCCTTTAAGCGTGTTTCTTTCGACAATTCCAACATGAAGACCTCTGGAACTGAGTGCAGTAGCAACAAAAACACCCAAAGTGCCACCGCAAACTATTACGTCAAAGACTCTTCTAGCATTGTCATGCAGATCCGACTGGAGAGATGAACCAAGAACCCTATCAACAACTTCATGAATTTTCTCTGAATTTGAACCTGACAAGCTCACATTAGACTCATGGAACTCGTGAAGAGAAAAGGATTCCCCGAAGTTATAGAATTTGGATCATAATGCAAAACTAGATATCAGTCTGTACACTAAACTAAACATGCAAGGGAGCTTTTTAAGCCTACATCTTTTATCACAATTTGGTTATTGAACATTTCTGAGAGATAGAAACTTGATATGCTTTACAGGTTGATGTTACATTCAGAAAGCTTATACTATCTGAAAATGAAGTTGGTGGGGATATCAAGTCATTGTAAATGCCATTAACCTTGTCAATTCAGTTTCTGTCTAATATTTCAGGGAGCTTTCAGAGACCGACCAGGAACAGATATAAACCTCCAGCAAGTCTCTAGAAATGACAGCAATGCAAGATATTAATTAATTCTCCATAAGATCGACAGCAGAAATGCATGTTATGTGGAATGAATAGTTTAGTATATTCCATGATCTCACACAATATAAGGAACATAGAGCAGGAAAGATGAGAAAACACTTGAAGCATAGAGATGTTCAGCAAATGACTTATATTCTGCATATAAAGTATCATGAGGCTTTTGGATCATAGTTGAACAAGATGGTCAGTAACTTTTAGTGGAGAAATTTTCAAATTGAAGAACAACGCAAAACAGAAAGTGACTATAAACTTTAATATATTAAGCAATTTGCTGATAATATGAAACCTACCTATTGGAGCAGCACAAATACTAGACCACAGCTGATCCAATCTTTTCAAAGCATTGTATGAGTAAGCCCCTCCTGCACCACCAACATCATCACTCCCAGAAATTCTTTCCATTATGCTCTACAAGATTTACCGTATTTAGTTAGATATTAATAAAAAAAACTACCAGAAGATCACTAACCAAATTAAATATATGTAAAATTGACAGTGGTTATATAAGTAAAGATTTTTCTATTATCACAGGAAAACAAAGTAACAACATATTTATTATATCACATTCAAGATCTGGTCAGGCTCCAGATTTTAATACATCAAATCAAGGAACCCCTCCCCAGCTTTGAATAGCCTTCCTGCTATCAATTGAAGCTGCTGCCCAAACATTCTATCCCTGATTTTTCATAAAATAAGCCAGAGGATCAAGAGTTCCCTATCCAAGAACATTTGAATTGAACTCCAGATTCAAGAACGTCGAATTTAAATATGAGTTAATGGAATCAAATTGGTAATTTAAATATGAGTAAATCGAATTCAACTCAGATTTTTAAAGCCAAATAATGAGTAGAGGTTGCAATTAAGATTTTCCTTCCTTCCACATCTAAACTTCTGTAATGGTGAGATCCCTAGGAGAGAGAGGAGGAGGGCAACACTGGGTAATGAGATTAGGGAGAGCGACAGGGATGAGAAGTGGGGAGATCTCGAGAGCGACTGGATAAGGCGGCGGAAGTGACTCAGTAGCGGGTCGGGCGGTCGGAAGGCGGATTTGAGCAGAGGATCCGCTTGGATCACATGCAGGGAAATGCCTGATGGGCCTGAGCATGTGGACAAATAAGCAACAGGAGGCCCAGTAGCCCATAATATAGCCAGAACCGACGAGCCCATCACATACTGAGAATTAACTCCCTGTCCTTGTAAAGTTTTGCAAACGGGTCCCTCAGTTAATAGAGTATAAATAGATAACTCAGGCATGTAATAATCAAGAAAGAATATAATAAAACTCCCATTTCCCTTCTCTCCTCTTCGACTCTCTTCTCTCTTCTTTCCCTTCTTCCCTATTATCTTCTACTCCCTTCCTCCCCTTGAGGAGTCACAAATACTGGAGCTGGAATTGTTGGATTTAATTTTTTCTATATATGGGCTAACATATAAATTTACAATTATATTATGGGCTATCTAATTTAATAGCGCCATTAAGTGATCTAATATGGGCTCTGGAAATATCTATTGGATATGGATTATTAATCTGTAGAAACCCAATAAAAGTCTAATTAGGGTTTATGGGATTCTAATTAAATATAGTATATAAAAAATAGGGATAATTGCCTGTGTACCCCTGAAATATAAAGAAATATCTGATTTACCCCTCTTATTTTTTTCTTTCCAATATGCCCTTCATACGTTCCACCGTTATTATACCCCTACCCCTTTGTTAAGTTAACTAGGGTTAAACTAGAGTTAAATAATAATCGGAGTTGAAACTATCAGATATACCTATTTTGCCCGGATTTAGAGGGTTAGGATTTTTAGGGTTTTATGGTTTAGGGTTTAGGGTTTTAGGGTTTAGGGTTTAGGGTTTTTTAGGGTTTAGGGTTTATGATTTTTTAGGGTTTTAGGGTTTAGGGTTTAGGGTTTAGGTTTAGGGTTTATGGTATATTTGAAAGGGCAAAATAGTAATTATATACAGATAACGGCAGTTCCTAACAGAGTTTAACTTCAGGAGTATTTTGGAAAGAAGTTGGAACGTAAGAAGGGTAGTTTTAATATTAGCCTTCTAAGAGGGGTAAATCTGAAAACAGGGAAATTTTTAGGAGTACGTAGGAAATTGCCCCTAAAAAATATATAAGGGTTGTGGTCCCGAGTCGGATTCCTGCCGTCAATTTATCCTGTCCCATTCATAACAAAAATAATTAGACGATGAATCTAGACTTGAAAGTATTCAATTCAGGCGATTTATTGTCGGTGTTTGGGAAACGATAAAATCTGAAAACACGTTTTATCATGCATGGATTCCGATAAGTGTTTATAATATTTTTAAATAGATGAACGATTATCTAATAATTTATATGTGTTTCTTGAATTATTTCGTATTAATTTACGTACGGATCTAACATGGAAACTACCAATACTACCGATTCCCATCATCTCCATTGGGTCACCTCTCAGCTCAGCATCATCAAGGCACCCAAGGATCAGGATCAGTTGTCATGGTATATCCTCAAAAAAGTCCCCTTCCGGTTGCTAATGTCATCTCTCGGAACCCCTACTATTATCCATAGCCATACCTTAGGAGGATACTCGGATTGCTGAGAGGTCAGAACCATTACAACTTCGTTCTAATTTCACAATTATGAACGCAATCACAATTTCCTTCGTGTAATATAACTTTCTCTAGCTGCATCCACACAGCTTGTTGCATTCTAATTTCGCGAGTTCTAAAACAAAGAATCGACCGCCAAGATCAAGAGTAAAAACAAAATCCACACAGACGATACACCTCGCAAACCAACTTCTTGCAAAAACAGAATGAAAATATCAAGAGCAAGAAATCGAGAGAGCTTTGCGAGGAAGCGCTTACTTGGGTTCTTGAAGGACCAGCAGAGGCTCCAGGAAACCGAGCGAACGAGGGCTTCTTGGGTGCGATCCCTCGTCTCCTCACCCCATAGCGAGTGGATAATAATAGAGGCGGTGATTGGATTTGGAGCGCAGTTTCTTGAAGCCGAAGTAGGAGCATGGCGATTGGCGGGTGATGAGAGACTTTTATGGGCAATTCATCGAACACCTCGTCGCCTCCTTTTTATAGTGTAGTTATTTATTAACGCGCACTGGCGAGGAGCTCTAACGGTAACTATTCGCCTTATCTCCTCCACGATGGGGTCCTCGTGTGTGGAAACGTTCCACGTCGTTTGGATGCTCCCGAACCAAAGCGCGCCCAAAAGCCGCTTTGTTTTCGATCCGCGTTGAACTCGGATCGGATTTATATGTGCGACCGACCCGATATTGGTGAGATAAAGGATTCTACAGTTTGGATTCAAAATTCGAACCAAAACTTAGATGCTCGATTTTTTATTATTATTATTTTTTTTTTATCTTGTGTGTGTTTATAACGAAATATTATGGGGCCACAATTCTTGCATTGTTAGTTAAAAAAAAAAAATTCCAAAGTTTTGTGTTTGGTAACTCAATTTTTATAAAATATTATTCTAAACTATTATTTTTTAAAAAAAAATATGGCATGTATACTTTTTAATTAAAAAAATTATAATTTAGCAATCTATCTATACCATCTATATCATATCTATACCATCTATCTATACCATAATTCTCATATTTTTAAAATGACGCGACGCATTCTTCATAGTTTATAATATTTTTATTTTTTATTTTTTTTACAATAGTTATCTACTCTCTCTCAACCTCTCACCTTCCCTCAATATCTTCTCTTCTTCTTTAACATTCCTCCCTTCATTTCTCCACATGCATGCTTCTTTAACATTCCTCCCTTCATTTCTCCACATGCATGCATTGATTATTTAATAATAATCTCCACCACATATATTATTAAATTATTATGGTGGTGGTGACGTTTAATGTTTCAACAAATCATAATTATCATTTAATAAGTTAATTAAGCATGGTGTTAATTTGCATTTTCTTCTTATATATCATCCCCTTCCCCCAATTCTCCACAGCCCTACCTCATCTCTTTCTTTGTGGAGTTTTTATAGACCCCGTACAAGATGTGTTCGGCGGCGTGGTCGTAGCGGTGGTGGAGGCGGTAAATGTGATGGCGGTGGAAACTAAGACGGTGATGGTGGAGCCAAAGGCGTAGACAATAGTCGTGGAGATCGATGTGGCGGCAGTAGCAGTGGCGAATCCTTCAATTTGAGTGTTGAATCAAGAGTTTTGGTGGTTGTTTTGGGCTTGCTGGGGTGATCTTGGTGGAATTTTTCGCGCCCTGTTGCTGACATTGCCCGGCCAAAGAACGTGGGAGCGTGCTGCCGTTATCTTCAAGTGCGTCGCCACCTCGAGAGGTAAAAATTGCGGTTCATTTTTTTAATTCTTTGTGAGCGATTCTTTACAAAAACATCATTCAGTTTTATTTTATTTTATTTTATTATTTATTTATTTTTTGCCTCAGGAACCTATATCAGATTTTTCTATTTGGTGTTGCTGTAAATCCTAATACAACTTTTTTACCTAATACTTTATTTTACACTTACTATGTACGTATTTTAATTTTTTACCAATTTTATTATTATTAGTTTTTTTGCAAAAATTGTTAGCGATTTATTACAACGATTTATTTTTTGTCTGCTGGTGCATTTATCTGATTCGTAATTGGTAATTCATATCACATGATTATATCCATTATAAAATGGCGAGATCTGGTGCCCTAAATTTGTCTTAGCATGATTTCATTCCGTGATTAAATGATTGATATATAGATTTTATAATAATTTGTTTATATTGTTGCAATAAATTTAGTATAAATTTAGGTATAATAATATATGTCCGCTGTATCGCGTGGATCACTACACTAGTAGATATTAATTAAAATTTCAGATGACCACTGCACCACATTCAAAAAAAAAAAAAAAAAAAAAATTCTAATCGGGTTTGGTAGGAACCGAAACCCAAAATCCCGACTCTTCGAAGGTACATAACACTTCCCCGCGCCCTCTTGTGCGGGAACGCGAAGAGCACGAAAACACGACGATGCCTTCGTCCCCTTTCCTCGGCGACGCCCCAGTTAAGGTCGAAAAGGAAGAAGAAAATGACGAGAACAAAGAAATAGAAGAAGAAGAAGATGATGATGATGATGAAGAAGAGCATGCGAGGAACGTTGTCTCCTTCGAGAAGCATCGTCCCGCGAAGCCGAGCCATGGCCCATATAAGCGCCCGCTGGGCCGGTCCGTGCCGGGGCCAACGCTCGCCGTGAACCGCCGCCGCCTCGGCAGCCTCCTCGCGCGGCTCGCGCGCGCCCACAACTGGGCCGAGGCGAGCGGCGTCCTGAGCGTCCTCCTCAAGGGGACGCCACGGGGGAGTTCGCTCCTCGAGGATCGCAGGAACTTCTTGGTAAACCCAAATTGTTTGAGAATTAGGGTTTTTGTGGTTGATGTGATGGTTAGGCTGTGTCGGTTTAGATATCGCAGCTTAGTGATGCAGATGAGGTGTTTGTTGATAGGTCGCAATGGAAATCCAGAAGCGGCTCGGCGGAGGGAGCAACTACCAGCTGAAGATCAAGAAGATGTATGGGGTTTGGATGAGCAAGCTCGCGTGGATGAAGAAGTGCTCCAAAAAAGTAATAGGTTTTTTTGTTTTTTTTCTATTTATGTTTTTGATTTATTTTCATCTCCATAAGATTGGATTATTGTATTGCATGATCTTCAATGTCAGTTTGTGAAGATGCGAACGAAGTTTTATTGTAGCTTCTAATAATAGGGAAAAGTATTGATAGTTATTTTCCATGGTATTTTCTAGTAAAATTGAATTGTATTTCCAAAGAACTAGATGTTTTGATTTAGTTGTCACACAGTGTTTCTTTGCATAGGCAATTAGGAAGATGTAGGCGAGTTATCAATATCCTTTTGAAACTTGGTGTTGTGCAATAATATATTTCATGCGAAAAATGCTATGCTTACTAACAAATTCTGCATCATTCTACAAATTATGAAATTTGATGAATGGATTTCTTTGTTGATCTTGTGAATTATGCCTACCTTTTCACGACACACACCTTCCTGCAAATCAACTATTGCCTTCCTTGTGTGATTGTAAAATTATATAGAATTTGTTTGTAAGCATAGTATTACTCATTTCTTCCTATGACTGCTTTTTAAGTAGGCACAATTGTGGGCAAAGTCCCTTTCGTAGATTAAGAATATAATGTGGAGACTGGAGTCCGAGATCTCAACCCAAATTTTCTTAAGCCATATATGTTAACTTATTATTTATGTGTTTCATGTCCTTAATCTGTTTTGGTATTGGACAGAGGTGCTTGATTCAGCTGGAGCTGGCTCTTTTTTATCTTTCACAAGGGAATGTTCAAGAGGCACATAATACGACGAAATTGTACGTCTCTTACTGTATTTCAATGATTTCAGTCATTTCATGAAGCATGCCGCTGTAACATGTATCACTTTCTCTCTCTAGTGTTCAAGTAGCAGTTTGAATTTGACCAATATTTTATCTTGGTAGTACGTATAAATACAATGGTAAATGGCTGTTCTGTTTTTTCAGTCTTGTCCAAGATCGTGAGTGTGCAACTGAGCCAACAGTGAACTTGATACATGGGTTAATACTGTACCATCTATGGTATTCCAGCCTCCCTGAGGATATGCAGATTAAGGGCTTCGATATCCAGACATCCTCAGAGGTGAATCATATGGCCTTTAATGATGGTTATGAAGAAGCTGATATGCTGGAAAGTTCAGAAGATCATGATGCAGTTAACATTGAAGATAATAAATTTTCTTCTCACTGTGCATCAGAGAGCTCAATTGGTAATAACAAGGGTAGTTTCATGGATTACAAAAGTGATGCACCATGGAAGCAATCAAATGTTGCTCGTCCTGCAAATGACTTCTATATAAGTGGATCGGAAATGAATGCAGAGAGAGCTGCCTCTCCAAATTTCCACAGCAACTTCCAGAACACCTCCATTTTTCTCACCTGTGGTACTTTTTACTTTCTCTCTGCATTCGTTTTCTTTCTGTTCTTTTGTTATGTTGTTTAAAATGCTATGATTATGGATTTTTTCATTTTGTATTACACCTAATAAAATACTTAATATACCTTAACTGTATCTCATATATAAGTATTGCTTTTGATTTGTGACTTGAAAAGTTATCTTCATTTTGTGCTTATTTTTCTATTGCCTATTTGTAAGGACTGGACAAAACTTTATTGCCAATACAACTGAAGCATCTTGATGGGGACCTACAGCAATCCATCTATCTATATAGGAAATTAGCAAATGAGAACTACAAAGATGCTGTCAAACATTTGAGACTTGCTCTTCATTCAACACCACCAGTAATGGCCGCCTTGTTGCCTTTGATACAGGTAATGGTCAATTTTGTCTTCATGAAAGCTGAAGTGTTGTCAAGATTTACAGTTAAAATTTTCTTCTGTTATTTCATTTTTGAGCTGAACATGTTCATTTATGTGCTTCAAAATTTTAAATTCTATGCATCTATTGTAGAAAATCCGGTAATTGGAATTGGTGTTGACTGATAGAATTCTTATTGTTGAAAGGTGTTATGAGTGGTGCCACACTCTTGATCAAACAGCTGTTAAGTTAAAATTTGTTTGTTTGGTCTCAAGTATCACTTGGCATAGTTGCAGCAAATTCCCATGAAACATTAAAAAGATAACTATTTATTGTAAAAAGTGGCAAGATTTGGGGGTTCTATCCCTTGCATGGAGCCCCTTCATGAGTCAATATGTTTTTGCATGCACAGATTGGGTTTGTGTAATAGTTTGCATGACAATCCATGGGATAATAGATGATACTTATTTTTAAGACCCATGGAGTTCAACTGATGGAACTCATGATGAAATCTACTCATGTTGCAATTGGCTCTTTCAATATTTTTGGAGTTAAAGCATGATCCATTACTCATCTAAATTCAAGCATGAGTATCTGTTAACTCTTTGTTCTCTTCTTTATAATGTTTCCGCCCTAAAAAAAGAAAGCCCAGCCCTAGGGCTGAACAATGAAAGGAACATAGGAATTTGTCGCTAGGTATTTGGCCAAATAAGACCGTCCATTTCCTATAGAACCTATCACTAAAATACCCCTAGAAGAAGATAGGGCTAAGCGGAGCGAAAAGGGTTTTCCATCTGGCATTCACTCTCATCTTGTCGCACATTCTACTTATGTTGTTTTACTTAACACTTTCTGCATGACTATCTCGACCATAACTAAAGGTCTGTACTTGGTTGTCAGAGATATGTGTAACGTATTGTCCATGGCATATCAGCAGTAATTGGACCAGCAATAGCTGTGATATCAAACTGTTAAGTAACAAACAAAAATGCATGAAATTTCACAAAAATGGCTGCCAAAAGCTCAAGAGATACTAAACAGCTAATGTTAGAATAACGGGCTAGGTTGGTTTATTTGACAGCTAAAAGGCATGTACATTTATTCTGTGATTTAATTATTATTTTATGTCTCATAATTTATAGCTTTTCTTGTGCACTCTGCAGTTACTGTTTTTTCTATTTTCACTTCATGCTTTATATATCTGAGTTTGTGTTCTGGCCAGCTTTTGCTACTGGGTGACCATGTGGAAGAAGCACTAGCAGAGCTTGAAAAATCCTGCCTTAGTTCTACTACAGCAATTTCTTTCAGGTTCGTAGGCAAGCCCTATCCATATTCTCATCATGCTTGCTTTAGAAAGAATTTTGATTTGCCTCTGTAAGGAATATCCATTTATTGTCAATAGAAATGCCTCCTAAGGTCTAGAGTTTTGAGGCCATAATGAACCCTAATGACTGTTCGATTTCATCAGGTGGAACTGTTCCACGTGCTTTGCACTTTCTTAACTAAATACGAAGAAAGGGGGAGGGGCGAGCAAAATGGAAATTGCTTAAGGTTAGAAATTATGGAGAAGGCAGGATTCTGTAAAGAAGGGGCTCTATATGGGAAGTGCACATCTAATGCAAAATCATGAAATAAAAACAAAATCAAGTGGATCCCATATGTTGAAATCAAAATGTCAAAGAGTCGGGAAGTGTAAAGTTATACGCCAACTATTTTAATCTTATGGAGAGTCAGAATGGATTGAGCTTCTATACTTCAAAATTTGCTATTATGTTATTTTTTCTGTTGTGTGCTTTTTTAGGAATCCTGAAAGTGTTACAATAGTTTGCCTTGTTCATTTGCAAATATAAAGTTCCAATTACTCTTGTTAAAATACTTTATAATAATAATCATCCATCCTACAGATTAAGGGCTAGGCTACTGGAGTGTTTCTACAGCAATCAAGCCACAACAATTTCTAGTTGCTACGAGGATGCTCTGAAAAGGGATCCCACATGCATATACACATTGGAGAGGCTAATCAAAATGCACAAAACTGGTTTGCCTGAAACCTGAATTTTGACTTTTGTGCAAGCTTTGCTTTAGTTCTTACTTGGTATTAGATTTTTCATTTACTTTAAGATTAAGAAGAATTATTTACATGCACGGAAGTTATGGTTGTAGATATGATGTCCTACTGTACTTTTTGGCTGTCATATAGTCATCAGTGAGTGTGAAACAGAAGAGCTCTGTTCAATGGTGTGATGTAATATCATGTTGCTAATCACTAGATTAATCCAGCTTTCAGTCATTCTGGGGTTGTGACCTGTGTTTTGCTTTTTGACTGGATGGAATAACAGATCTTTCAACTGGTGTAATATTTAGTTGTTTGTAACAGTTCAGTTTAATTCAGTGATTACGTAGTGTAACTATGTTCGAAGAATATTTCTCACCTTTTTTTTGGGTGAAAAACCCTTTCAGGAAGTTACAGCACTACACAACTAATGGAGATGATAGCTTTGCATCTTGATTCTGCTAATGGGAAATCTATCATATGGGAAGAGTTTGCATCATGTTTCCTCAAACTACTCACTGCTGGAATTTCTGACTATGAAGATTGTATCTCAACGAACATACAGGGAGATTTTACCAACATAATATCTTCTAACAAAATACCTAAAGTGTTCACTGTGGGTCATGCAAAAGAGACATGGAAGGTTCGTTGTAGGTGGTGGGCGAACCGTCATTTCAGTAAGAACGCCTTTCTAGCCGAAATTCAAGCTGGTAAGCTGTTTCTTTTGGGGTATTTTAAGTTGTGCCATTTATGAAGCCTCCTCTGTATGTCATTATACTTATCTTTGGGCAGAAGATTTGATTGAAAAGCTTAATCTGAAACTAACATTGGCTTGGTACATCAGGGGAATGGAAGCTTTTAGCTTCCAAAGCTGCTAGTGCTTCTCACCTATATGGGCCTAAATTTGAGTATGTCAAAGCTGGCGAGAGTAGCCTTGAGGAGGAAGGAGGGGCCGATCTGATTAAATTCCTGCGGACACATATCCTAAATTCAGTTAAATTACATGAAAATTTGGAAGGTGACAGTTCAAAGAAATGAAGAATTGTGCAAAGGTCGATGAAATTATTTGCAGATGCCAACTGATTAAATTTAATTATTGTGGAGCAGTATGGGGACCAAGCACTGTTTCTATGGAGACCTGTGGGACATAATTGGTCATCGCCACCTTCCTCTGCACCCATCCGAGGCAGCTTGTTGCTTTTATGGTGCAACTACGCAAATTGGTATGGTTATTGTATAATTTGCAATAATCGGAAAAAAAAAAAAAAGTATATAATTTGCAATTAGTTATTGATCTGGGAAAGCTCTGCATAAATATGAATTGTAGATGGAAAGCAGAAGAGAATTCTGAAAGTTTTTATGCAGGTATGTTTGTTATTCTCTCTGATCGGGATTTGAGTGTACAGGCCACAAAACTTAACCAAGCAAAACATTAAATCTTCTGACACAGGATGGGGTTATTCTGATAGAATCATGCCAATGTTGTCAACTTTTTTTAGTAGGATATTAGAACTGTTTCACCATCACCCATCAATAGAACCTTTGTAACAAGTTTCAATTTTCATTTAAATTTGATGTACTTCATCAAAACCTTTGTAATGAGTTTAATTTTTCTTCTATATTCTGTTTACCCCATGAATCGAGACCACCAGATGAAAGAGTTATGATAGAGATATTTTATCATTTACATTTAGTTTGATGCGTGGATAGTTTAACTTCATATTGAAAAAAAATCTCAGGCCTGTGCTGCATTGAAACAAAACCTTTGTAATGAGTTTAATTTTTCTTCTATATTCTGTTTACCCCATCAAAGGCCTGTGCTGCATTGAAACGTCAAACTTAGAAGAAACTTTATATTGCTTCTAGAAACTTCTAGAAACTAAGTGTTTATAACCTGTCAAATTAGATAAATTTCTTTAACTACTAAACTAAAACATACATAAACAAGTATTTTTTCCTTTTAGAAAAAAAAAATAAATAAATAAAATAGCACAGTACATTACCGGGCTGCATACATTTTCATCGCATGAGGGATATGATAAGTTAGATTAGATCATACCCGCCTGATCGTCCAGAAAATGTGATAATCAATAGCTGTGTTGCCAATTGAATGCATAGGCGCAGAGCACTAACAGAGAACAGAGTTTAGTCATCAGAACAACTGTCTTACTGATCGCAAGAATTCTTAACACCTAAACCTTCACACAAGGTTTCTAGCGACACCAAGCACATAACATTAACAATAAGCACTTTCGCCGGCCCAACTGAACTACTGGAATCAATGCATAGCAAGACATACCATACAAAAGACCCGAACATTTGAGTTTTACTTCGCCATACAAATGATACTCGTTTAAGTTAAAACCAAATTTAATTTCTCAAAAGTCTGTTTTCTACACTGTACAGTCTCATCTAGACAGCATTGAAGAGCTACCTTGGCATAAATAGTGTATCTCCTCGCACGCCCTGTTTGTATCATAACTACCTCTTCCGTCTTTTCGACTCAACCTGCGAAGAGAAATAAAAAGATACCAAGAAGAGATTGTCCGTGAAAGTGAGGAGCATTCATGTTTCCGCCAAATAAATAAATATATATATATATATAGTTACTTGGCAACCTAACTAGCACAATACTTCTTCTACAAAGTGGGAAAATTTATTAGCTGAAACTGCTAAGACAACACCGCTGCGCAAGATTTTCTACTCCCTTAATCAGGATAATGAATTATAAACTTGTAAGATTGCAGTTAAACTTGGCTTTATACTAGTATAGATAAAAGCCTCAGAGAGAGAGGTTTTTCTTCTTTTTTCTTTAGTAGATTTTACCAATAGAAAAATGTAAATAGTAAGTCAATCATATGCAGGGTGAAAGAAAGGAATAGATTATAGAAGAATGCTAATTGTACACCCAAAAGTAGAGTGTAAAAATCTTGTGGCCACACATTCAAGGGTTTAGAAATCCCTTTTAGTTTTTTAATGTTAAAAAAAATCGATAAGACCAGTGAAAAAATATTGGCCCTTGGATAGGTAGGATCTAAGATTATTCAGCTCATGAAACAGATTTACACCCGCTTTTTGGGTGTAAAAGTAGCATTGCTCTACATTATATTACTCACCTTAGGCTCGGAATTCGGTGAAACAGGAAATGCATTTGAAGGCTTTTTAGCATCATCTTCCGAAGTACAATCTGAACACAGGAAGTGATCCAATTTTTTGGCCTCTTCAATAGTCATGCCCATACAAGATGGATGAAACCTGCACCAGGAGGTACATTATACATCAAATTGCAGAAGGAAGGAAAAAAAAAGAAGTATAAACAGAAACATAAGAAGCAAGTAATATAAAGCATAGATAAAAATATGATGAACTTTTCTTCCAAAGGCATTCAAAAAGGGATGGGGGTATTTAGTAACAGTTTATGTTAAATACATTGCCCAAAAATAGAAATAAGCATACAAAGATGAAAGACTACCGTAACCATGACAGCAGCATTGCCACTTAAAATAAAAAGTAAAACCGCATCAAACAAAGGAAAGATTTTGCATTCTCAGTAGAACATATCGAAACAGAAAAAGTAAATAGACAGGAATCAAAAAAAAAAATGCAAAGCAATTCTTCAGTTTATTAGTTCTATCCTGATTATAGCACTCAAACTTGCAATTAGCATCTAGCAAGTAAGGATTGCTAGTCGCTCTTCAGTTCTTCATAAATCCTTACCTTTGTCAAAAGCAAGCATATAGTCATCCAAATTTCACCAGAGAAACAGAACAAGGGCACAATATTTTATAAATGTTTCCACTGAAATAAAAGATCAGGAGTAAAAAAAAAAATTCAATTCATAAGGCAGAAGCAAAAATGAATCCTGCAAACTTTTTGAGGACAACAGTTCACCAGGCTAACTCGAATTAATAGTGGAGAGCTTTTTTGGGTAGTATATAGATTGGTGTCTTAACGTTCAGAATTACAAACAGAAGCATCATGAGATTGTCAAAAAAAATTTCGGGATTCATTAATCACGTCTTGTGTATCAGTGTATCGAGACCTTAAGAATCAGGAAAGCAAGCAATATAATCAGCCCAGTGACACAGTTCCAGTCCAGACATAATAACATCAGCAATATCAAAAAGCAGGACTCCAGAATGCTTTAGAGAAGCACATGCACCGTGGGGGAAAAGAAGAACTAAGAGAAAAGAAAAGAAATTCATTTCAGTATTCAAGAGAACACAATCCTTGCGGCAAACACTCAAGAAATTGCTGCACCGATTCCAAAATGGCATGAGCTAATAAACTAAATGCACGAAAGAGAGGTCAAGTGATTTGCTTAAGAAAGGTATAATCAATCCTGTGGCAAGTGGCGACCAAAGAAGAAACAGTGCGTGCCACTACAACAACAGCTCCATTGCTGCAGAGAGTGCAACCAAAGAATCCAAATTTTACGTTACAAGCAGCAATGCAATTAAAGCAGTCCTAACTATGGATATTATCAACTACAAGTTATATTATTCCAATCATCAAAGAAGATTTACCAGTCCTTGCATCCCTCGCACTGCACCATGAGGTCATCCGGATTATAGGGCATCTCACACTTACAGTACCTACACCATCAAAACAACATCCAACCATAAGATAGCATCAAAACTCAAAAACACGAAACACTCAAGTAAAGAAGAAGAAGAAGAAGAAGAAGAATAAGAAGAAGAGAGAAAGAATCATACACGGCGACACGATCGGGAGTGAACCCGCCGGTGGCGGCCTTGTACTCGAAGCGGCAGAAGTAGTCCTCGGCCCCGACGTTCTCGAGCTTGGTGTAGTTCTTGAAGGAGTGGACCGTGCACTTGCCCTCGATGGTGTGGGCGCTCTGCACGTCGTAGTGGTCAGACAAGAAGAGCTCCTTGGCGCCGTGGAACTGCCGCCGGCCCCCGATCGACTCCTCGGGGCGATAATACCAGCGCACGCGCACCCGCACATTGTTCCGGTGATCCGCCTCGATCTTCTCCACCCGCGCAACGTACGGGGGCTTCTCCGAGTCGGAAGGGCGCATCAGGACACAGTCCCCCACTAGAAACACCCCACCCCACCCCCACCAAAAAAACGCACCAAAAATCTCGGTTTCTTCGTCTAATGTTGCATCTACGATCAAATATACGTGAAACGAGGTAGATGACGAGGGATCTAGTAGTACCTTTGACGATCTTGTTGGTGCCCTTGATGGTGTAGGAATCGAGGTCCCTTTTCCCAGGCTTGGTCTTCGCCATCGCCTAGCTCTCACGATCGCCTTCTCAGCTCAGCTCCGACTATGTAGGGTTTGCAGGAATGATGGATGGGGGGTGGTAGTGAGGTTCGCAGAAGCGATGGAGAGAGAGACCGAGGTGTGAGAGGTTAGAAACCCTAGGGTGAAGAGAGAAAGAGGAAGAAGAGGAGGAGAATGGAAACCCTAGGGGGAAGAGAGAGAGAGAGAGAGAGAGAGAGAGAGGAGAGAGGAGAGAGAAAGAGAGAGAGAGTGAGGGGACGAGAGGTTGGCTACTTAGCTTCCGACAAGCTGGGCCAGGAGGTAGGATGGATGAGCCCGGTCCACCACGTCATCAGTGAACAGGAATTGCAAACAGTTTTTATTTTATTTTAGTTTATTGTCCAAGTGTTGGGGGGGGCGGGGGAAGTTGGGATGCTCTTTGTCATTCATTACGGGGCGGAAAGGAACGGAACGGGTAACGAGTGGGCGGGGGAGCCGACGATGATACTTACCGTGGTACCAAAATCGTGCTTTGTCCGTTTCTTCTTGTGATTACGACCCGTTCCCGGGCCTTCCGGGTTTCGTGATGGATCTCGTTCGTTGCTCCGCTGCTAGATTTACCCGGACCTGGTCTGATCGATCCGCACTACATATCTCTCTTTTCCATTCCTGGCGCCCACAAAAAGCAGTGATTATAAATGCTGTCTGTATATCCATAGTTATTTTAGTTTGATTAGTGACTGTGTTAGTTCAATCTAAAGATACGGCGTTTGGCAAATCTCAAAAAAGAATAAAAAAAAAAAAAAAGAAAAAGGAAAACATATTTGAGTAAATTTCTGCACTCGACTTAATAGATGTGAAGTGTAATTGGTCGTACGAATCCAACGGTCGAAGAGGGGTCCCCACTTGTTTGGAAAGTGAATGGCCCAAATATTGCAACCCTAGATTTTAAGCAGGAGAGATTTGTGCTCAATTCTATGGCAAAATCTGTGTACGAAGATTACGCGGCTAGTGGAATATTTAAAGCATTGCCTTTGTACGTGCTTCTTTAGACCTGCACCACATTGCTTCTCGAACGCTTTACACATTATTCACTACCTTTTGATTACTCGAATGTTTTAGCTATAACTGGGAACCACAAGAATACATGGAATCAGCTATAAACACTCCTTTATAAATTATCCATCGTAATGCTGCGACACACTCATTTCCCTTCTTATAAGAGAAATATCACAAATTTACCTCAACAGATCAACTTATTCGTAGCGTACACATTTCATTACACGATTTCAACCAGCCTATAAAGTAAACAATCTGGGTTTCTGGTAAATAAGCAAGCATTGTTAAGGCATAAAGTCAACAAGCATTGAGTACATCAATCCCCCGGCTGGTCCCAAGAGCTAATTAATTTTAAGCACAAATTTCCAACAAATAGACTAATTTTTGTTCAAATCACCATCAGACAATGTCAACCCCGCTTTAGGGAGTGCGCAGGAAACCTGTGACCGTTGATGTTGAAGGCCAATGCTTAATTAGTGGTCAAATCATTAGGATAAGCAAATATAAATTAATTCATCGGGAGAGAGGGATCGTTCCCCCCAACAGCTGCAAGAATTGTGGATTTAGGGGATTTATTAAGAGATGAAGACTAACAAGATCTTAAAATAATGGTACATAGGTCAAATTTATCCAAGCCTTTGCTTTTGAGTCAAAAAAAACTCCATGAGAAAAAAAGAGGGAATCAGAAAAAACCGGAGTGAGAAAGGAGGAGCTAAAAGAACGTAAGGTACCAAACATACAAGTAAGCAGGAAATTAGCCAAAAAAAATAAAAAAATTAAAATAAAAATAAAAATAAAAAAACAGGCACAGAAAGGGTATGTATGTTACAGGAAGATTCAATTCCCTTTACAATCTATACATAAGAAATAGATACACAGCTCAAATTGCAATAGTGGGACAAAGACGAAAAGACTCACCAGCTTCTGCAGATTAAGTTGGTGGGATGGGTATAGAACAAAGGACAGTTGAGTAATTATAAGAGTTTCTGATCATAGAAAGCCATCTGAAGCTGCTTCACAAGGTTGAGCCACGCGCCAACACTTTGCCCATCAACAGTCACCCAGTCCACAGCTGTTGCCGCCGGCTGCTCCCACCACTCATCGACCTGCGTAACATTCCTTTTGTCAAACATACGAACTAATTATCACAATCCCATTCAGAGGAAATGGATTGTCATCTACTAAAATTTACCTAAGATGGAAAGCCCGAGCCCAAATGGTTAATCCAAACCAGACCTAATGAAATTTCATTTGTTTCTAATCAATTCACAAAAGAAGTTTTCAATTTTCAAATTCTTCAAATTCAAAATTTGGCTCAGCTGAGTAAAGGTCTGCTAGAGACCTAACCGAAGTGAAGCAAAATTCGCCATCAAACAGCAAAAAAAAGAGAGAAAGAGAAGGGCATTAAGCAATTATTAAGCAGATACCTCACAAAAGAACAAATATATGGTTCGAGATAGTAGCCACATACCAAGCCCCTGACTCGTTGGCAATCCTCCAAGCAACTTTCAGCATCTCGAACAGCATTGCTGAGCTCCGGCAACCATCTCTCAGTAACAACTTTCTCTTGTTCACCAGCCAACTTCAGACAATAATTGGCAATCCTGTGAACAGGAAAAAAAAGGCAGGGGAGGGTTTAATGAAGAAGAACTTCATCATTAGCAGAATCATCACCAAGATGCAAACTGTTTCATAAGACCATGCAGTCTGCTGGAAAACAAGTCAGACTTAACGGTTAAAGAGGTTATACATATCCAAAATCGGTGTCTTCAAAAGCTTTAGGGTTCATATCAAATACCCTCATGCTGGGTTAATATAATAATGTTCCTTATCCACCACAAGGGACGAAACATCAAGACACCAAGTTACCTCTCATATTCTTGTTGCACACGGCGTGCATGGTTCAACAATACACGATCATTTTCAACAAGGTTCCTCCTTCTATGAACAAGATTTATTGCTTTGGACAAATCCTCTAATATGCTAGCCTCGGAACCACGAGGCTTTAGACAGAACTCTAGGGACTCAAGAACTGATGCCAGGCCAGCATCAGAGCCTTCTGTACCTACAGTCATTACATAAATTGAATCTGAAAAAACATATTCATGAAGATATTTTCAACAATTTCACTACTAAAATACTTATAATATTAAAGAGTCAAAGAAACTACTCAGGAACACTGTTATTTGTCATAAATCTTCCATATAGCAAGAATGCCAGAAAAGAGAACAACACTGAAGCAGTTAAATAGATAGCATAATACCAACCAAAATGCGTTGATAAAACAAGTGCAGGTGTCATTGCATTCAGGATCTAAATGTCAGATAAAAAGCATTCTGTGATAGGTAAACACATGGCATTGTTATTATTCAAAAGAAAAGTAGAAAAATCCATGTAACATAGGATAAGGTTAGTTGTACTGTTTTGTTATTGTTTACCCTGAGCATCGCCTTTCTCACTCTTCTTATTGTAAATCACTACAAAATTACACCTTTGTCAACATGAGGTTTGAAAGTTTCATAAGGAGCTTCTTTCATAGTCCAGAAGTTTGCATCTGAGGAAAGAGGGGAAGGGAATACGGATGGCTTTGGAATCTTACATTTAATTTTGAAGAGTCATGCTGAATGGATTTTATTCTGTAAGACTTATGAAAACCAAAAACCAGTACGCAAAAAATAAGCATAAGCAAACTAACCAGGATTACACTGGAGAGCAGCAGAAATCCGACAAATAGACGGAATTGCAGATGGATCTCTTGCACCGGCTCTTGCAGTTAACATAGCAGCATTCTTTTCAGCAGCTGCAAGCGCTTCTGCTCCTGTAGCACCATAAGCACCCACAGCCTCCAAAAGTGCCTGTCATATGAAAGCACAAAGAATTATTTTACATTTGTAGAAGATGACCTCAATCATGGCAGTAAATATATTCTGCAAGTACAATACACTATGATCAACCAAAAGGCAAGAGGAAAAAACAAAGAAGTTCAAGAAAAATATCTTACCTCGCAGCCTTAATCTTCTAATCCTACTTACATTTAATATCAAAGAAATTCAAGGACAATATCTTCATTGAAAATTTCTCAAAACATCAAAATAGCCTAGATGAAGGAGAAGGAACCTCACTCCGGATATTCCTGTCATTAAGCTTTTAAAGGAGTTCATAATCTTTTTAATATTATATTCAAATAAAACAAAAAAAAAACACTTTTCAATCAGCATTACAAAGCTATATGACTTCTTATTACAGTTACTGACCTGTGGAGTTGCCGGCAACATGTATAAGCTATTATCCAAACTTTGGTCGAAGGCAGAAAGTTCCTTCTCGATGAGATCCTTCGCATTAGTTGACATCTCCACCACGGAAGTGCATGCTGGAATTATAGTCCTTGATGCATATTCTCTGGCAGCTGATGGTTGCTGGTCCCAAAATGCTGATGCATCCTACAAAGTAAAGAGATCATTGTAGAATCCCTTCGATGACATGAGATAAACAACAACAAATAAGATTGTTCATTTGCTGATAACTGAGGCAACTTTTCGTACAAATTCCAAGAAAGAAGGCGAATCATTTGTAACAAAAGTTTAAATGCCACAAAAGGTAACTCACGGTAGACGAGCCCAACAGTACAAAATTATGAGGCTACCACAGAGTAACAACATTTCTATGTTTATGTGCAATGTAAATGTATATGCCATTTCTTCCATTATTTGGCTTTTGCTCTGGCTTCTGATAGTAGGATAGTGGTGTTCTAATATTCAATTAACTGCTCCACATTTTACTACTCGTGACCCAAAAACGAAAGAAATATAACCGAACTAACCATGTTGGACCGAAGAAGAGCACTGTAAATGCATTCAAGTTCTGATCTACGAGAATCAAATTCTTCTATTTTCTTCCACTTCTTCTTCAAGGAATCTTCTGCCTCTTTCCACTCAGCGCATAACTTATTCAAGCGTTGCACCTCAGATGTTAATGTAGTCAAGCTCGCCCTCAATCCAGCAACCTCTCTTTCCTTGGACCAAACATCTAGCTGCATACAGAAAATCATCAAGCACAGAAGGAGGCCATTATCAATATCACATGGTAGAATTAACCAGCTATATGTAAACCTATTATATCACTAATACACAGGCATCAATAGCCTATGAAAGACGCATGCAAGACTTTTCCTGCGAATGAGGTAACAATGCACTGGCATGCACCACCAACTAGGCAACTTGGTATACCGGCGGAGCTGTGTAGCTCAGTATTTTAAGATTCAACATAACTAAGGAAAAAGGATCATAGTTTTATAGTGCAAAAAAGCTAGGAACATCAAAAAAAATTGACTTAAATATATGTGGTGAAAGTTATGTATGATAAGCACCAATTATTTTTAATTCCAAAATGAAAATAAACATATAATATTAATCTACAGAAAAAGAACAAAATAAGCTGAAATAAAGTCCAATAGTAAGATAATTAAATATTTTTGCTGCCTTAACACTGTTTTAATGAGTACCTCCAAATGTCTGTTGTTGCCCAAGTTATGTGAAGCGCTCCCAGCAGGCAGCTTCTGAGATGTAACCAAGTCACTGCCTCCGTGTAAGCGTTTCAAAAGCTTTTGGCACAAGGCTTTAGCTTCAGCAGCCTTGTTCAATGCATCTTCAGTGGCTACAAATTGTTGCACATGTGCTTTCTGTAAAGAAGTAGAATATGATGTTCACTCCAGCATCACTTGCTTTTATATGAAGAAAACATTCATAAGGAACCTTTCAAATGCATACCTATCAGCAGAAAAAATGATGATGCTATTTGAGTCCTATCAAAATGGTGAAGTAATCATTAAAGAATTTGTTTTCCCTGTAGTCTATAAGGATTTGATATATAAGCAGAAGTTTCATATATGCCAGATAAGAAAAGGAGAGATCCTTGTAAGCACTCAACGAAAGGAAGTACAAGATTGAAGTCACTCACAAGGGAAAGATATTAAGAACGAAATAAAGATAGCATGATTCACAAAGCTCTAACATATTAATATTTAAAACTGTTAGGGCAATTTGATAATTTTTTGTGAAATTGTGAGGACTAATGTACATAATGCACTACATTCTAAAACATATTATAACAAATTGTACAGCACTTAACTCTTAGAATCGATATTACTGAACTTGCCAAACTAGATTCAAAGAAGAACAGATAAGAAGTCAAGGTGGGAGGACTCTTTATAGCTTTTCCAAGAAAACTCTTTAGTGATTCCAAGAGCTAAAATTGAGATGGATTGCAATAAAACTAGAGGGAAGAGGCGAAAAATGAGAGCACTGAAGGCGTAAAAGCTGCCTCGCAGGACCAAGTGTAACTATAATATGACAGCTTTTCCAAACAACAGAATACCCATTATATGCTGGTTCAGAGATAGAGTTGGCGCACACACAAAAAAGGGTAAAATAGAGAGATTACTTGTCTTTCAAGAAGCTGATTATAAGTTCCCTTAGTTGACAACTCTGATCCAGACTTCCTGTTGCCATATATCTGATATGGTAAGGGCGAGCTCCCATCAGGAGATGCAGCATCAATTACTGTATCATTTTCATACTTGTATCTACAAGAAAAAGGCGATTACAGCTACTCAGCAGACAATCAGTCAAATAATAACTATTAACTAAACTAAACAAGGAATGTTACGTAATAAGATGTCTATATGCCATGTGAGCAGTACACCACATATACAGTAAGAATAGCAAGGGCAAACAGCAAAAACCACAAAATTGGACAAGGAACTTACCTCGCATAAGGCATTAACTTCACAACACTACATACTTCTTAAACTATATTAACTATTGAATAACAGGTAAGTAAGAGAAGTCACAGCCTCACATGGTGACCATCAGATTGCTTTCTTTATGCTATTTAACTGGAGGAGAAAGAAAGAGACATGCGTATCGCACCCGACCCAAAATTTCACTGCTAATATACAGAAAAATCATCATAGCATGCAAAATCAAGAGTTTTTCTATTTGTCAAGCAAATCCCCCATATGAATCCTTAACAAGCTTGTTGAATATAACTTCATGAACAACAGATCATTCCATACAATCACACTGTCATGCATAAAAATATTTTTAGAAAACATATATTGGCTTAGTTATGATTAACATTCACCAAGATGCCTCTACCAAGAACGTAAATAAAAAAGAAAAAGACAATAATGAAAAGAAATATTCTTCAGTGATACCTTAAGAGTTCTGCATCAGCTCTGATGTCAATCTTCTCTGTTTCTCTATGAATAAGTGTCTTAACATGCGATGTGTACAGAGTAATCGTCTGAAGCAGCAGTGAAGGGTTCTTCAGTGCATCTGTTGCTACTGCTTTAACATCTTCAGGTATTTCACCTTCCAAATCAATACCCAACTTCACAGCATCTAACTGGGAATTCACATTGATACCACTCCCTTCGTATGCTGGGAAAGTATTATGGATAACTTCAATCATACAACCAGCAAGTGTTTCACATGCCTTCCGTATATTTCTTTCCTGTGCGGTCTCTATAAGAACTAGATCATCTGATAGCCTGCTGCCCTTGACAGTCGAGTAAACTGCTTCCTTCTCGATATGCACTTGGAGATCCTCAGTTGCATCAGCACCACTTGCATTCAACCTACGAATATCCCTTGCTTGATTCACATACTGATGAAGACGCCTTTGGTATTCAGCAAATATTTTAGCTGCCTCATCACTTTGCTGGTCATACGCCTCAAGCATTACCTGTTTGTGCCTAATTTGGTGAAAGAAAAAGTAATGAACAATATGAACACCATATAATACGAGGTATAAAGGACTAAAAATTAGTTATACTTCTCCGCATACTACACAAATACATTACATTAGAAGTACATTTTATTAAGTTCTTGATTTTTTTTTTTTTTTTTTTGTCATCAATTTCAAATGTCATAATAACACAGAGATTAAGAAACTCATGAACTCACAAATCTCACTGTCAATCTAATAAAAGAACTCACAATTAAGTTCCACTAGAATGTATATGAAATCATCAATTCCTCCATCCCGACATCTGACAATAACCAAAACTAAAGAAAAACTCAATAATAAGATGAGATTGCGCATTCCACTACTCCGATTTCAGAATTTTGAAGAAGAAGAAGAAGAAGAACAAGAAGAACAATTCTAATGATTTACCTGGCGTTGGACCTCTCGTCGAGCATCCGCTTCCGCTCGGATTCCTCCCTCGCGGCCTCCGTCATCCGCGCCCGCAGCTCCTTCCGCTGCCTCCTCACCACGCTCCGCAGCCGCTCTGCCTCCTCCTCCGCCAGATCCCTCTCCCTCGCCGCTGCCTCCCGCGCCTCCTCATCGCCGACGATCCCCCCTCCCATCCTCCGCCGCGCCGCCGCCGCCGCCGCCGACTCCCCCGCCGCGCCGTGCACGAGGATGTTGCGCCGCCCCGTAGCCACCGTGCGCTCCGAGCGCACGCGCTGGAGGAGGAAGCTCCACACGGGCACCATGTTGCCGCGGCAGATCTTGCGGAGCTGGTCGGCGGAGGGGGGCGGCGAGGGGTACCCCATCTCCTTTTGGAGCCACTCCACGATCGCCTCCGGGCGCGGCGGAGCGGAGGAGGCGGCGCCGGAGCCCTGCATAGCCGCGTCGGTGAGGGGGAGCGCCGGATCTCAGCTCGCCGCAGATCGGAGAGAGAGCAAGGAGAAAGTGAGGACGAGGGGGGAGCGGGAAAAACCCTAGGTAGGTGGGGTTGGTTTGGCTTTTTGAACTCCGCTGGGTCTCGCTCTACTCTCCGCTTTTATTTATTCAAACAGCTCCTTGTGTTACCATGAACCGGATTTCCATAAATTGTACAATATTTTAAATATATATATATATACACTAAAAATTATACATTTTACACAAAACCTCTGTCAAAATAATATATTTTCAAAAAACTTATGACTTAGAAAAAATTAGTTTTTTAGTCATTATGAATCATATTAGCTTTGCATATTAAATAACTATAATTAAATAATCTGGTGCACCAGGTGCAGGCAACTATTTTTTCCCTGGGCGGCTTTGTGGAGGGTGATCGAAATGTTACCGAGATGCCGGCCAAGTGTAACGGTCCAGTAACTGTAGCAAACAAAAAGTACATACATCAGTAATTCCTTTTTATTTTCTTTTCTTTTTGTAAGAAAAATACTAAATTAATGCATCGTAGAATAATATTTAAATCCTCAACAAACCCGTTGTAAAAAGAAAAATGCAACAACCTAAAAGGGAAAAAGGAAAAAACAATCGCCTTTTGTTAAGGAAATCCATTCAAAACTAATTAGCAGGGCATAAATACAAGGAAAACAAGAGCGCAAAAAGTGAGAACATGAAGTAGTCGAAAAAGGCACATGCCGCTGAACCCCGCCCATGGCTCTTCGAAGAACTCTCCATCCGATCCTGAATCTACAACACATCGTCGCCTCAATCAAGAAATAAAAAAAAAAGTAAAGTGCAAGTTGAATCAAAAATCGATTCGAGCGAGATTGATCGTTAAATAGAAGGAGGAATCGGACCTCTTGATCTTGGATGGAACAGATTAGGGATCGGCGGCGTATCATTATACCCAAAATCCTCATCTATTGATCAAATCGAGAGAAATAAATAAGGATCAACCTCAAAGAAATTAAGAAGGGAGAGAGAAGAGGGAAAGGGGTTTCGCTTCGCGTCGGTGTTGTTGCGAATTTCGAACGTTCGCGCTGCTTCTTTGTTTTATATTTATAGAGAAGGGTTGAATAGTGGTTCCGCGTGTCGGGTTCGGATGGAGCCACGTCGGGCCGGGTTAATCAGCGCGCTTTAAGAAAACCCAGTCCAATAAGCGTCCCGACCCAGGCCTTTCCAAGTCATAAACCTATTGGGCTTAAATGCTTCGTTCTACTCTAGGCCCATTGAAGAAAAATATTTGGAGCAAATGGATTCTTATTCTATTTTTTGCCCCTCCCTTATCATTCAATTCGTAGCGTATCGGGATAGGATTAAGAGAAGGAAGGATTTCTCGCCTCCCCTTCTATTTAGGTGGGGGTGATTTTTTTTTTTTTTTTTTTTTCTTCTTATATTTACTTTTGGTCATCATTTACCACTCAAGAACAGATAGGGACAGAAGCTTTCTTAACTCGGATTTTTTTTGCATTTCTAATCAACGATACATTTGAGTCATGCATCTCACTTTAAATAAAAATTTATAATTAATTTTGTTACTATTTTAGTTTAAGTTACATCAGAATAGCAAAGCACGGTTCAGATAGAGCCTACATCAGAATAGCTTAAGATGCTGCTGGCGGGAATCACTTTAGGGGCCGGAAACGATATTGTGCAATGGAGGTGGGACGATAAGGGTGTTTTCTCCGTTAAGTCTACCTACTCGATGCTTAGTGACGGGGTTACAAGGGATCTGTACGCCAAGTCGCTTTGGAGTCTGAGGACGCCGATCAAAGTACAGATTCTCGTCTGGTTGGTGCTCAAAGGTCGTCTTCCAACAGCTGACTATCTGGTCAAGAGAGGATGCATGGGTGTGGTGCACTCTCTGCGTGCTTTGTGGTTGCGAGAATGAAACAGTTGATCACCTCTTTGTCAGCTGTATTTTCTCGCGTTTCGTTTTGGAAATGGGTGACGATGCCATCTGGCTCGAGAACGACGCCGCGACTGCTCGTGATGTTTGAGAGAGGGGGTTGGCTTCGAAGGAGCATGCGGTTAGGGATAAGATGCTAACGGTCCTTTCGGCGACTTGGACGGTTATTTGGACTATTAAAAATAACTTTATCTTTCGTCATGCAAACACCGATCCAATTAGCGCCGTTAGTTGGGTCAGAAGAGACCTACTTTTGTGGAAAGATTTGAAATGAGAGGTGGACGTGTGGTCGAAATAGCTTTTTTCTCGCCCTCTTTAGTTGATTTCTTTTCCATTTGCTTTTGTTATTTATGTTCCTTTTTGTTTACGACTTTTTCGAGACCTTTCTGTCTCACTCTTGTTATCATTATGAATGAAAGCTACCTTTTTCTCAAAAATATATTGTATTATTTGTTTTTTTTTTTTGAGAGAGAAAGGCAGCATGCTGCCGCTTCATTCAAAACGAAGGTGAATTTAGCACAGGGCAGTATTGTATTATTTATTACTGTGCATTTATTTGAGTTGCACTTTTGGGTCGTTGATTTAATGGCCATGAGATGTTTCAAACAAGCTCCACCACGAAGTTCAGATCCTTCATTTTATGAGATTTAGTTCCTTGATTTCATAAAGTTTGTTGAAACATCATGTAAACTTCATAAAACTTAACTTTAGGCCCATCACAAACTCAGTGACCTGTGTTAAATTCTTGATTCATATTCCTAAACATATAAACTAAGCATCAATTTATTTGGTTTTGCAGCTCTTATTATCTCCTTTTAATTAAACAAATATAAAATAATTAACTGAAATGAATCAGCTTAATCCGATAATTTGGCTTGTATTACACAAAAATTTTTTGTAGCTTCAAATTACGCGTTCAACCAAATTTTCGACAAGGAATGTCAACTCCTCGTCAATTTCAAGCGCAAAAACTGCATTAATCACATTGTTTAAAATAATTCGATACCTACCCGCCCTAGCTATCATAAGAATCTCTAATTTTTTTTTTTAAAAAAAAAAATTATAGCAATACTAATATGTTGTTGCACCGTCGATGTAACAAGGTGGCATATTTCTGTCTAGAACAAATTAAGCTGCTGTCTCAGTAATTAGCTAAATCACTCTGTTTGCCAGCTTATATATATTTGCAAAAATCGCAATCATATAGTTGATGAGTCTAAAATATCTACTTCTATTAGGTAACACTCTTCTTTCTTACATAATGATGATTTATATTAGGAGCTTAAATATTATATATCCTCAGAATCAAGTAGGTAGTTCGCCCAAATATGTACGTACTTTGCAAAAGAAATTTGACTTCATATATTAACTGTGAACTTTGAAAACAGCATTTCCCTCGCTTATATCGTGCATAAACAAGGAACTTAGAAAAGGATATGCCACCCATATATATATATATATATATATAGAGAGAGAGAGAGAGAGAGAGAGAGAGAGAGAGGCATGCATTTTCGGTAAATTCGCGTGACATCTACAAAGGGTACAAGAGAAACATACAAATTAGAGTATAAATTAGGACTCTATTATTATAACCTACAATGTCCCAAAAGTACAGAAACAATAATATTAATATATTGAATATGGTTCACGTGATTTATTTAAAGTGATGTTTATTAATGCAGTCGATATTTTTTTTTATCGACAGACGTGATTAAAATATTCTTACATTAAATTATATATATATATATAATATAACAAAAGTTCCGATCTAATCCTATCCGAATTTCTAATGACGATTCTATCTCAGGAGGAAAGAGAATAGACAGAAAATATCCGTGCTAAACGAGAACCAATCACAAGAAAGAGAAGATACAATTTTAATGTTTTATATGATCTAATATAATATTCTCCATTACCTGGCTCAAGCTTATGCAGATGTATTATTTAAATAAAATTGTTAGAAAAAATTATTAAACAAAATGTTTCTAAATTAAAAAAAAAAAAACTTATTTTAAATAAAATTGTCGCAATTACCAAACATTTTATTATTTAAATAAAATGTTTACAAAAGCTTTAAATTGCAGTAGAAGTTAAAACTTAAAATTATAATTTATATTTTTGAATTTACATTATTGTTCTCAACAAATGTTTTAAAATTTTATGTTTGTTAAATACCTAGCTGGACTTAAAAATCTGTAACTAAGCCAAATTAAAAAGGACTTAAAAATCTGCATCTTAAGCATGAAGGCTACAAGTATAAAAATATAAAACGAAAAGATTTTTTTTTCTTTAATGTTTGGTTTTTAGGTGGCCTAATTGACAAATTATCTGCAGTTTGCATGCCATAGATATCACTTCCATTGCTATGGAATTGTTTAAATCTTGTTGCTTAATTAATTTTAATTTCCAATGGTACCAAAGCGCGTTTGTTGCTGGGAAACAGGAGAAAAAAAAACAAAAAAAAACAAAATAAGTTTCATTCACTTCGACCGTAATCTAATTAAAGCGTTTACTAGTTTTAAAAAATATATTAAGGTGATTAATTACTTTGATCTAGCTAGCTTAATTGTTTGCATTTATGATCTGTTGCTAATAAAAGTTGTTTGATAGTTAAATTACTAGCACGTATCTTTGACTGGTATAATAATAACGACGCATTAATTACTCGTATGTTTTATCACCGTCACCTGCATGTGATTACCATCATTTACAACTCAAAAGGAGTTACAAAATGAAGTGAAAAATAATATAAGATTAATATAAGATTAATTAAGAGATGGTAACTCAAAAGGAGTTACCATCTCTTTTTTTCTTTAATTAGACAATCGATATAATTTAGGAGAAGAACTAATGATGCAATTCACTGAATAAAATGCGCGCTAACACGAACTAATAAGAAATTATCATATTAAAAGAGAAGGATTTTGTAAAGGAGAATTAATCCAGCTGATCAATTTCTTTAACAAATTGAGGAAATTGAGGATATATTGGGCCCAATCCTTCAGTTAAAGTTGTTCTTATTTACAATTTTATTTGACAAAATTTTAAATTCAAAAGTTAGTTACTTTATTTTTATATATAACTTTCTATCATTCTCTCTCTCTCAAAAAAAAAAAAAAATAATAATAATAATAATAATAATAATAATAATAATAAGATCAACAAAACTATTATAAAAAGCTGTGATTAAAGCCTTTAAAATGTAATTTATTAGGGATCATTACTAATAATAATCAATGATTACAGCTCACTCTCTCTCTCTCTCTTAAATTTAGTAGATATAAGTTAACATTGGTGTGTTTAAGTATAGAATAGAGAGAACATGGGTTTTAAATATGATTGAGCTCTGAGTCATGTGATGGGAATGATTAAAAGGGGACATTAATCTAACGTTACCTAAATGTTTCTCCGGAGGGTCTCCCAGCGCTGCTGATCAGCAAACACGCGACATCTCAGGTGCCTATCAAAGCATAACCAGCCAAAAACATTTCTTAATTTTTGAATTTAAAATTTTTCATATTAATATTTGTATTTTAAAATTTTAAAATTCTACCTACATATTGTACATGTCTTTGAGTTTTAAGCCATTATCTGTTTTATTTCTTTTCACTATCCCTTCAATGTAATGGAGATATAAATATTGTTATTCTTCTTTTCGAGCTAATTACTTTTGCTTTTCGGGAAAAAAAAAATAAATTTCATTATAGGTTCTTAGAATTAATGGATGGAATTAACCTTAAAATCAAAATATAAAAATAGTGATCCCCAATTAGAACGAGCAAGCCCACGCATAACACGTGGCAGGATGGCCCAATAAGGCTGGTCCACGTGGGCTTCAGGGGAAAAGGACACATAAGCACGAAGTGTGTGGGGGTGGGCCCGGGTGCATGCATGGCGTTCGCAAGTTGGAGAATGTCGCGCGGGCAAAATAAATAGACAACAAAATGGAGTCACATGCAGTCGCGTCGTGTAGAGTGGGCAACTGCACATGCTGCTACAGAAACAAAGAAAACGAAATTTACTAATCTCAAGGTTCTGGGAATGGAAACTGAATCCTCTGCAGGGGAGAAAAAAATAGATAAGATAAACATTGTAATGGATCTCTATGGATAAGTCATATATATGCCTTTGCTGTAGATAGATGTATGGACGCATCTACCAATCAGCTATATATTAATGCTGGTAAAAAAAAGCTACTGTTATCCAAAATTTTAAAATAACAAAAGTCATTATATAAAACTAATCATATTATTGCAAGTTATAGTAAAGCTTCATTTTAGTCATCTTTTAAGTGAATCTAAGTCTATGTTTAATAACGTACGTAAAAAAACAAAAATTATCTCTAAAATTTTTGTTTTTTGAGAAAAAAAAAAAAAAATTACACACTATCCGCTTCGTTCACTTAATTATCAAACAAGTGTTATCATATATATTATTGTCTTATATATTATTTCTTGATATGGCGTGTTATCATGCATATTACTTCGTTATTAGCATATTTTTATTTTTTATATTATTTTTTATATAAAATGATATAATTTTATTCTTTCATGTAAATTATTTTTCTCTCTTTATGAGAGAATAGGTGTTGAGGTCGAAAATGTCGTCATGTGAGACGCACTGTGACCAAGTTAGGAGACGACACGTGGCGCAGACCATCATCTAAGGGCATCAACCGATAAAAGAAGTAGCTGATAGAAAGGTGCTCGTATGGTAACCGATTAATTTCGGCCGAAGATAAACCGTCAAACCATCTCAGCCGAAAGATAACAAGAGGCGAAATCAAGATCGACTATCGGCTGCTCGAGCCGCAAGAGAAAAGATCCTGAAAATGGCAGGCATGGGATCCGGGCCGCGAATCACGCAACTGGCTTTGAAGTAGCAAGCGGTGCCCAGTATTGGAAAGCGCCGAGGATCGCGCCTCGGCACGACAATTTCGAGGATGAATGTGGACTGAGAAGAGCTACTATCCAACCGAAAAAAATCAACTCAAAAGAAATTAAGTAGTTGATAGATACGCGAAGATTTTCCTTAAGTTACGCCGATCATCCAAAACGGCAACCATACATCTAGTTCGAGCGAGTATAAATAATCGAACTATCGAAGAAGAATGGGTCCTACAACCTCATAAGCTAATGACCACCCCTACTTTTCAATACCTGCATCTACAGTTTTTCTAGACTAAGTTTATCGCTCTTCTAACTAGCTTTTCATGTCCGCATCTACAGCTTTCTTTACAGCTTTTTCAGTAGTACGTAGTTCTAATTATAATAGTTCTCCTGTAACCGTCCTTTTAGCAATACAACTTCCAATCGGTTTTAGACCGCGTTAATCCTTGTCTCCAAATCCTGGGTCGACTCTTCTAGGCCAAAATTTGTTGAGAATTCAATTGAGAAGAATTCGGTCGAGTGGATTCCTTCTCGGCCTAATCATTTGGCATGCGGTGCATCACACCCAGAACGCCAACTTGGAGACCGATCGCCGACCGGGTTAGGTCAACGATCAACGACGCATTTCGGCCCCAACAATAGGTTTAGATGAATAAAATACAGAAAATTCTCAAATCTCTTGTTTCAACAAGTAGGTTTAGAATTTTATTTTGTTAGGATTTGATTAGATTTGTAGTTGAACTCTAGTTGGATTAAAATTAATATTTAAATTTGTTAGAGATAAATTTGTTAAGATTTAAATATTAATTAGAATAAAAATTTATTTAAACTAGAATTTGGATAGTTTTTTATGTAAGTTATAAATATAGCAGTATTATTAATTGACAGTGGTGTTAAGGTAACAACACCCATTAGTGGTGGTTACATCCATGGAGGTGGTAGGGGTTAGGATTTAGCCACACCCATATAGTGATGGTCACACCCATGTGGCATCGAGGTGGTGGGAGTTAGGGTTTAGCCACACCCATATAGCATGACCAAGGTGTCCATGATTTTGGATGCAAGTACGAGTGCGTTCAAAGCGATAAGTCTTCTAGATTTATAGAAGATGAGAGAATGGTGAGAGAGATTCAGAATGAGTGCTCAGATTGAAGCTACTCTATTGCAGAAGAAGAGTCGGTGTAATTCTTCTCTTGGTTAATGAATCTTATTTCATCCGCATATTTTTTGTTTTGATTTTTTTTTTTTTTTTTTTTTTTATGGTTGTGCTAATTTCAGTTATGTTTAGAATACGGGTTTATAGTAAAAATTCGATTTGACGTTTTCTCTGCGGAATCCTAACACTAGGCGGTACCGGAGTGAGTATCGGAGCGGATTACGGATTCACAGAATCTGGCATCGAGACCAATACCGAATATTCCAACATATTTCTAGAGATTTAAGCTATAAAGAATGCTGAATGTTTTAATATTATATAGTCAACATTTTGTTTTTTTTTACTTAGACTATATGTATTTGCATGGTTTTTAATTTGGACAAGGCTAACTTTTAGATTTGGGTTCATTTGGATGAATGCTACACCACCACTTTTGCTCTGGATGATTTTCAATGTATCAATTGCTAGGAAACAGCTTGTAACAAGATATCAAAGAGCTAGCTAGTTTGTTTTAATAATAATAGAAAATTGAAAGGAGCTAGCTACTATTTAAGAATATGCAAAGCATCAAACAATGATGAATGCTGAATAATGAGCAGCAACAGCTGTTTATCTTTTGGGTTCACAGGTCCAAAAATAATGAAGCAACAATATTTATAATTGCCACGATGTTTGTGTCTCAAGAGCCATTGTGAACTATATAACGGTCGCATCTTTCCAACCGTTTTGGTCACAATATACGCTTGCACCGTATTTTGACTACGAACTTTTTCACAACAGCCACATGATGATTTTATGGGCTCATTGACTTTTCTAATTTCATGCCCAATAAACACTATATATATATATATATATATATATATATATATATATATATATATATATATATATATATATTGTCAACTTGTAAATTATTAACCCTCTGGTTAGTCTAGTTAGCGATTGTTCTTAACTTAAGTAAAAAAAAAAATTAGTAATTAATATTTCTGATCTCAAATTCAAAATTTAATTACTTTATATTTTTAACTAAATATATCTTTCATTATTTTTGAAAAAACGAACAATACCGTATTGAGAAAGGGTTACATTAATAAAAATTTACACAATTTTTATAAATGTTATAAATTATGTTTCTAATCGTACCCACAAATTTTTGCACATTTGAAACAATATAGTGATCTTTATCATTTTCTAATCAAGTTCATTTTTGTTCCTTCATAAATACTAGTGTAGGAACCCGCGCGATGCGGCGGGTAAAAATTATAGTAAAAATTTATAAATTAATTAAATAAATAAAAATATTAAAAAAAAAGTAGAAAAAAATAACTATAAATTTTGAAAGTAAAAAAATAAAATTTAAAGAACTTTGTAGCAACAGTAGAAAACCTAATGCCTCAACAGAAGATAGTCGTACCTGATCAAAAGAATTTGTACAAAAGGCCAATATTAAAATATAACATAAGAAAACACCATACCGAAGAAAAATCACTAAGGTATTGAGATGCAGCCTAACACCATCACTTAAAAGCTGAAAGCCATGTCGGGAAGGGAATGGAGAGGGAGGAAAAGGGAGAGGAGAGGAGCACTAAGAGAACATGTAGTAGAGAAGAGAGAGAGTGGGAGGAGGGAGATGAAAGGTTATGCTGTAGGGGTTAGGGAAGGAGAGAGAGTGGGGGAGATGAAGGTTATGCGGTAGGGGTTAGAGAAGAAGAGAGAGTGGGGGGAGATGAAGGGTCGTGCGATGGAAAAGGAGAGAGAGAGAGTAAAGAGATGAAGGGTTGTGTAGGAAAAGAAGAGAGAGGAGCCTACCATCCTCAAAATAAGGAGATAAAGCCACGTCAGATTTAGTCATGAGAAATCATATATAGGTATAGATTGTTTCTATAAGGAGTAAGAAATAAGTTACAGCACAAGATGAATGATGGAGAAGTTATTTCTTTTGCTTTCAATTAGGTCACAGGTATTATGCGAAGGAATCAAGCTACAGAATATCGGCCCCCCACATTGAGTATATAATTAAAAGTTATTGTGCTGAATTTTGTGTAAATTTATATTGTGCCATTTGTTGGTTTAAAGAAGTCAATATTTTGTCATATAATGAAAATTCAGATTGGATGAAATCACGTTTAAAATGACGGGAGACCGAATTAAGTCGAGTCATGTTTAAAATGGCGCGATACTAATTGAGCTGAGTCACAATCGAAATTTATGAACACTATATCTATATACAACTTAAGTAAATTGATTGTATATTTCTAACGGCTCGAATTTTTGAGTTTAATGGTTAACGATAATGATCAAACAAATTATATTAGAGTCAGAAATTACGAATTTGATTCTCAAACACAGCAAACATATGTAGGTATTAAAAAATAACATCTTATCACGTGGCAGGTATTAAAAAATAACATCTTATCACATGGCGGAATGTCAGATTAGATCAAGTCATATTTGAAATAGTAAAAAATAAATGAAACCGAATCATATTCGAAATGATGTCAGATTAGTTTGAACTGAATAAAATTCGAAATTCGTAGACATTATATTTACACGTTCTAAATATAATGTACACGTTCTAAATGAACTAATTTTATATTTTCAAAAATTCATCTCCTATCAAATATTTCTGGAAGTATATAAAAAGACAGTAAACATTAAATAGATATAACTAAAACTGCCAAAGTAGAGAGTCATATATATAGCAAAATTAAACAAGTATTCTAGCCTTGTCCATTTTTACAAAAAAAATGAGAGTAAAATCTGAGCTGCGAGATTCATACCGTCAACAAAATTATATGAATGAACCCAGACACTATCTTAAGGACTCAATTAATGTGTTCCAAATTTTGATTTGACATATTTCTAAAAATAGAAAATAAGTCCATTCTAGTGAAAGAGGTCACATCATAAAATAAAAATTTAGACGCAAATTAATAACACAAATCCCATCGTACTCAATTTACAAATAAAAAATTAGCTCCGTCTATACAAAATAAGATTGGCATCGCTCGGAGCCTAAGGTGTGTTTAATTTTTCAAAAAATTATCTCAAAAAATATTTTTCAAACTGAAAAATATATTTTACAATTTAAAATATCAAACTGAAAAATATCTCCCATTTTTTTTCACGCTGTTCTCGTTACTAAGGTAGTAGAGGAGGATAGGAGAGAAAAGAACAAAAAAAAAAAAACAAGAATATTTTGATAAATATTTTAAAATTTCGAATCGAATTTAAAATTCAAAATAGTGGACTATTTTGTAAAATTTTAAATCAATGAATTTTTTATAAAAATTTTTTTTTTTTTCAAATTTTATAATTTTGTATTCGAGAAAATAAGAATTATAATTTTTTTTTTTGGTTAAAAAATAAACTTTTAAAAAAAATTTTAAAAGAACCAAAACATGAAACACCCGGGAGATGAAAGCAACATGCAACGGTGGAATCTTACTCAAGGACGAACTACAGCAGAGGAGGAACCAACAATTCCACCGTCCCGTGAATAACAAGACGTTGCTTTCACCCCCGAAAGCAATTAAGCAACTCACCAAGTCACCATCCGTAGCTGCAGCCGCATCCTACTCTCACATGCCCCTGGTACATCGATAGCCTCTCCTCTCGGTAAAGTATTTAGATTTTTTCCCTATCGACAATTTCATCTATGTTTTATCTATGATAAAGTATTTATAATAAAAGATAACATTTCATTATACAACAATTTTTTTGTGCTAGTTGTGGGATTAATGACGAGATTTTGTTTGATGATCCGAGCACGAGTTTTTGTCTTTTGGTTCACCGTAGAGAATTTATTAGTTGATTAATTGAAAAATATATTCTATTATATTATAAATATTAAATTTTAAAAAATAATTATGAACTCTCAAACTGGACCACAATGAATAAACATAAATATTACGGATCATTAACCCTGAAAATGCAGGACCATCCGTCCCTTTAATGTTTCCTATAGATCGAATTGAATTATTATTCCTCTACCCATCACATGCTTTGCATGTTCTCATGTGATTAAGTACAATGTACATAACCAATCGCATACTATAGAGCTCTTTCACAAGGTACGGTGAAGAAAAAATTTCTAATCTCTCTTATCCCCGGATGAATGTAGCAGTATTCTTTTCATACCCAAAATAATTAATTAAAAATTTAAAATTTAGATATTTTATATTTATAATTAAATTTATTTTTTAAAAATTAAAAGAAACGCATAACTTGTTATGCTTCTAATCAACAACACACAACTAATAAAAGTTATAGAAACATGACCCAAAAAAAAAAAAAAAAAAAAAACCGAAACTTTTCCCTCTAATTATTAAGTTCCCACCATTTTTCCGTACTCGGCCAAGCACCCTCTACTAATAGGCTATATAGTAAGTGGTTGGAGCAGCACCTCTCGACCTGCACTTCCACCTTCCCCGTACCCTCTTCTCTTTCGCATCACATCGCCACACTCCTGCTCCCTCAACACTGCCGATGTGATGTGAATGTGTGAATGTGTGCATATAGAAGTGAAATGTAATAGCGCAGGAACAACGGGTGGAGGGAGATCACATTCAAGCACAACTAATAGCAGTACGTAGTAGTAGATAGTAATATATAGTAGTAGTATGGAGGAGGGGATGAAGCGGCGGGTGAATTGGTGCATGAACAGGCTGTCGGACAGGGACACGGAGGCGATGGCGGCGTCGGAGCTGGAGGCGCTGGCGCGGTCGCTGGGCCCTGACGGGCTGGCGCCCTTCATCAGCGCCATCTCCGACGCGCGCCCAGCCGACAGGCCCCCGCTCAGGCGCCACTCCCTCCGCCTCCTCTCCCTGCTCGCCTCCTGCCACCCCGCCCCCTCCCTCGCCCCGCTCCTCCCCCGCATGCTCTCCTCCGCCCTCCGCCGCCTCCGCGACCCCGACTCCTCCGTCCGCTCCGCCTGCGTCCACGCCGTCCGCTCCATCTTCGCCTCCTCCTCCGCCGCCGCCGCCCCCGCCCTCTTCCGCCCCCTCGAGGACGCCCTCCTCCACGAGCAGGACACCTGCGCCCAGCTCGCCGCCGCGCTCTGCCTCGCCGCCGCCGTCGACGCCTCCTCAACCTCCTCCTCCTCCGACGACGACGAGGTGGTGGCGCGCCATCTCCGGAGGCTCCTCCCCCGCCTCGTGAAGCTGCTGCGGAGCAGCGCCTTCAAGGCGAAGCCCGCGCTGATCTCCTTGCTCGGCAGCGCCTCGGCGGCCGGCGGCGCCGCGACCCCCGCCCTCGTCGGGCTCCTCGTGCCCTGCCTCGCCGAGTCCCTCGCCGCCGACGACTGGGCCGCGAGGAAGGCCGCCGCCGAGACGCTCACGGCGCTGGCGGTCGCCGAGAAGGACCTCTTGCTCGGGTTCAAGGCCTCTTGCCTCTCCTCCTTCCAATCCCGGAGATTCGATAAGGTTTCGCTCCCTCCCTCTCTCCCTAATTACTCTCTCTGTGTGATTATGATGACCCGTGCGGCCTCGTTTAGTTTTTGCTGCTTTCCAGTTCTGAATCTTGAAATGCAGGTGAAGATTGTCCGGGATTCGATGAATCGGATGCTCGATGCGTGGAAAGAAATTCCCACGGTTGTCGAGATCGATTCGAATGCCACGCTCGCCTCCAAATCACACTCCATTAATCCTTCTATGAAAGGTGATTAGAGCAAAAAATTTCCCTCCTTTCTTTTTCTCCTTCCCCATTAATAGCTTTTCCCGCGAAATTTAACATGTGCACATTAAATCAGATAATCTTCGTAAATCAGAACTTTCACTCTCGATTTCATGGGCTATGCATTCTAGTAGATCTAAACTGACATTCGTTAATGCTATAATATTTTGTTCTCATTTACAATTCTGGATGGAACAGAAACCGTAAGCGACGGTCGATACCTGACAACCACTTCCGTAAGTTCTGCTTCAGTCACATCTGCTTCTTCGTTTATCTCGAAAAAGAGTAGATTTACATCCAGTAGATCACCTCCCCCGGATGCCTCGCCAATTTTCGCAACTAGAAGGACCGTTCCTTCTATTAGGAACAAGAAACTCACGGGCTGTACAAAAACCTCTTACTGCAAAGTCGAAATAGCTGCTCCAAACACTCCTTCGATTGAAGTCATTAGAGAGGGAACTGGTCGGGCTCAAGGAGGAGAGAAGGGCGATATTAGGTCCAGGTTAGAAGCGAGAAGGATGCTGTTTGAAAAGAATCGTGAAGAGAAAGGAAACAAGTTGGCTGGATTGAAGGCTGGGTCACGGGTGGTCCCGTTTGATGAGAATGGGAACTTTGAATCAACTGCCGGAGGCGACAATACACCTGACGAGCTTAATGCAGGTCACAAGGATGGTGACATTTCATTGATTAGGATGCAGTTGGTTCATATAGAGAAGCAGCAGTCCAGCCTATTAGACCTTCTCCAGGTAACGCCTTTTCATATTTCAAAACGTTGCATTACAATTTATATGTTCTACATATTTCAAAACTTTGCACTTGTTCTACCTAATGGCGTGGTGTTATGAGCTGCTTTGGATACTTAATAGTTGAATTTTTCTTATATATTAGATGATTGTGGCGTTTTGTTGGGATTGTTAAGTTTTTGAATACTGTTAACTTTATTTGTCCGATAGATTCACAATTCTTCTTCTCTTGGTTTATTACCAGAAGTTCATTGGGAGCTCGCAGAACGGAATACATTCTCTGGAGACACGAGTGCACGGCATAGAGATGGCACTGGATGAGATTTCATGTGATTTAGCCTTCTCTTCTAGAAGGATGTCGAACAACGATTTTGAAGCAAACACGTGCTGTAGGTTACCCGGAACAGAATTTCTGAGCCCAAAGTTTTGGAGGAGGCTTGACGGCCGGTACTCTTCTAGGTTTTCCATTTCTGATATGGAAAACATAGCTGAGAAGGAGAAGGTTCCTTTTATACAGAATAAGCAGAGGTATGGAAATTTGGGTGGATTAGTCGTCAATCCTTTAACTGAGGTCAACCCTCATTCAAGAGGGAATTCGGAAGCTGCTTCAGATAAAGTGCTAAAGGGCGTTAGTCAGGGTGCAGGAATTTTGCTTACTAAAGATGGCAAGAAGCAAGATGTGATTTGGTAGAACACAAGGTAAAAGTGTTTACTTCTTAGTTTTCATCTACTGCCTTTTTAAGATCTCAAGAAGTTGATCCCACATGACAGGCACGATAACCAGAAACAGTGTGTCGCAAGACGAATACAATAAAAATTGGCAAGAAGTAATATGTTTTGTGTGTTACCATTCTACAATCTGCACCCAATGTGGTTTGTTTATCAATCATTTTACCATCCGGATTTAAAATGTACCACTAAAATCCATATGGTACTTTAGCATTGAGTTTCTGCTAAATAACATGTTAACAATTCTTCATCTTATATTGTATGTCCAAGTACCATGATATATGTTGCCATCTAAATTAGCTCTACAGCTTAGATGCTTTGGATCAGAAATCTAGTATTCAATCACAAGTCATTTTCTGTACATCATATTCTGTGTTCAATGCTCATTGCAGCTGAAAAAAATTCTTTCTATTGCAGACCATATAGAGCAGAGCAGCTATGCAGATATTCCTTGGATGCATTACAAATTCTTTTATCAAAAAAAAAGAAATCATGAATATATAGCCTCTCGTGGGAACTCTCAGAGGAATATATGGGGTCAGCTTGGATCCATTGCTAGGTAATCATTTATATAGCAACAGCTGTTTAAGTTTTCTTTCTCAATTATTTCACTGAAAATCCGGTGATCAAATGCTATTAGGTCTGTATTCAAATGCTATAAAATGCTCGTAATATAATTGTGCGCCGGACATTGAATTGCAGATCAAGGTCGGGTTAAAAAGAATTGGTCATCCTCTGTAAAAAAGCTCCATACATTGTGGATGATAATCTTTTGCTCTGTTCTATGCTGATGAAAACCAATGAAAGATGCAGAGATAGGGGAAAATGTTTGGTTGATGTACTTTTGCGCAATGTTCGCTATGAATCCCCCGTATCATGCCTTCAACTTCCAAGGGCATACAGAAGAAGGTCGCTCTTCTCCGCATCAATAGAAAGCGATTCGCATAGCAAATGAGACCTTTCAGATATGAATATGAAATGTACCTTGTATTGCTTATCTATTTTCTCCCAGCGTGTCCAATCTCCATTCCTTTTAGTTGAGTCTCATGTAGTTTTTATGCCGCTCAATAAAACACATTTCCCCTCTTTAACTTATTAATATGATAAACAACGGCCAACAAACTAAAAAGATCTGGCTCTTTACGTTATGCAGGCTAGGAATTACAAACTTTTCCCAGTATCCATTCTGAGTAAAAACAAGAAAAGTACTTTTACCACTAACTGCATATTTACCAACACGAAATAGAGACACCAGGAAAAGAAACAAATAAAAATCTTCAGAAGCCTACATAACATGCTTCTTGCTTTCAGAAAGTTAATAGCAAAGCATGATGAGGAAAAAGTTCCACATGATTCAGCAGTATCACAACTAGGAAACACCAGCGACATAAGCAAAGGTACATTCTAACATTTTTCACGTGTTTATCATTTTGATGTCTTCAACAGCAATTAGTTCTAGAAAGTTCAAAAATTGAATGCGTGAATGCGTGCGCCATGCGCTAATCTAGTCTCCGTGCATATTATATTTTGACCAGTGAGAACCTTTTACAATAGATATATAGATCTCACGAAGCAAGTCCAAAATAAATAATACGGGCAATGGCTGCTGGGTGCCCTGCATTTGTATTGCATGATCAGCCAAACTGCCAATACGTATATATACTCTTCTGCAGATCCTCTTCATCACAACTTGTACCTGTAGAAATTCATTATCAGTGTGAAGTGGCCTCAATTTAATCTGAATATTAGGAAAATACTGCCCCATGTAATCAAAATTAGGTCGCGGTAGTAGTCTCCATATATGCATCGCAGATAGCAAGCCATTCTCAAACTACAATAATCTCAGCAAGCGGAGAACAGCAATCATCTAGAACAATAATACTAACCAAATATCATTATCTTTCTCTATGATATTGGCTGCGGCTGTAATTCCAACTTATAAGCTTGTATTTCCATGGGAGAGATGAGTACATTCCCCTCTTGAGCTACATCTCCCACCTGCTCTATATAACCCAGCATCTCTGCATCATCATGTAAGAGATTCAAGGAAGTGGCTTTCACATTCAAAACTGCTAGATCTTTAAACATATAGAACAAATTCACCGGCTCATCGCCAACAGTCGAGCACTGCAGTCCACCTTTTCTACAGTATGACGCATCCCATCCCCTCCTCTGCAAAAGAATAGCAAATCTAGAATCCAACGGCTGAACTTGAGGAAACTTTTGAGGCTGTGGGACCTTGAAGTTCACGATATGTAAATCACAAGGTAAAGACAAAGCTAATGGGGCAAATGATCTCCTATGCATTTTGGAGGGTTTATGCTCGGGCTTCTTGCTTATGAATGTATGCATAGGGTAGTTCAATTGGGCCCCAACACGATGGGAGAGGAGAGATGGCTGGAGGTTAAGTACTTCATGGGAAGAAGACAATGCAGAAACATTAGATTCACTGAGTATGTGGAAGAGAACATTCATCGGGCGGTTGTCCATCACGCCTTGGCCCAATCCACGACCATCATCCATAACCAAGCGGCGATCTAACATAATCTCCAGCCATCCATTTTTTAGGCTTGCGGCCCCTAATGCCTGCTTGGAGTGAACAGAAAGCCGGTCGCCTACTGAATCTTGTATGAAGGAAAGTGAAGGCATCGGATAGTAATTCCCCTGTAAAGGAATTTTATCATATGTTTGCCTCCGGATCATTTGAAAGCCATTTAGATCTGAATAAAAGACCCTGTGATTGTAAATATCAGTCTTGAATCTGACTATCAATTCCTGGTCATTGAATTCATGACCAAGAAGTTCGACATGGTATTCTTTCTCAATAACCAAGTCCTGTACTGTATGCTCACCATTGTAGATACGTGTACTGTAAGAAATCGGCATTTTATTCTCCCACAGGGTCTTTGGGATAGAGTAAGCCTCTTGCACCAATGGGCCTTCGGAAATAATCAGATGCCCCCCTTTCTCAACTATCGGTTTAGCTTCTCCACTTGGTTTGAATAAGTAGGCTCCACTCCCAAAGCTGCTATACATGCCTATTTCTTCACCAATTACTGTTTCTTTACCATCCCTATGCTTCACTTTTTGCAGGAGGCCATGAGCTGTATCAAAAGTAAGAGTATAATGACTATTACGGATCTCTGCTTCTTTGCCCTCTAGCTTGGAGCAAATATAAGGTGGAGGACAGGGCAACTTTTTGTGTGTGACTACTTTTAGAACAGCAGGTGTAGGTTTTTCACAGCCGTTATTTCCATGAGCAATATAGTAAGTCTCGAGCCCCATCGAAGGAACAGAAGCTCTCCAGTAAAGCCGATGTCGCCCAGTAGAAGCCTTTTCGATGTTATCATGCTGCCATTCCGGTGAAACTTGACTCTTAATGCATGACCCATTTGCATCTAGAACAACGATATCAGGCTCAGAAACAACAACCATAACAATTTCATCCCTCATTTGCTCCGATGGATTGAAAAATACCACAGAATGTGATTCTCCTTCATGTAAATCAAGGATTCTATGCACCGGCTGGACATCATACTTTGATCTCGATTGCTCAGGTTCAAAATGTGAAAATAAAGTAGGATCCGACTTATCATGAAAATCCCCTAAAAGGACTTCCACTGCCCTAGACATAAATAGCTGTAAATCCTGCAAAGAAGTATGCATTCGAGTCCCATAATCCTCCACTACATGATCCTTGGCCGTGCCGGTTACCCCATCGTGATGCTGGAAAAGAGCCAAGTTTCTCCTCGCAGCTGTTAATTTGTGCGAGAAACTTACAGGCAGTTTAGAACATTGAGATTTCTGACAATACCCTAAAACTAGCGCAGCCATCATCTCAGATGCACGGAGTGTCTGCTCAAGTATACGGTCAACTGCTTTAAAGAACGGTCTTGAAACATAGTAGCCACTCCAGTAGTCTTGGTTTCTATCAGCATATGTAAAGAAGTCCCCTGAGAGGGATGGGAAACCTCCTATCTCCCTAGAACCCAACTCACCAGAATGAGAATAATTTATCTTTTCTGCCTCGTCACGAAGTGTGAGAAAGTAATCTTCAAGGGTGCCAAACTTGACCTCGGCATTCAGATCAAGGTTAGAATTTATATAATCAAACAGCTTTTGATAGTTACGAAATTGGACATCTGCTTCTTCTAAACTAACATAGCGAAAGTCGTCGCCTAGAGGAACAAGAAGGGTGTTTGTTCTATACAGTGTTGACTTCTTTTTGTATTGATCCAAAAGTTGTGTTGCTCTCTCACGCACATTGGCTTGATCTGATTCAACTGGGTCAAATCTCCAGGGGCATGCTTCGTAACTAAAGCCTCGCATACGAGCAAAATCGAATTGACAACAGATAGCTGGTTCTGGCCCACAGGTGTGCGGAATATCATAAGAATAGAATGGCATCATGTGAACAAATATGTCAGTTGTTTCCTCAACATCCCAGCTCTGCCTCCATATGTATTCCAAGTTCTTATTCCAAGCTAGCTCCTTTTTTAGCTCATAGTGGGTTCTCTGAATAACCATGTTGCGGAAACCCATCCTTCGAAGAAGATATGCCATGGTTGCTGAGTAACCAAAGGGGTCTATTGCCCAAGAATTTCTTGGAATAACTCCAATGGTTTGATTGAGCCACATGTTTCCTTCCATCATCTGAATCACAATGGTTCATGGACATCAGTTAGATAAGAAGTCAGTCTTCGAGTACATGGATTTTACTGAATAAATACTGTTGCAAACAATATAACCAAAATATTTTAAACAGAAATGGAAATTAATTAAGTCAACAAAAGTACCTAATTGGCATTAAAATTAAAGTGCACGAGGAATATCCAGTTATGGTACAAATACATATAACTAAATCTATTTCTGAATGAAAGCCAGTAAAGAAGGATAAACTAAAGACTAAAGTTGGCGGATAGATGGAACTGACTATAACAAGTGGTATGGAATGACACAGGTGTATTACACTATCATGGAAAAACTTTAGAAGCACACACCAATAGTGTGCCATGTTTCATTCAGCAGCATTACAAAATATAGCAACACCATGCCAGGAAGAAGCAGACAGTGCCTCCACAAAAGAGACAGAGACAACAGAATAAATCCTAGTATATGTATGCTATGATCAATGACTAAGATATCGCATTCCACTTTATGGAGATTCAATTCACTGAAAACATTTGATTGACAAAAACCAAATTTGGAGATGAAACCAAATACAATAGAGGCTAGTAGGATGAAGCAGATGCACATCACATATTCTCATATTAATAAAAGAATATACAGCAAGTAGAAACTCAAGAAACAGCTTTAATGGGAAAACAATGGAAAGCAATTATTTACCTGTTCTATAATAGCAAAATAATGAGAGTTAGCCTGCAAAAAAAAAAAAAAAAAAAAAAAAAAAAGAGGAAAGAAACTCAAATTAGATGAGATTATTTTCAGAATGGATAAGAAAGAAGGTCATATACTTGTTCTACGGATTTTCAGAATCCAGATTTAAATGATAAACCTCTTTATAAAATAATGCTCCTACATAAGCCATTTTTAATAGAACCAAGCTACAATAAATGACTATTCTTCTTGCAAAATCTGGATATAAGAAATTCCTTCACTTCCTACGCAACAACTTACCAGTAGAAAAAGTTAATTTCAAGCCTGTGAGCCACAAATCAAAGCAGCAATAGAAGATAGACTTTTACAGATTAGTCCCTTCTATTGATGCCCTGTAAAAAACCGAAAGACTGTAGCAATATATCTAACAATAATATTGCAATCAGAGTAGGCATTAGAGGCAATTCTCCATTTAAAACAGCATGATTCTATATACCATCCTCATCAATCTCTAGTTCTTTTCGAACCAACTACTTAAAATTTCAAAGTACTTATTTTAGGTACTTCTTGTCAATTAAGGAAATATTAGCAGTTGCAAATTAGAACAATTAAGATCCGAATTATCAAACATTTCTCTAATGTGCCTATAATTTCATCTTACCTCATCATTCATCACCCATCCTCCTCCCACAATCTCTAACTGCCCGTTCTTCACCAATTCAGTGAAGCTTTCCTTCTTCTGATCTGAAGCATCCCTCCACCATCTCTCCAAATATGACATCTCCTCCCAGATGAACTTGCGGCGACTATCCTAAACAAAATGAAAGGCCCAAATCTCATTCCTCACATTAAAACCCTAATCATCCAACTACTAGGTAGAGGAAATCTTCATTAAAACATCCCAACTCAAATTAGCAACAAGATGAAAATTATAAAATAATTATACGCAGCGGATCTGAAACATCTCGCGAAAGGAAACCGATTGCTTGACCTTTGAAAGCGATTCCACGATCGTGTCCAGTATATGGCGGGATTGGCGACTGTAGTACTCCTCCACGGTGAGCTTCCACCCGGGATCGTTATGCGAGTGGGGCACCACGAACACCTTTAGCTTCTCCGAATCCCACTCGTTGCCCTTGTAGGTCACCTCCCACCCCTGCTTCCAAGCCCCGCCGTCCTTGTCCAGGAACCGGATCTTATCGTACAGATCCTTCGTAGTGATGTCCACCGCCGCGGCACCGATCTCGCCGCCCCTCGCGGATGCGACGGCGCCGCCCCCGCCGCCGCCGGAGGAGATGGGACGGCGGAACGCCGGCCGACGGGTGAGGACGGCCCTTGGGCGGGGCGTGGACACGGCGCTGGGGACGCCGTAGCGGATGACCACGGCGAGGAAGAAGAGGATGGAGACGGAGAGGCCGATGGCGAAGAAGGTGGAGGATGGGGAGAAGGGGCGGGCACCGCCACCGCCGCTGCGGCGGCGCGAGGGGGCGGAGGAGGAGGGTTTTCGGATGGGCTTGGGCTTCGTGGTGGGGAGGAGCCGCCGCCGCCGCCGCCACGGCGAACTCCGGAGAAGAAGCGCATCGTAGGGGAGGGGTTAAGGGTCAAGTGAGGGGACGACGAAGAAAAAGTAACCTGAGTGAAGTCTCGCGACTTTAATATAGGTGTTTTGCTTTTTTTTTTTAAAAAAAAATAGTAATTTTGTGCCTAAAATTGTTTTTGGGCTGAAAGTACTTTTGACGATCTTATCTTTAAAATTTAATATTTATTTTTAAATTTAATATTTTAATTTTTGGGACTGGAGTAGTAAAATTTGCTTTTTGTAATCCGATTCTAATTTTTATTTCAAATTTTAAAAATTTATTTTGATTTTATATTTAACGTTTATATTTAATTTTTTTAATTTAAAATGCAACATTTAAATTTTGAGTTTCAAAATTTAAAATTTGGATATTAACTTTTAATTTTAAATTTTAAATCTCAAATTTTAAATTTAAAAATTCACAATTTTGAATTTTAAGATAATTTTTTTTAACTTTAAATTTAAAATTTTAATTTTTAAATTTTAAAATTATAAGTTAAAAAATCAAATTACAAATTTGGAATTTTTAAATATTAATTTCGAATTTAAAAATTAAATTTTAAGTTTTAAATTTCAAATATTCAAATATTTATTTTTATTTTTTTTTTTTAAAATTTTAAATTGAAATTAAATTTAGATTTAAAATTTAAAATTTTTTAATTCCAAATTTATACTTTAAATTAAATATCAAAATTTAAATTTTTGCACAAATTAAAAATTTAAAACCTAAATTAAAATTTAAATTTAAATTTTAAAAATTAAATCCAAAATGTAAGTTTTTTAAAAAAAAAAATTATAAAAAAATTATTATTTGCAAACAACAAAAAAATAATCTGCAAAACAATTTTACAAAATTATTTTTTTTTATAAACTCAGTCAAACGTTTTAATACAAAATAATTTTTAATAAAAAAATAATTTTAAAATACGCAGGTGTAGAATGTGGCGTTGTTAAGATTGGGTTTTAAAATGAGCTGATTAGAGTGGAGTTGGGAAACTTGGATTCCATTTCGGCCCAGATTACGCGTGGGGTGGGTTGTTAAATGTTAGCGTTTGTTAAGATTGGGTTTATAAACTATGATTGGGTTTTATAGTGGAATGTTAGCTGGAATAGTGGAATAAGATGGGCACGGTTTCCGAGATCGATTCTTTTTATTCATCTTTAACTTCCATTTCGGCCCAAACGATTACTCTAGTTGGGGTATAACTAAAACCCTCTTAAAACGGAGCCTTAATAAATCAACAAACTCGTATATCGATTCATCCGTAACTGGATAATGGAGATAATTAATATATCCAGTGTGAGATATGCTAATCTAGCGTATTTGGATTTTAGTAATTATTGGGCATTTACCAATTTTGGATATTGAAAACGTTGCAAATGTAGCAAGAACTCTTCACTGTTGGGCAAATAAATAAGCCAAATTATCAATTGTTTCTAACACAAGCGACAAAAAGTTTAATGGTTGATATTCGATATCCAAGTTTATTTTAAAAATAAACAAAACGGATAGTATATTATTTTTTTTTTAAAAAATAATAATAAGAAATTGGCCAAATTTTGTGAAAAATACAAAATTATATGGCTTTCCTTGAGATCATTTAATAAACTGTTTAACAATTTTTTTTAGTATTCTTACATTATATATGATAAATAATTTATTAGCCAATTTTTCTTCGAGAAGACTTCTGATATAATTTTTGTTTTGATTTTTCGCTTTCTATGGCCCACGAAATACTTCGAACTTTTTTTTTTGTTCAATAAAGGGTGGATAAACGGCCCAGGTTAATTGGACCAAGGCCTTAACATGAACTTTTATTTTTATTTTTTCCATAATAGCTCTGGATCATTTTCACTATTAAACACTTGATCAGACTTTCGAGTCCCTAGATTCCAAGCAGGCAAGCACACAATCTCTCTAGCAGAGTAAAAGTTCTATGAAAAACTCACTGTAGCGTATATCAACCAAAAAAGCATAATTACATGGATGGAAAATCGCTTGCACTTCATGCTCAGGTTGTATTTCCTATACTTTTATGCAATATAAACTTACCACACCTTTACAAGGATTATATAAATGAGAGGTCAATCTATAAATCAATAGAAATCATAAAACAGCGTACAAAAAAATGCTAGATCGTAAGAATGACAATGGAGGATATGTAAGTTGTGGAAATATAATGAATGCGTCGAAACAGTAGAGATTAAGGTATGTGAATATGAATCAAGGCTATGTAGGTTGTAGAATCTTATAGCGAAACTGCGATGTAGCCCATACTTTTTTTGTTCTGCTCCTATCAAAAGTAAAGTAATGTAAAACTGAAACTTATTAGTGCACAGGCCTGCCACAACAAATGCTTCACAAATTTATGTATGGGGCACTCGAGTCTACATTAATATACTCATATGCATAAGAATGTAAATGCTACTAGTGAGTACAAATTTTCATTATAGTTCCTTGCAGATCCCTCTCATCAAACTACTCGCTATGGGCCCGTTTGGTACCTGAAATTAGAAGGGGATAATTCATAGTTTCAGATACTTATATTCAAATAAAAATTTTGGGTGGAAACAAGCTTGGAATTAGGCGGGGATAACTCATAGTTCCAGATACTTATACCCAAATAAAAATTTGGGGGTGGGAACAAGCTGTTCCCACCCCAAACGGGTTTCCAAACGGGTTGGATAACCCGTTTGAGGTGGGAACAACTTGTTCCCACCCCCAGGTGGAACAACTCCACTAGTGGAGTTATTCCACCTGCTGCTTTTTTTTTTTTTTTTTTTTTTAAAAAAAAAAAATTAAAAAAATTTAAATTATAAGATATTTAAATTTATAAAATTTAAAATTTATTTTTTTTATTTTTATAAATTTTAAAATTTTTAACTTACTTTTTAATAAATCTAAAAATATAATTTTTTTATATTTTTTGAAAAATTTATTAATTTTAAAATTTTTAGATTTATGCAAATTTTTTATAAATTTTTTTAAATGTATACTAATTTTAAAATTAAAATTTTCGCTTCTACTTTTGTAAATTTTTTGAAATAATTAAAATTAAAATTTTTAACATTTATAAATTTTTAAATTTTAAATTTTATAGCTTTTAAAATTTATAACTTTAATTTTTAATAAATTTATCAATTTATAAAAATTTAAATTTTATCATTTTTACAATTTATACAAATTATTAAATTTTTAATTTTAATTTTTAATAAATAATTCACCAAATTTTTAAAATTTATAAATTTATACCTATTTTTATATACAAAATTTTGAATTTTAAAAAAATTATAAATTTTAATTATATCATAAAGGGTAAAATAGTCAATAAAAATTTATATCCCCTCTAACATTCTTATTCTTTTTAATTTACCAAACATAATTTTCTTTATAACCGGAATAACTCTTATACCCACTCAAAAATAAATTAATATTAATTTCTACTAATACCATAACTTATATCTTTTTTTAGTATAACCAAATTTTTTTATATCCGAACCAAACACAATCTGAGTATTGTTAGATGAGTTCCTACAAAGTTGATCAAAACAACCAACTGAGTTTACGTGCCACAAAAAAAATGGTTCAGTATGTAGTAGTTGTTCAGCATCATTTTCTACTTTAGGCTTTAGCTGGAGTTGATTTTAATTTAGCGTATGACAATTAAAAATATTTAAATTTCAAATGCAAGAACAGTTAATACAATTATATTTGCATTACCTCTATACAAAAAAAAAAAAAATCATGAATATCATATATTTTTTTCCTTTCTAGATTGTTTTTTTAAACATCATAATTAAACTAAAATTCCTTCAAATTTTGTTATCCACCGTGCACATAATTTGGGCTTGTTTGGAATTGCCCAACTTAGAGCATGATTTTGACTAACCCAATTAAGTGTATGGCACCATCAATTTAGATCCAATAGTTAGTTGTGATTTATCAGTTGTTCCTAGCGCAAGCAGCAAAGAGTTTAATAGTTGATATCCGAAATTCGAATTCAAAATTTGGTTAGAAAGAGAATTTAGTATTGTAAATTATTCTTTATATAGAACTATGAGAAGAAGCGGCAAACTTTAAAAAAATAGTTTCTACTTTCATCTGTTTGTTCCAATGCTAAGCCTTGAACCACTTGACCATCTCTCCTACATAATTTTATTATTGGCGAAAAACTAAGGCTCCGTTTGGTTCGGGGATAAGAAAAATTTTGTTATACCGGGGATAGATATAAGTTATGGCATTAGCAGGAATTAGTGTAAATTTTTGTTTGGTTGGGTTTAAGAGTTATACCGGATTTAAAGAAAATTGTGTTTGGTAAATTATATAGGAATAAGGAGAATAAGATGAATAAGAAAAAATTGTGTTTGGTTGAGTATAGAAGAATAAGAAGATTTGAGAAGAGATAAATATGTGTATTGACTATTTTACCATTTATGATATAATTTAAAAATAAAATAATTTATGATATTAATCAACCTAATAATAAATTTAAATTAATATTAAAAATTTAAAAAATATTTTAAAATAAATAATAAATATTTAAAAGTACTTAAAAATAAAAGAAAATTTAAAATAAAATATTTAAAATTTTTGATTCATTATAATTTTCAAATCATTAACCAATAGATAAGCAAATTTTAAATATTTTTTTTTTAAATGTTCTATCATTTTTAAATATTTTTAAATATTTTTTTAATTTTTTAATATTAATCTAAATTTTTCACCTCCCCCTCTCCGAGTCCCTCGTCCTCTCTGCGCTCCGTCACCGCCCACGCCCATCCCTCGTCGCCCCTTCCTCCGCCGGGGACGGGAGCGACCCCCTCCTCCTCCTCCGCCTCTGCTTCTTCGACTGGTCCGGGCGCCAGCACCCCTACCGCCACTCCCGCTCCGCCTACCACGCCATCTTCTGCCTCCTCTTCCGCTCTCCCGCGGCGTTCCCGTCATCCTCGACTGGCTCCGCCTCTTCTCCGGTGCCGGCGACTCCCCCGTCCTCGCCGGACCTGCCGCAGTAATTGGCGGCGGAGGTGGCGGCGGCGGCGCGAGGCCCTTCATTGGCGGCGGCGGCGTGAGGCCCTTCATTGGCGGCGGGCCCTCGAACCCGCGGTTCCTGGACACGCTCGTGGTGGGGTACGCGGTGGCGGGGAAGCCTGAGCTCGCGCTCTACCTCCTTGGGCGCATGCGATTCCGCGGCCTCGACCTCGACGCGTTCTCCTTCCACGTCCTCCTCAACACCCTTGTCGACGCCTCCCTCTTCGACTTCGTCGACTCCCTCAGCTCCCACATCGCCTCCCGTGGCCTCGCCGGCCCCGTCACCTCCTGCATCCGCCTCAAAGCCCTCTGTCGCCAGGGCCGCTTCGCCGACGCCGAGCTCCTCCTCTGCCAGAGGGAGAAGATGAAAAATGGAGAAGGAGAAGGAGACAGTGCACCCACGTGACACCATCGATTCCCATGCCAAAATTCTATTCCCGCCTATTCCATGTGGGGGTGGGAATACCAATTCCCACCCCCATACCAGCTATTCCGGTTTGATGGGAATAGCTATTCTCAACAACCTAATCCTCGTTTGGGTATTAAACCGGGGATAAGGGGGTTATTCTCTCCTTATCCCCGTTACCAAACGGTACCTAAGTGAATAGCGAGTCTATCATTTTAGAGTGATTAGATTTTGGCAAAATAAATTAACCCTCACTTTTATCATATATATATATATATATATATATATATATATATATATATATATGGACAATGCTACTTATACACTTCATATAGGGTATAAATCACACACCTCATCCCATCCAAGGATGGAAACTTATCTACCGGTCACTTCGAAGTGACCGATGAGATTCACCCCATCCTTAAATGGATAGAATGTAAAATGTACACCCTTCATATAGGGTATAAATCACACACCTCATCCCATCCAAGGATGGAAACTTATCTACCGGTCACTTCGAAGTGACCGATGAGATTCACCCCATCCTTAAATGGATAGAATGTAAAATGTACACCTCACTTGGAGGTGTACAAAAAGTATTTTCCAATAATATATATATATATATATATATATATATATATATATATATATATATATATATATATATTGTTTAAAATATGCTGAGCAGTACTCATTTACTAAAAACTAAATTAAATTATCAGAATAGAGTCAACTCGACTGTGTGATCAATTTAATTCAAATAAGAAATAAAGTCTGTTATATTCGAATAGTTTTTTACATAATTATTGACAGTGAAATATGTTCATAGGCTCCGACGCTCGTCATTAGGACTGAAATCACGTGTTACCGCCATATAAGCCACGTGCACTTGCCCATTTTGATTCCCTCGAAAACCCCGCCTCCTTGGATATCTGAAATTACTATATTACCCTCTCGCTAAATCATCAACCACGCACTAAACTTCCATTAATGTTTGTCATTCAATAGGGTCATTATCGTCCAGCCAAGTTTTCCCGCGGCGCTCATAGTTACAAAATTTGAATCCGCGCGGGCTACGCAGGTGCGGGCCCCACTCCTTACCGAGTCCGAGCAGATTTTTTTTTTTTAAAAAAAAAAAAACCAGAAGGAGCGGACAAATTCGTTTTGAATTTTTTTTCCAAATCGATCCCACGGCGCCAAATTAAATCCCTCCCTCAATCCAAATCACCGCCCCCTTTTAACGGTCGCCATTCCCTCCCTCCTCTCTCCTCCCATGTCCTTGTCCTCACCTTCTCCACAGATCTCATCTTAAACCCTGTTTGGAAGAAGAAACGCCAATGACTTCGCAGCCCCCGCTGCCGCTGCCGCCGCCCCCGCCGCCGCCATCGTTTTTGGAATCAGGGTGTCGGCATCACGCCTACAGCAGGAAGCAGAAGTCGCTGGGGCTCTTGTGCTCCAAGTAATCTCGATCTCGATCCATTTTTTGGATTTTTTTTTTCTGTTTTTTTTTTTTTGTTGTTTTTGTTTTTTTTTTTTTTTTTTTTTTTTTTTTTTTTTTTTTTTTTGGGAATTTTGGCTTTTGTGCTCCAAGTAATCTCGATCTCGATCCCTTTTTTGGGACTTTTTCTGATATTTTTTTTGAAATTTTGTAGTTTCGTTAGCTTATACAATAGGGATGATGTGGAATCGGTGGGCTTGGATGATGCAGCCCGAAGGCTTGGGGTGGAGAGGAGGCGGATCTACGATATTGTCAACGTTCTGGAGAGTGTTGGGGTGAGATCTTATTTTTTGATTATGATTTTTTAAAAAAAAAACAAAAAAAAAAACATAAGTTGATTGGTGATAAAAATCAGATGAATATGGATTGTTAGGTGCTAGCAAGGAAGGCTAAGAATCGGTATTCCTGGATCGGATTTTCGGGGATTCCAAAAGCCCTCGAAGATCTCAAAGTTAGTTTTCTCTTTCATTCCCCATTTTGATTTAATTTATGCTGTTTTGTTTTTCGTTTTTAGATCCATTTGTTTTTCTTCAATTGGATCAGGGAGAGGCATTAAGGGATATTTCTGTCTCCTATTCAGAAGACTATTCTACGAAGGTAGGCTAAGATTTTGCGTTTAAATCTTGTTTGTCAAGTAACCATTGGAAATTTATCCTTTTTTGTGGTTTTACAAAGGTTTCGGACGATGAAGATGATGACAAATCATCAGATCAGATAGTGAATTTTGAAAGTGAAAAGTTCAGTCCAACATTTAACGCCTCTTCTTTGAGCGGTGCTTGTTGTAAGGGAAGATCTGGTATGGTCCTCGATTTTCTCATGTTCCCTCTTAAGTGTCTTGCTTCATTGTACAGTATCATGTTTTTATTACCTAGTTGAGATCAGAAAAATGCTTCGTGAGTAGTTTCAGTGCTTAAGATTTGATTAATTATGCTAGTTACAGATCAAAGAAAAGAGAAGTCGCTAGGCCTACTGACCCAAAACTTTGTTAAACTTTTCCTTACCACAGATGTAAGTCAAATTAAAATCAAATATCTGGTCTTGTTAAGATTATAATCCTAATTCTGTTATCGACTAATCTGTCATTCTTTGAGCAGGCTGATACAATCTCACTCGATGAAGCAGCAAAAATACTTCTCGGAGATGGTCACGAGACGGTCAATATGAGAAGTAATAGCACTTTCTTAACATTTTCCATTCTCCTTTGTCCAGTTAATTGTTCCGTTGAAACTTATTATCTCCTTTTAAGATAATAATGCAGCTAAGGTCCGGCGGCTGTATGACATAGCTAATGTGTTGTCTTCTATGAATCTCATTGAGAAGGTAAGGTTTCAAGTGCTTATGTTTGCAAAGAATGAGAAGATCTTTTCGGTATCATTCCACTTTACAGTGGTCTGTCCATTTGTGCAGACTCAGCAGTTAGAGACGAGGAAACCGGCATTCCGGTGGTTGGGCACCAAAGGCAAGCCAAAAGAGGACAATGGTGTGACCATTGCAATACCTCCGGCTCCATATACGAAGCAGCCAAACAAAAGGGCTTTTGGAACAGAGATTACTAATGTGGATTTGAAGAGGAGCAGGTTGAATTCTGCAGTAGACAAGAAACCTAACAAGATGCAGATGAAAAGTGATGATCTAAAGCAGTGCAATCTGACGGCGCAGAAGCAACTGCAGGACTCTAAGGGTGGTTTTGTTTTTGGACCTTTTCAACCGACTGTGGCGATTAAAGGAGGCGGCGATGGCCAGACAAGCGATGATAAAGTTCGGGACTGGGAAAGTTTGGCTTCTTCCTTCCGACCTCAATATCACAACCAGGGTATGCTCTTTGTTTTTATTCTTTGATGGTCTCTTCACTGACAAAATTAGTTTTGCTAGTTATACATTTTACCAAATCATGGGTAGCCTGTCCCATAAAATATACAACTGGTGCATTTCTGGGCAAGAAATACATTGTCTTCTCCATATAGGTCTTAGTCAGGCTACTTAAAAAATAACTACACAAGTGTTTAGTGATGTTTATCTAATGTTCAAAACTCAAGAAATGCATTAGTGTAGTTACTTTTTGGAGCTCAGACATGTTAGTAATGAAAGTATTTCTAAACTCATTAAAGATCTTTATGGAAAGAAAATGAAAACAAAGATTTCATTTCTGTTATAACAGATGTGCAGGGCGTGTTGTCTTACAGCTTTTACTTCACATGATTAACATGGTTGGGTGTGTTATCATTTATCCCTTCGAATCTTAGAGATGGTAGTATAGCTACAACATTATGCTATATTAACATCATAATCCTCATATAACCTTTTAAATATACAAAGTATATAATCACAAAACATTCACACTTTCACACTTCAAGTTTCAAAGTATCTCTCTTTCAGAATGAAATTGGCAATGGAAACATCAAATTTCTTTGCTATACCATTTGTTGCAGCAGGGGGAAATCAAAATTTCCTAATGATGAGAAGTCAAAATTTTACAAATTGACAGCCAAAGAAGATTTTGTCATGGAGAGGTGAAAACCAGTAAAAACCCAAATATGTAAAAATATATGGTATTGCTAATTATGCTAGTATAAATGAAAGGATGATCATACAGAGGTCCTAATAGACTTAGTTATGTGCTTAATGCAATCTTAAATGCTAGACAAATTTGAAACTGCAATTTTAAAAGTACCTAAATTAGAAATAATGTCTATTAAACTATTTATTCATTTAATCTTCTTATGCAGCACTGAGTGAGCTATTCGCTCATTATGCCGAGGCGTGGAAGTCGTGGTACTCAACAGTCGCGCAGGGAAGCAGTGAATTTCAGCTGCCCTTCAGCAACTCCGTCTTTAACGAGTTTTTGTAGATCAATCTGGATTCCACCTATTCCTTGGATGGCCTTAACAAAATTCATCTGTACAATAATTTGTCACCGAAATACATCTTGTCTTAGCCTTGGGCTTGTGGTATTCACTCAATACTCCAGCTGAATGCAGTCTTCACAAGCACACAAATTTCAAATCAAATGTCTTGCTTCTTAACATAGCTTACTGATGTATCTATTGAAATTCTCAAGTCATCCATTTAAATGGCTCTTTTCTCTCATGATTAAAGCTTTGGATTAGTGTACTTGCTGGAATGAGCATGATGGTTGAAGGCGGTTTCACTAATGATGCTGTGATTCCACATTATTGACAATGCTAGAGGTATGCTTCAATTACCTTTAAGATGTTTGAAAGGGTTTGATAAACTACTATGCTTTTGTTCTTCTGTTGATCTCAGGTTCAAATTTGTTCTGCAGAAAAATAATCTGAGTTATTCACTTGTTTACAATGTTTTAACACTAGGTTTTAACAGTTGATGAGTGCATATCTTGGGCTGTATTTATAGTAACTATTTAATTTTGTTGGTCTATATTAGATTATTGCTGATGATGACTGATGAACTATATTGATGCTGATTCTGATGAAGCTGATAAAAAATATAAGAATATACAGCATCAAACAGTCCGACAATAAGTTTACGTGCCCAGAAATCACTATTAACTTATACTAGCATTTGGTGATGAAAAATTAAGTGATTCAACAAATTAAAAAATGGTCACCTACATCTTAACAAGAGAATTTTTCTTTGAGATGGCATGATCTCTGGTGTTCTGTTGCGGAGGTATTTCCTTAGTCCATTCTCTGCATATTTCTCTTCCTCAGCAAAGTTATCAAGCATAGATCGAGGTGATGGTAGGGCGTTTATCTGGGTGACATGTGGAATCTATAATAACAACCGTAGGACACAGGTGTTGTCCTGAGCACGATTTGGTGGGGGCGAGTAGTTTTGATTATTATTATTATTATCATTATTATTAGGAGTTTTAAAACAACTTTTTATTCCATACGGAAAAGACCACCGCGTGCATGGAAGGTCCTGGTAAAAATATAGTCGCGCCCGCAATCCCCGGGTTCGTTATACTCGCCTTCTCGAATAATCTCGATCCGTACCAAACGAGCCCAGATCCAGAAAGCATCAACTTCACCTCCTCAACTTCACATCACTTCCCCTGCTGCCGTCTCCTCCGAACCTTTCCTCCCCGAGAGCTCGCGATGGCCCTCCTCCTCAGCCGCTTCGTCTCCTCCTCCCCTTCCACCTCCGCCCTCCTCCGCTCCCTCTCCCACCGCCCCCGCCCCTTCTCCTCCGCGTCCGACGACGAAACCCTAATTATCGAGACGAGCGTCCCCTTCACGGGGCACAAGATCGAGCCCCCCTCGCGCTCCGTGGAGACCACCCCCAAGGAGCTCCTCTCCTTCTTCCGTGACATGTCCGTGATGCGGCGCATGGAGATCGCCGCCGACTCCCTCTACAAGGCGAAGCTCATCCGCGGCTTCTGCCACCTTTACGACGGCCAAGAGGCCGTCGCCGTGGGCATGGAGGCCGCCATCACCAAGAAGGACTCCATCATCACCGCCTACCGCGACCATTGCACCTTCATCGGCCGCGGCGGAACCCTCGTCGAGGCCTTCGCCGAGCTCATGGGCCGCAGCGCCGGGTGCTCTACAGGTAAGGGCGGATCCATGCACTTCTACAAGAAGGAGGCGCGGTTCTACGGAGGCCACGGGATCGTCGGGGCGCAGATTCCGTTAGGTTGTGGCTTGGCCTTCGCGCAGAAGTACTCCAAGGAGGACACGGTCAACTTCACGTTGTACGGCGACGGGGCGGCGAACCAGGGGCAATTGTTCGAGGCCCTCAACATGTCGGCGCTTTGGGATTTGCCTGTGATTTTGGTTTGCGAGAACAATCATTGTGAGTTCATGAAAAGTGAAACCAGGGAAGCAGAAGTAACGCTGCAGGATTGTGTGTTTTGGTTTTCCGATTGCTTTCTTCTTGGTTCTTGCAGATGGTATGGGTACAGCGGAATGGAGGGCGTCTAAGAGCCCGGCCTACTACAAACGCGGCGACTACGTTCCTGGGCTCAAGGTTATACTCCCCTTGTCTTATCTTCTCTTGATAGCAGTGAATTAGTATCTTTGTTGAAGCTGTATGTTTAGTTGTAACTTAACATAATCAACTTAAGCAGCTCTAGTTTTGTCCCTTACATTGATACTTAATCCATGTAAATTACCTTCTCTTTTTACCTGGAATGGAGTTATGACTTATGAGCATACAGGTATTCTCGGCTAATCTTTTGTTGACCTTGTTTTATACTTCTTGAGATTATGGATGTTTATTAATTCCTGTAAGTTAGGTTTTTATCTCTTCTCATACCATATATCTTTCATTTTTTTGTTGAATATTTTCTTCATTGAACACCAAAATTTGTTGCATGGTTCGGATCTAAGGGCATAACTTTTAGGTTTGGTGCTTTATATTTTATGGTGAATCTTGCCAATAATGAAATGATTCGTTCTTCATAATCAACTATCTGTTTCCTGAAACTTTCGCATTTTGAAATGACTCATAGAGTGTGAATCTAGTTATCTGGTTCATTGACAAAAGAAAGTATGTTTTTGTAGCACGGAAAAGCATAAAGATGGAGAAATTTTACTGTCTTAGAGGATCTCCGGCACCAAGGCCTACTTTTTATTTTTTTAACCCCCGGATCATCTGTTCTTAGATTTTTAATTTAGATCAAAGATACATGCCTTCGGTGTTTTTGCTTCTCTACCCTTTTTTATTTTTTTATTTTTTTATTTTATCAGTTAGCTTTTGATTCCATCTTGCACGTAGTCTGCATACCTGCTGATCAGCATTCTAAGAAGAAAGCAAGAACCCCCGCACTCCGCCCCCCCCCCCCCCCCCCCACACATGATCCCATATTAGATGGTACCACACCTACTTGTGGAGCTCTACTGATACCTTGTGCAGTATTATTCCTGTGATTGAGAGAAGAGAGTATTTATGTATTCATTTTAAATATTGATTTTAGCCTTTTACAATACAGTATATAGTATGAATGCTGCCATGCTTACTATTTTCTGATGCAGGTTGATGGTATGGATGCTCTTGCTGTGAAGCAAGCATGCAGATTTGCGAAACAGCATGCTCTTGCCAATGGACCCATTGTGAGTTCCTGAGTGACCGTGGTTTTTTTGTTTAATTCTTTCATTCACGATCAGCTTCTTATGTTTTCTGTTTTGTTGATTTTGGTATATACCATTATCTTTTGTCTGTATACTATTGAAATTTCATATGAATTTAGTTTTGACTGTTTTAAATCAATTAGATAAACACATTGTTTGGACATGAAATAATGGAAATTTCTGCATGGGGCATGATGAGTGCTCTGTGCTCTTACTATACAATTTATTGTTGGCCTTTATACTGGAAAGGCATTGGTTGGTCAAGTATAATATTTGAGCCTATAATGCTATTTACTTCAAATGTGTATTTGTGTAAGATAGTCCATACTAGGGGTGGCACAATGTAGCCTGATTCAGTTGACTGATCTGAGCTGGGTTGGAAAATAAGAAGGTGCGAATATTTTTCTAATTGTGATTTATAATTTTAGGTTGGTTTTGGGGGTTCTAGAATTTGGATAAACCGACTCTTTATACTTGAATCCTGAGTTGTTTGCTTGTAGAGTATACATCAGTTAATTGGTTTTAAATTCTTGGATTTGTTCTCTCTCTTCTTGACACGGTCGTTCAAATCACAATGATTTTCTTATTGCAACATATAAGCTATAATTTGAATTGGTGTGGACCTTTGCTGTTTTGTTTAAAATAGGTGAACAGCCTTGTCAAAATCATGTGGCATCCTGTCTGTGAAATTCGACATCCATGTTATGATTGTGCTTGGTTTTGCCTCTTATGTACACACTTGTGCAGAGTGGTGAACCTTGTGTTATTGTTGGTGGAAAGTTCGTTGTTATTTAGTTGGCATCCCAATTTGCTAGATCACTCTATGCGTGATTGTATTTTATTGAAGTATTAGGCCATATTCAATATTCTGAATTTTTGAGTAATACTTGCACATTTCATCAATTAGTTTGCATTCACGCTATATAATATTCTTCTGGAAATCTTCAGATTCTTGAGATGGACACTTATAGATACCATGGGCACTCCATGTCAGATCCAGGTAGCACGTACCGCACTCGAGATGAAATATCTGGAATAAGACAGGTCAGTATACCTGTGCTGTTCACTTGTTTACCAGAAATTCAAATTCTTGAAACAAGCTTTGTAGTCTCTTTGAGAGGGCTGATTGATTTATACTATCCACAGGAGCGCGATCCAATTGAAAGGATTAGAAAGCTGATATTGTCTCATGACCTTGCTTCTGCTTCTGAGCTCAAGGTATATATTGTTAAAAACTTAAATAGAACAAGCCATGATGAATCCTGTGCTTCAATAGGACCAAATTCTATGATGAAAAACTTAATGAGATTAATCTAATGAAGAATATATATATGTATATAGTAGTTGTGATCGGCATATTATGTCTCAGGATATCGAGAAAGGAATCAGAAAAGAAGTAGATGATGCCATCGCCAAGGCCAAGGTCGCAACTGTATCAGAAATTATTGTTTTTAATTCAGTTTTCTTTAAATACATCTAATCAAGCTTTACTTTTGTGATTATGTTTGCCCCTTTACTATTTGCAGGAGAGCCCTATGCCTGATCCGTTTGAGCTCTTCACCAATGTATTTGTGAAAGATTATGGAATAGCGGTACACTCATCTTTCCTTCCTACTCTATTACTTTTATGATTTCTTCTTCTTTTGTTGTATTTATCTTCTCTGAAAATCTTGTATTCCATCTTGTTCAATTTTAAATGTAAAGAAGCTTTCAACCAGAAAGAGTGTCACTCTCACTCTTAAAACCAATCAGACAAATCCTAGTATTTTACTTCATTTTGTTCATTGTCAGAGTGTGGATCAAGGACAATGTGCTTCTTATTGTCCCTAAAGTAATGGTTGTCTTGCCTATGCTTGACTTGCCATTGTATCTTGATGGTTTGGTTGGTACAAAATCATACAAGTACAACATGATTCGGCAGTGCATAGTCCTTGCATGCCAATGCATACTCTTAATACTCGTGCATGTCAATGATCGGTTTCTGAAGAGTTATTGAATTTATTTTGTTTTCTTTGCAGTCATTTGGTGCAGATAGGAAAGAGGTGAATGCTATTCTCCCTTGAAATCAGCTAGTCTTATTCATTGCTCTCTGTCTACTTACCTTGAAAGTCTTGCAAGTGCTTAAAAAATAAAGATGGAAGGTCTCTGTCTAATCTCGGTTTTCAATCCCATGAAATGTTTTGTATATTAATATGTATTTTGAGGTACAAGGGCTGTTCTTTATTGCTGCTATATATTTTGGCTGGAATATTGATTTTAGCTTATCGACAGTCCTTACCAGTAATTATTTCCTGTGGCGTTTGAATATCAATTAATTTTGACACCATATGGTACCTCTTTCATATTGCTTGTTCATTGTTCCTTGCAAAGTAAAGTTGTGTTCTTGGGCCTCATTTCTTCTATTTTGGAACTCAAATTCTATGCAGTTTTATATGCTTGTGATTGGGCTAAGCTATTTTTCGTTATTGTTGGTTAGCAAGTCATAAGTGTTTAATTTTTGCTGCTGAAAAAATGATCCATGTATAGACTGCTAATAATCTGTCATTTGTTCCATTTAATTGCATAGAATTTGAGTTTCAAAAATGACTTAAGCGTTAAGCGCACGAGGCCTTTTAGCTCTTTTTACTTTCTATGCTAGAGAAGATAGCTAATTCTTGATAATTAGTTTTACTTCTTCATCCATTTTGATCTGGTTTTCGTCTTTTCATAAAATTTTAGCGTTCTCATGGTAGCTTACATTAGTTGATGCTGGCTTTTGTGTTTGTAGAAAACATTTTATTGCCATCAATTAAGAAACTTTCAGCGAAAACTCTGGAAGAGTTCCCCAGTAGTAGTATAAGCATATGGCTTTTTGTGTTGTAGATTCTTGAACTACGTGTTTGCAAGTTGAGATCGTATGTGACTCAATAGAGTGAGACTTGCCAGATTCACTCTTTTCAAGGTGGCAAAATTTGATGTTACATGATATATTCAATTTGAAGTTGTGGGATCTTGGGTATAGGAAAGAAGTGCGGTGGGTTTGAGTCTTTGTGTTAGCTTTTAAAATTAAGGCTTGTGACTCTAGCTTCCGGAATTCAGAAAAAAAAAGAAGGAAGTATTGTTGCATTATTTTCTGTACATCCGTGCCCATAAACACCTTGTGGTATAGGAAGGCCCGGTGAAACCAGCTACCTGTTGATGTCAATTTTGCTGTCCCGTGGTTTTCTTCTATGACTTGGAGGTTGTTTTAGTGTGATCTACTCTAGTATTTACCCCCATCGAGGTTTTCGTGACTGATCTCTCTTCGGTCTGCGGTTTCTTCTCATCTGATCTCTCGGTCTCTTCAGCCGAAGAATCCTCCTGTTTTTCCTCTCTTTCTTTAGGTGGCCGCCTGTCTCTTTTAGCTGCCACCTCAAAGACCTTGTGTCTTACCTCCAACTCTTGTCATACATTCTTATCCATTGGCTTCACCACCGCGGACCGAACCAGTGATGGCTTTGATTGAGGCGGCTTGGTTGAATCCCCCGTCTTGTGATCGTTTCTTCTTTAGCCTTACTGGTAGCTAATTCTCTGACTGAACCCACGGCATGTTCGGGCACAGCCTCTGAGTAACTTCCCACTCCTTTCTAGTATCAGCTTGCATCCTTTACATTATTTCTGACTACTTCCAAACAACTGGATTATTAGTTGGTGACTTGGTTAGTTGGATCGAAGTCGAAGCAATTCCAGTATTTAATATAATTACTTCAGTATAATACACTGATCTTGTTTTCTACAGTCTTATCAAAGTAACAGGTTTTTTTTGAATTTGTTGCTTTCATCCTAAGCTTTATCTGCTGTGTCTGCTGTGTCTACAGACAGTTCCACATGTAAATTTTGCTGCAAAAGCTAGACTGACTAACCGTTGCGTTGATTTGAAAACATTTATTGAAGAATGTCAAAGCCGGAGTTCACCGATAAGACTCTCAAACTGACAGGGAACTGGCTGGAGAAAAAAATAATTCATCCTACTTGAGCATTTAATTGTACTTTTTGCGTGTGCGTGTATGCATGTGAATAAAAATCTTATAGCTAGGAAAGGTCCCTATAAGGAATATATGAATGAATACGTGACCATATATGAATATGTGATATAATGAGAAATAATTTGTGGGCGTACACAGAGATCATCTAAAAGCTACCTGACATCTTTCGAAGGAGCTTATTATTTCATCAGAACCTTTTTTATTGCATCGGAGGATGGCAATCGTAATTTAGTGTTATTTGATGTCCAATCATCAAATTCAGCTAATCTTGACATGGTAATGGCCGAGTGTATTCTGATTTCTGAGAAGTCAGTGCTGAAAAAAACTAAGATCAATTGATTGATCATTGATTTATAAAGTATCTCAAATCACAAACTCAGAAGCTAAGCTTAATACGAAACAAGAAAGTACAGCAAAAATAAAAAAATTGCAAGTGTAACGATGGCTTAAAATATTTAGAATTCTTAAAGTAAATCATATAGTAATAGCTTAACAATTTTTGTGTAATCGGGTTGGATGGTAATGGGTATCACACTATCATCTCCTAAGATTAAGGATGAAAGTTTTTTTCCCTGTACATATGATGAAAAGTTTGTAACTCTTCAGAAAGAGGTTTTTGTTTATATATCTTGTTAGAATGCAAAATTATTGAACTGTCATGATAAAGTATAAAGGTTTATGCCCCTGAAAATCATACTTCTTTTCGTTTATAGCCATGCCAAGGGCATATACATAACTGGTTCTGCACAGTTGTCGTGCAGATTGGCAAGTGATAAAAAGGTTTCTCAGAGTACGCGTTCAAATATTCACTCGTTATTTGAACGCGTACTCTGAGAAACCTTTTTATCACAAGGCAGCGATTGGGCATTGACTCAGGAGACCTAGCTCTTAGGTGGCTTCGTTGATCCCCTGCCTGACTGTCTGGTGTAGGATGATAACTGCGAACAAGGGATTTTAATGGCGGCAACTTGTGCTTTTTATTAGCGGCTTTTACCTGATTTGGTGTTGTGCGCCTGGTTTGAGCGGGGCTTCTCTTCATCCTGGGTTTTTAAAGGACATTGCAATGGCTCATTTTCAGTGGTCTAATACTGTGAAAGGGAGTTAGCAGCGGTGGTTGGGGAAGGTTCTCTGTGTCGAAGTAGTATGTTGCTGGATCTCTATTTAAGAATCTGGGTTGTGCTTTCCATCGATTTATGGCCTTTGGAGTTTTTGAAGTTTAGGTTGAAGGCATGGGTCCAATGCTTGACTGCCTTACAGGGGTTCTTTACTGCACTCTAGCAGCATCTAGGTTTTTAGCATGAAGCATGCTCATTCTACTCTTTATTTGAAAGGCCAATGCCTCACAAGGGAATCTGAGGATCGTTCTTTGAACTGGCAAGCTTTTTGCTCTTGAGATCCTACTGGCAGTGATGCTGCATAGTGCTGCTTCTTTCATTTATGTCGAGTTGGGGCATTAATTAATTTTACTTGCTTGAACTGGCTAGTATAGTTGGGTTCCTTAATTCGGTTTAGACCGTGATGGTTCCGTCGTTGCTTTGGCATGGAACAAGAGGTGTTGATGCTTTATTGTTTTCTGTCCGGGGTTATTTGAAAAATGGGAATGAGGGACAACAACGACGTCAAACTTCGTTATTTATTTGCAGCACTGTTATGACTGGGTGCCGCGTTTTGGGTGAAGCTGTGTTCTACATTCCGTTGTTTGACCTGAGTTCTTTCCTCCTACTATCACTTTGAGCTGGGACACATGGGTTGTGAAGGACATGGGGTTGAGAGTCTACGTCCAACGCCTTATGCTACGACTGCTTGGGATGTTTGTTTTGGTCTGGAGATTGCTCCCTGTGTTGGTTCTTTTAGTCTTTTGTTCCTTTGCTTGTTTTTTCTTTGGGGGGTTCTAGCTTACGTTTGCGTTTCGAACCAATGTGTTGGCTTGACCGCTTGGGCCCTTGTCTTTGTACCCCAAGTTGTGTTGGGTCTTTTCTTTCTTTCTGTCCGGTCCTGTACGTTTTCAAATAGGTATATCCCTGTTTAATCAAAAAAAAAAAATATTCACTCGTTAGATGTGCCTTCAAATTGAAAATCATCTTGATTTTAAATATTCACTCGTTAGATGTGCCTTCAAATTGGAAATCATCTTGATTTTATTTTTTTGATTCGATGATAGCTCCTCGGTACGATAATAAATTTTTTTTTAAAAAAATTAGATGTCTGTGATGGAAGCGGAGGGAAAAAACGGTTAAGAATCTTTGTTTTTTTTTTTTTTTTTTTGCCTTAGAGAGAACGAGCGATTATATCAAGAACACTTTGTACTCTCTTTTTCATATAGTGAAACCATCCTTCGTCCGTGATTTTTTTATGCACAAGATTTTTCACTTAAATCTGTATGTTTTTTATTTTGCCATGCATTTGAGATTAGCTTTTGTATGATGATCATCTTTGATTTTGTCTACGTTTATGCGCTCGTCGTAACATAATTAAATTAACGTAGTAACGGTTTAGGTAAAGTTTTAAGAAAATAATGTATTAGCCAATAGGATTTAAAAAAGTTCATATTTTAGTTGCACCAATGTGTACATAGAGAGACTCATATATATATATATATATATATATATATATATATATATATATATATATATATACAACTTTTGAAACAACACCAAACTCACAAAATATTGTAATCATCATATGAGCAACAATTAGCAGAGCAAGTGGCCAAAATCGCAAGATTGTATAACATGCAATACTACTTAATTAGGCAATAATTATAAAGTCTCGAGAACAATTTGTATTCTCTTTTCCATACAGTGAGATCCTCCATCTTCGTCCGTGATTTTTTTCCCGTAAAGAATTTTTCAGGTAAATTTTTGTGTTCTTTAATTTTATCATGCATTTGAGATTTGTTTTGTTTGGTGATTACCTTTGATTTTCGTTTATGCGCTCGTCGTAGGATCACTTTATATGGGCATTTGTATAATTTTGCATATTTGTAAGGATATTGGTAAATGCTTCTTTTTGAAATTGCTTTCTTGTGAATCATACGCTCTCAGACATAACCACTTTCTCATATATATATATATATATATATATATATATATATATATATATATATATGTGCACACCGGTTGCCTCTAAGCGTTGACAAACAAAACAATTAGGGGAGGAGGGGGAGAGAGAGAGTGAGGGAGATGGAGCGTATTGAGGGTCCTATGGTGGGAGGTGTTGAGTCCTTTCTCCTGCCACCTATACTCAAGAAGTTGTTCTACTGGATTGAATTGCTGGGAGGAAAGCACACGTCCATCGAGGAAATTGGTAACGCTTTGCAGCGCATTGAAGCGTTACTTCAAGATATAGAAAGAAAGGGAGAGACCGAAATTCTGAGAAGCTGGCAAAGAGAAGTAGTAGAACTTCGCATTGATATTCAAGAACTTCTTGATGCATGTTCGAGTCACTTAACCTACTCTCAAGAGATCGAGTGTCTTGGATGTCTCTGTATGTATGGCCACAACATTGTGAATACATGTCCTTTATGTAAAATTGCTGAAAAGAAAGCAAAACTCATCAAGAAAGTCAAAATGGTTGAGAAGGCTCTAACAGACCTGTTGGGGACCGACCCATCGGCTTTGGGCGATCGGCTAGAGAATCGTAATATTGCTCACATCATCGTGCAAGCCGAAGTTGTTTGCATGGAAGAGCCACTATAGAGGCTATTCAAGCTGGTGGTGACAGCAAGGGAACAATCGCAATTGAGAGTGATTGCGGTGATTGGGGACACTGGGGTTGGTAAAACGATTCTTACGACAAATGTTTTCGAGGATAAGAGGGTGAAAGCATGCTTTGACTGTCATGTTTGGGTTTCGGTGGACAAAAAGCTAACAGAAAAGGATCTATTGATAAAAGTCGTCAGCCTTCTTTATGGTGAGACGAACATGATTCTTCCTAAAAGTGTTGATAGAATGGAGATCAGGCAACTTACGAATTTAATCAGGCACTACCTCGAAGGGAAACGGTATGTTATCGTTTTCGATAATTTGAATAAAAAGAATGTATTGAATTTTGTTCTCATGAATGCATTGCCCAACGATAATTATGCGAGAGTCATAGTCACGACACGAATCATGAACTTTGGAGCTTCGTCTGCTTATAATATTGATCTTGAACTTATAATATTGATCTTGAACCATTGTCCCCCAAAGAAGCTTGGGAACTCTTCTATAGGAGAAATTTTGGATCTGAACATTGTCCTGATGATTTAGAGGATCTCGCGAGAGAAATCATTAATCTGTGTGATCGATTGCCGTTTCTAATTGTTGTAATTAGTGGCCTCCTGTCGAGGAGGCAGAGAAATGAACAAGAATAGAGGAGCTTCTGTTTAGAGCTTCATAACCGTGGGATTGGTCCAGTTGTTACAACAGCACTAGCTACGAACATCAATGGACTCCCTAAACACCTCAAGAATTGTCTATTGTGCTTCAGCATCTTTCCGAGAGGTTGTGCAGTCACATCATCAAATCTGATTCGAGTGTGGATTGCCGAAGAATTCATAAGAGAAGAGATAGGAAGCACATTAGAGGAAGTTGCATACAGCTACCTCACTTGTCTCACCGACTGGAGCATTATCCAAGTGGCAAAATATTACGATTATGGGAAATAAGAAGTTGCAAGGTTAATTATTTGATCCATCAAGCCCTTATGGCAATAGCTAGGGAAGATAATTTCAGTACAATATCGATGCAACATGGAGCCCAGATGCGCCGGAAGATTCGACGCCTATCGGTTCAGGGCACAGAGGAAGAGATCCCAGCTAAGATAAACTTCTCGAAGCTACGCATTTATTTTCCGACCGATTTCCAAAATGCCAAAGATCTCTCCTAGCAAGAAATCATTGAGGGCCTTGAATTTTTAAGGTACGTGCATTGACAGATTTCCAAAAGAAATAGCAAGCCTAATTTATTTGAGATATCTTAGCTTGAGAAATACAAGGATAACTAGCCTTCCGAATTCCTTGAAAAATCTCCAATGCTTACAAACCTTGGATCTCAAAGTCACCTCTCTCTCCATATTACCAAAAGCAATCCTAAAACTTAAAAACCTGAGACATCTTCTTGTTTACCACTATGATGCACAAGGCCGAACTCCCGTGATCTATGGAGTAAAACTATCGAAAGGAATGCATAAATTGAATGTGCTACAAACTTTGTCAATTGTGGATGTAGATGACAAGAGTGAGAGAGTTGAAGAACTAAAACATCTTAGCCAGCTGAGGAAATTGGGAATGATGAACCTGAGAGAAGAAGATGGACCCAACCTATGTGAAGCGATCTTTCATATGGATCATCTTTCCTCCATTTCAGTGACGTCCGCCGATAACATGTCTCTTGAACTACAAGATTTGGAGGTTGCCCCATCCCGTCTACAAAGGTTATACTTGCGGGGTAAGGTAGAAAAATTACCATATTGGGTTTACTATTCTCGTATGCTTGTAAGTTGCGCCTAAGGGAATCTGAATTAGTTGAAAATATTTTTCGAGTTCTTCAGAATTGGAGAACTTGGCAAGAGGAGGATTTTCTGCGCTCAAGATATTATATCTCGATCAATTGGATAACTTGGTTAGAGTTACAGTAGAGGGAGGAATGCCTCATATGAATTTCAGTATGGTTGTATTTAAATTTTAAATTTTAAATTTCAAAATTGAATATGTTCAAATTTCAAAATTGAACGGTTATGTTCAAAATTGAAAAGTATGATTGTATTTAAATTTTAAATTTTAAATTTTTAAAATTGAATATATTAAAATTTTAAAATTGAACGGTTATGTTCAAATTTGAGGAAGTATGGTTGTATTTAAATTTTAATTTCCAAATTTTGAAATTGAATATGTTCAAATTTCAAAATTGAACGGTTAACGAGCGAGGGAATTTGCTCGGATTCAAAAGTTCAAAACAGGATATAGGCAAGTTTGGGTAAGTCAATTGAGATATATTTTAAAATGTGGTTGAAGATTTGGATAAGTGCGTTTGAGATAATTGACGCATGAGGAATTTCGGTTGGATTCAAAATTTAAATTTGGGTATAGGTGGCGTTTGAGAGATATTTTGAAATTTGGTTGAAAATTTGAATTTCGAATGAAATATGAGTTCGGATAAGCATGTTGAGAGATGTTTTGAAATTTGGTTGAAAATTCAAAATTTAAAATTTAAAATTTAATTTGAACATAATTTTTGAAATTGAATATTTAAACAAGAAATTGATTATAATGTAAGGCCCGCTGGGCAGAAAAATAGGATCCGACTGATTTGGTAGACAAAAAAAAAATTGACGAGATTTTGATGAGACCTATAAGCTCGTGTTCATAGTGTTCACAAATAACCTATTAATATATTAAAAATTTTGAGCTTAGAAATATACGGACCAACCATAATCTTTCCCTTTTTTTTTTTTATATATATATATATTTTTTTTACCCTAACAAAATGCCCCCCATTTTTTCGTTGTACGAGGTACAAGTACGGTGAAAAGATGCACGTTCAATTGTTTTTCTCCCTTCATCTTTTTTTCAAATATTTTTTTTCCATTTTTTTTTTCGTACGCATTCAATTTGATTTCGAAGTTTAATAACATAACGGTTAATTGAATATGGCTTGCTCAGTTGGTATTGGTCGCTCAGTGACATGGCGGTCTATATGAGTATGGGTCGCTCAGTTTAGTGACATGGCAGTCGATATGAATATAGGTTGCTGAGTTCAGTGACATGGCGGTCGATATGAATATAGGTTGCTCAGTTTAGTGACATGGCGGTCGATATTAATATGTGTTGCTCAGTTTAATGACATGGCGGTCGATATGAATATAGGTCGCTCAGTTTAGTGACATGGCGGTCGATATGAATATGAGTCGCTCAGTTTAGTGACATGACGGTAGATATGAATATGGGTCGCTCAGTTTATTAACATGGCGGTAGATATGGGTATGGGCCGCTCAGTTTATTGACATGGCAGTCGATATGGGTATGGGTTGCTTAGTCTATTGACATGGCGGTCGATATGGGTATGGGTTGCTCAGTTTATTGACATGGCGATCGATATGGATATGGGTTGCTCAGTTTAGTGACATGGCGGTCGGTATGGGTATGGGTTGCTCAGTTTATTAACATGGCGGTCTATATGAATATAGGTTTCCAGTTAGTTTTCTCTAACTTTTGCCATTTTTTTTTTCTTCACAGCGAAATCCCAGTTTTGCCTGTGGGGTTATACCATAACCGAGATTTTTTTTTTTGAATAATCAAAATTATCGTGCATAACTGAGAAAATATATTTTGGGTATTGAAAAAATATGAGTTTATTTTGCGCATAACCGACCCTAAGTGAGTTAGCATTCCGTCATTGATAAAATATGATTTGGTGGCAATTGGACGCCCACATGGGTTTTCACCCGATGCCTTCCCCTAATTTTGTCTGTGAGTTCGAATTGTATATTCTCACAGCGGAGATCCTATTTTTTGCCTGTGGGGTTATATGACAGCCAGGATTTTTTTTTTCTTTTTTTTTAAAATTTTTTTTTGAGGGTTTTTTTTTTCCTTTTTTTTGTATTGAAATATATGAGTTTATTTTGTCTCGGGAAGCAATCGAAATTGTTGCATATAACTGACCCTAAGGTGAGTTAGAATTCCGTCGTAGACAAAATATATTTGAAAAAAAAAAAATATGTTTGAGTATTGAAAAATATGAGTCTATTTTGATTTATTGAAAAATATGAGTCTATTTTGATTTATTTTGAAAAATATGGGTTTATTGAAAAATATAGGTTTGTTTTGAAAGAAAAATATGTTTTTGGTGGCAATCGGGCGCCAACACGAGTTTTCACCCGATACCCTCCCCTAACTTTTACCTGTGAGTTCGAATTGTGTATTCTCACAGCGGGGATCCCATTTTTGCCTATGGGGTTATACCACAGCTAGGATTTTTTTTCCTTTTTTTTTTGTCTTTTCTTTTTTTTTTGAAATTTTTTTTTGAGGGTTTTTTTTTTGAATTTTTTTTTTTGTATTGAAATATATGAGTTTATTTTGTCTCGGAAAACAATCGAAATTGTTGCGTATAACCGAACCTAATGTGAGTTAGAATTCCGTCGTAGACAAAATATGTTTGAAAAAAAATATATTTTTGAGTATTGAAAACTATGGGTTTATTTTGGTTTATTTTGAAAAATATGGGTTTATTGAAAAATATGTCTTTGTTTTGAAAGAAAAATATATTTTTGGTGGCAATCTGGCGCCCACATGGATTTTCACCTGATACCTTCCCTAATTTTTGCTTGTCAGTTCGAATTGTGTATTCTCACAGCGGGGATTCCATTTTTGCTTGTGGGGTTATACCACAGCCGGGAATGCATAAATTGAATGCGCTTCAAACTCTGTCAATTGTGGATGGATGTAGATGACAAGAGTGAGAGAGTTGAAGAACTAAAACATCTTAGCCAGCTGAGGAAATTGGGAATGATGAACCTGAGAGAAGAAGATGGACCCAACCTATGTGAAGCGATCTTTCATATGGATCATCTTTCCTCCATTTCGGTGACGTCCGTCGATAACATTTCTCTTGAGCTACAAGATTTGGAGGTTGCCCCACCCAGTCTACAAAGGTTATACTTGCGGGGCAAGGTAGAAAAATTACCATATTGGGTTTACTATTCTTGTACGCTTGTAAGGTTGCGCCTAAGGGGATCTGAATTAGTTGAAAATATTTTTGGAGTTCTTCAGAATCTGGAGAACTTGGCAGACCTTTCACTGATCCAAGCATACGCTGGGAAATAATTATCTTGCCAAAGAGGACGATTTCCTGTGCTCAAGATATTAGATCTCGATCAATTGGATAACTTGGTTAGAGTTACAGTAGAGGGAGGAATGCCTCATCTGAGCAAGATGATCATAAGGAGTTGCGGAAGACTAGAAACTGTGCCATTCGGTATTAACGAGCTGGGAGAACTTAAAGAACTCCACCTATTCGAAATGTCGGAGGAGTTTCTCTCGTGAGTAAGGAGTGAAGGGGAAGATTTTGGCATGGTTCGACATATCGAATATATATGCTACTACAGAGAAGGGGTTCCTCGAATACTCATAGATTCAGTAGCCGAAAAGCCCATTGGAGCAGAAGATACAGTCGAGTATGTTTGAGGCTTTTTCTTTTATGAACAGTCATACACACTTCCTCTTTCTACCTATATTTTCTGTAATTGAATAACAATTTTCTTATTTGCTTGTTGATCATTAACAGGGATGATTACTGTTCAGCATCTGAAGGCCACGATTGGGAGGCAAGCACCATTATACATGATCTCTCAACAAGTTAACATTATGAAAAAGAAACTGCTTTAAAGGGATGTGTTGGTGTTCGAGTTGCAAGTAAAATAAGGCAACAGCTATGGAAATCGCAAGATGCTTTGTGTTCGTCGTAGATCCATGTTCTCCGCTTTGGAGAGGCTTAGACTCTGTTCTTAGTGATTAATTTGCTTTGTATACAAGTGTTGTTGTTCTGAATACATGTTAAGTACATTCCTATTTCTCAATGACATTTGCAAACATAATACGTGAAGACAATTGTGTCTGCGATCTTGAATGACTCATCTCGCGTGGTTCGTCTTTTTCGGGATTTCCGTGGGATGGTATTCATGATTCAGATGAATATTTATATGTGGATGGATGTATGGGTACTAGGTATTGCGGATCCATGACTTCCAATAGACGCAAGCATCTATTGTTAATTATCCCCATGTGATTAGGGCACATTCGATTAAGAGATCTTTGTGAGGAGGATAGAATAAATCGTATCCTAATGATTGATCAAATCCTAAGTATATGTGTTAGGATTTAGCTGGATTTGAAATTGACTTGATCCCGATTATATGTGTTGAGGACTAGTCGACATTAAACTCTAATTATATGTGTTAGAGTTTAATTGGGTTCAATTGGCTGTAAGTATATGTATTAGAGTTCAATTATATTTGATTTCAAATTTGACGTATGTTCCAAAGTGGAGACATGACCAAACCCCAAGGACATGTATTGAGGTGGGTCGGATTTGATGCTACTCGAAAGTAGAAAGCGGCTAAGTCCTGTATGTATCAGGATTGACCGAGTTTGATATATCTTTCACTCTGGTTATATGTGCTAGTGCAAGAGGTCGATTAACCCTAAGTATATGTATTAGGATCAGTTGAGTTGATTTGGTTTCCACTCTAGATATATGTGCTAGAGTAAAAGGTTGACTAGACCCAAAATATATGTCTTAGGGTTAGTCGGGTTGATTTGAATGAACTCTAAGTATATGTGTTAGAGCTCGATCGAATTGGATTTGGCTAAATTTTAAGTATATGATTTAGAATCTAGTCGGTTTGAATATAGTTTTGTCTTAATTATATGTGTTAAGGCGATGGGATTGAATAGGTCTTGGGCTTTATTTGTGGATTGGATTGAGTTTTGAGTTTTATTTGTGGATCGAATGTGTTTTGGGTTTCATTTACGGGTTGGAATAGGTTATCAGTTTTATTTGTGGATCGAATAGGTTTTGGATTTTATTTGCAAATGGGCTGGATTCGGGTTAGTATATGGACTGGGCCTATATTATATATGGGTTGGATTTGGAACCCCTATGTGAACTGGATTTGGGATCCATACGTGAACTTAGCCTTATTTTCATATCGGTAAATTTGAGGCCTGTATATGGGGTGAGCCTTATTTAATAAATGATTGAATTCATTTATTAGTCCTTTTTGAATCGAACTTAGGCTCCAAGTTGATTAGAACTGATTTGAATTTTGTCTTGATTCAAAAAAAATTTCATTTATTTTGATATCCCTTTTATTTTTATTTGATTTGGGGTCAGAAGAAAATTCCTTATTTTATCTTGGGGTCCGAAAAAATTCTCGTTATTTTATTTTAATTTGGGATCTAAAGAAATCTCATTTTAAAAATAATTTGGGGTCCGAAAAAATTTCCGTTATTTTATTTTGATGTGGGTCCAAAGAAATCTTTTTTTAAGAAATCTCCATTATTTTATTTTGATGTGAAGTCTGAAGAAATCTCCGTTTTAAAATAATTTGGGGTCCGAAAAAATTCTCTTTTATTTTATTTTGATGTGGGGTCCGAAGAAATTTCCTTTTAAAATAATTTGGGATCTGAAAAAATTTTCGTTATTTTATTTTGATGTGGGGTCTGAAGAAATTCCCGTTTTAAAATAATTTGGGGTCCGAAGAAATTCCCGTTATTTTATTTTATTTTGTTTGATGTGGGGTCTGAAGAAATCTCCGTTTTAAATTAATTTAGGGTCTGAAGAAATCCCCGTTATTTTATTTTGATGTGGGGTCCGAAAAGATGTAGGGTCTGAAGAAATCTCCATTTTAAATTAATTTGGGGTCTGAAGAAATCTCCGTTATTTTATGTTGATGTGCGGTCCGAGAAAATTCTCTTTTAAAATAATTTGGGGTACGAAAAAATTTTCGTTATTTTATTTTGATGTGGGGTCAGAAGAAATCCTCTTTTAAAATAATTTGGGGTACGAAGAAATCTCCTTTTGACTGAGCCTAAATCCGAATGTCCGAAGAAATTACCCGAACCGGCTTGGAACGAGCCTAAAGTTAAGGTGTCGGAATAAATCACCCGAACTGGCTTTATTTTTCTTTTCTTTTTTTTTATTGAACCTAAGTCCGGATGTCCGAAGAAATCACCCGAATCGGTTTGAATGAGCCTAAAGTTAATGTGTCCGAAGAAATCACCCGAACCGGTTTGAATGAGCTTAAAGTTAAGGTGTCCGAAAAAATCGCCCGAACCATTTTTTTTTTTAAATATATATATATATATATATATATATATATATATATATATATATATATATATATATATATATATATATATATATATATATATATATATATTTCTACGGTGGTGGCTCCATTAATTAGTGATTTCGTTAACATAAGTCGGCGATGTTGGTGATATGGGTGATGTTGATGATGTTGATTGACGACTTCGAATGGAGCGAGAGAGTTCCGAAGAAACGGATGATCAATGATCCTCCTCCTTTCTTCCATCGACGACGTCAACATAGGGGATTGGAGGTGATTGGTGAGGATGGCGAACGACATAATTTTATTTTATTATATATATATATATATATATATATATATATATATATATATATATATATATATATATATATATATATATATATATATATATATATATATATATATATATATATATATATATATTACCTGAGAAATACGTCTGAGAAGATGGTCAAGAAAGTCGATCGGAGGTGGTGAGGAAGTCGTTTTGATGTTGCGATGTGGGATATGTGGTAGAATCTGCGGAGGTTGTTTTTTTGCGTTATTCTGTTTCAGACAAGGAAAAGAAAAATCTCCTCTTTTCTTCTTTCTATTTTTCCTATTTATCGTGGGTGAATGTTAGAGAGGTAGCCTGGAATTTGTTGGGGTTAGTTGCGGAAAAATCGTGTGTGCTGAGGGAAAAACGTGCTTAAAAATATGGGTTCGGAAAAACGTGTGTGGGAATATGGGCTCGTTGAGAAAAATACGTGGTTCAAATTTGAATATATTGGGAAATTGTTATATTAAAATTTTAAATTTCAAATTGAATATGTTCGAATTTTAAAGTTGAAAGGTTATGTTCAAATTTTAATATTGCGGGAATGTGGTTATATTTAAATTTTAAATTTTAAAATTGAATATGTTTAAATTTCAATATGTCGAGAAAGTATGGTTCAAACAAATTTCAAATTTTAAATTTCAAATTTCAAAATCTAAAATTGAATATGCTCGAATTTTAAAATTGAAAGGTTATATTCAAATTTCAATATTGAGGGAATGTGGTTATATTTAAATTTCAAATTTCAAAATTGAATATATTCAAATTTTAATATGTTGAGGAAGTATGGTTCAAACAAATTTTAAATTTCAAATTTTAAATTTCAAAATTAAATATGTTTGAATTTTAAAATTGAAATGTTATGTTCAAATTTCAATATGTGTTCAAATTTCAAAATTGAACGGTTCTGTTCAAATTTGAGAAAATATGATTGTATTTAAATTTTAAATTTTAAATTTCAAAATTGAATATGTTCAAATTTCAAAATTGAATGGTTATGTTCAAATTTGAGAAAGTATAATTGTATTTAAATTTCAAATTTTTAATTTCTAATTTCAAAATTGAATATGTTCAAATTTCAAAATTGAACGGTTATGTTCAAATTTGAGGAAGTATGGTTGTATTTAAATTTTATTTTTTAAATTTTGAAATTGAATATGTTCAAATTTCAAAATTGAACGGTTAACGAACGAGAGAATTTGCTCGGATTCAAAAGTTAAAAACAGAATATAGGCAAGTTTGGGTAATTCAATTGAGAGATATTTTATAATATGGTTGAAGATTTGGATAAGTGCGGTTGAGATAATTGACACATGAGGAATTTCGGTTGGATTCAAAATTTAAATTTGGGTACAGGTGGCGTTTGAGAGATATTTTGAAATTTGGTTAAAAATTTGAATTTCGAATGAAATATGAGTTTGGATAAGCCTGTTGAGAGATGTTTTGAAATTTGGTTGAAAATTCAAAATTTAAAATTCAAAATTCAATTTGAACATAATTTTTGAAATTGAATATTTAAACAAGAAATTGAATATAATGTAAGATCCGCTGGGCAGAAAAATAGGATACGACTGATTTGATAGATAAAAAAAAATTGACAGGACTTTGATGAGACCTATAAAATTGTGTTCACAAATGAACTATTAATATATTAAAAATTTTGAGCTTAGAAATATACGAACCAACATAATTTTTTTCTTTATATATATATATTTACCCAACAAATTGTACTTTACTACCCAGCAAATTGTACTTTACTACTTTGTGACACAAATAGAATTGAAGTTTTGTGATCATCATTATGGTTTTTTACAGCCTGAGTTTTGCATTGCACTCTTTCATATGCCAATTTAAATAAAAAAGCCTGCTTGATTTGGAACATTTACCTAGTTAGCAGTCTCTGGCAAGTTTATGTTTTGACATTCCGAGATCATAGTTTGCTATAATACTGATAACAACCATATTGTAACTATAATACTGATAACAACCATATTGTAACGACTATTGCTTCCAAACTCTCACAGCACATAAATGTACTTATCAATCTGAATTAACAGCTACGTGATCTTCACAATCATTCTTGTTCCTTCGACTCTCCTAATCCACCTCGAATTCCAAATTGGGTAAAAATGTATGGTAACTGCTCAACAATAGATCATTTTGAAATACCACCTTCAACTTCACATATTTTGATTCACGTCATATTAACTTTTTTAGTTAAATTTCTCAGTTAAATCTAAAGTTTTAATAAACTTAATAGCGGTTGAAAACTGAAAACTTCCCATTTTGGGTTAAACGCGAAACATGTCAAAAATTGGCTTATCGATAACAAGACCAGGTTTGGGCAAAACCTACTTTACTCTAGGCCGAGGCCTAATAAGACCAGATGGTTTTCCTATTATAATTGATAAGTCTATTCAAATGCATGGATTGAACCCACAACATAACTCATTTTTAAAATTTTTTCCTTACCACCACCACCACCACCACCGTATGTGGCTATATAGTGACTACAAAGTAAATATTTAATAAAAAAAATTTGTATTACCATTTCAAATTAATTAATTTTTGATATTATATATATTTCTTGACTACTATACATGACTATATCGTGATAAAAAACTTTGTCATCATTATTTATTTATTTATTTATTTATTTTAGCACCAATGGTACGTTTTCTTACTATGCTTGAATTTTCATTTGGTTTTTAATTTTTTTTGTTCTAATTTTGGCTTTCCCTTTCGAAAAGAATAAAAAAATTAATAAAGGCTTAGAAATAGAAACTTTTGTTGCTTCATCTTATTCCAACAAATTACTCGTGTTTTCTTAAGATAAAATAAATCTTGTAACAGCTATTGCTAATGTTATATTCCAAGTTGCCTGATTTTATTAATTATTCCAGTTGTTTCAAGTCCATCCTTTCCGTGGACGAATTCCCCATGACGATCTTCTAACATTATTTGTTTGTCGTTAGCGGCAATTATTTGTGGCGAGCAAATTGTATATTTGTATTAATAAAACATTTTATAATTAGCTAAGCTCTCTTACTATTTGATGGGTAGGCTTTTTTTTTAAGAGTAACAAATCACGCGACAGCAAGAGGAAGCCAACGAAATTATCAGTTTTTTTTCGCTTGAATGGTTCAAAGATTCTCCAAATTAAACAGGCTAAGTGCATCTTTTAAGTCTCCTATCAGTACCATGCGAAACTCCAAATTATTCAGATAATATATAATTTATGTCAAGTAAACGCGAGTTCTTGTGTAATTATCATAATTGATTATAACCTCTTGCATTTCAGGTTAAAAAATTAGACAATGCAAGCTCCCAGCTGGCATTACCACTCCAAACTTGTTTGTACAAGGGTCGCCATTGGCCAAGTAAAATATTATAGGTATAAATTTGTGGGAATTATAATGGTAGGAATCTTACTGAATTATTACAATACATTTTAAATTAACCAATTTAAGAGTTTTTTGCTTGTGCTATATTAGTTGATATAACTCCAATCCTTCAAAAAAAAAAAAAAAAAAAAAAAAAAAAAGCTGAGCCTACAATTATCTTGCAATAATAAATATTACAATTGCCTGCAAATTGATATTGTCATAGAATCAAGCCATGTTTTAAAATTTTTGCTCGGCAATAATAAATATTGCTTTGAAAATATTAATTTTCATTTTTTAAAAACCCTTCCATCAGTTACTCTTTGTCGTGATTAAAAGAGATCAAGTTAAGTTGATGAATAGACTATTTTATCTTCAACTACCCCCTTGTAGGGCAATAAATTAATCTATGTTGGTTTTAATATTTTATATAGAATATAGTTTTTAATTTTATAACTTATGGAAGGGTTTTTTTAATTTTTTATTTAAGTGTGTGACTGTGGTCTTTCAATTTTTTTTTTTCTTGTTTAAAAATTTTGTTATAATGAAAATTGTTTTGCTGATAGTAAGTTTGCCAAACTCTTGGCTTATTTCGGTAATCCATCAAATTTGGATGAGTTTTCAACTAGTAAGTAAAATGTGGAATATAAAATATATAATTATCGTTCTTTATTTATTTAAATTTTTGAAAAATATTAATTGTTAATTTTATTTAATTTAATATGATATCGGAATAGAATGTTTCGAATTCGAGTTATATCGGATTTTTATTAAAAGGGTCTGAGTCCAATTATTAAGTGTTGAATATAAAATATATAAATATCGTGCTCTAATCGTTTAAATTTTTAGAAAATAGATATTATTTCATTTAATTGAACATAAGAATATTAATATTTTTTATATTTATAAAAATATTAGTATTATTTAAAATTTTGAAGACCTAGGCAATGATGAAATTATAGCTTGTTAGATTATTCCTAAGATGTACACAGGAAGTCAAGCGGATTATTTCTGGTGAATGTTGGGTGCATAGCAGCAGAAGTTCCGTTGTCTCCTCTCATTTATTTTCCTGCCCCCCACCGCCCTGCTTTTCTGTCTCCTCTAATAGATCCATAATCGAGAGTTCTCTAGCAATACCTGTTCTATTTAACTCTCTAATTATTATGTTGTAAATTTTCTTTCGAATCGTTTGGTTAATCCAAAATATTCCATCCATTGATATCTTTCGTTAAAAAAAAAAAAAATTTGCTTGGTAAACACCAAACCAGCTTATTTACTTCGTTTCGTAAACCCGTAATTTTCAGAACCAATTTGTAGATTCAGGTTCGATGTCCGGAACTTCTGTGTCTGTCTCGGGGAAAGACCGACTCCAAAAACTGGTCGATGAAGAGGAGAAGATTCTGATACGGGTTTTCAACGCAAATATCGCGGATGTCGAGTCACTTTTGGAGGGTATAAACAGATTGATAATAGACACGAATGGAGGAGATGACACCTACAATCTGAAAGCGTCTCTCGGAGAACTAAGGGAGATTGCTTACGACATTGAAGACTTGCTCGATGAGCTGATGTTTTTCTCCGGGAAGTACAGCCGGCAAGGCACTAACTTTCTTTCTGGGGCCGTGCAATCCGTCAAGTACCTGTCTGCTCGCTGCCGCGTATTCATGCAGGTCCGGGAAATGAGAGCGCGCCTTCACGCCATCAGTCAGAGGAACTCGACGGTGACGAACTTCTCCGATCGGGAGAAGCCGGCCAATCTCACAAGGTACAGACTGGATGAGCACCAGCTGGCTCCTCTTTTCTTCGAGGAAGCCGACTTCGTCAGCGCCGATGAGCCTAAAAATAAACTTAACTGGAAATATAAAGCAATTAGGCTTCGAACTCTGGGACGTGATTCAATTGTTAATGGCGGAAGAGAAGAATTTGAAGGTGATTTCTGTGGTGGGGATGCCTGGATCGGGCAAGACCACTCTTCTGAGAAGCATCTTCAAACATGAAAAGGTTCAAGGGTCGTTTGAGAACCATGCGTGGGTCATCGTGACCCCTGAGTACTCGATCAAGGAGCTTCTGAGAAGCACTTTGAATCAGATCTTCGAGGAGAGAGGCAGGAGCCGATGCCCAAGAGCACCAATGTCATGGGCGAGTTTCAGCTGGCGGTGATGATAAGCCGCTGTCTCAGAAACAGAAGGTACATCTTTGTCTTTGATGACGTGTGGAGTTCTGGTCTTTTGGATTATTTCAAGTACGCACTTCCCAATAATAACTGCGGTAGCCGCATTGTGGTTGCTTCACGAAGTGCTGAAGTTGCTTCAGCCTTCAAGGTTCCTACTGATAACTCTTGGAGCGAAGCGAAAAAGGGGCTTGACTCTGATTCAAAAGATGTTCATCATTATTATCTTAACCCTCTTCCTCATAATTATGCTTGGTCGCTCTTCTGCAAGAAAGCTTTCCAATCCGAGTCTTGTCCTCCAGAGCTGGAGAACCTCTCTTGGAAAATCATTGACAAGTGCTCCGGTTTGCCTCTTGTAATTGTGGCAATTGGTGGGCTACTATCGACGAAAGAGAGAAATGTCAAGGCTTGGAAAGGAATGCTTGAAAGCCTCGACTGGGAAAAAGATGAAGGCTATCAGTTCAGGCATGTTATGAGGTTGGAGAAAAGTAGAACCCCTGAAGCTGAGCATGTTACGGAAACGGAGGGAGCTAAAAGTGCCGAAATTTTTTTGAGAGAAAAAAAGTCCTCGTGTTGCATCAGAACTCCGCAGTTAAGTGTGCTTGGGCAAGAGTAGTACTAGGATGGGTGACCCCCTGGGAAGTCCTCGTATTGCATCCCCTTGTTATTGAGATGATCAACCGTCCCTAGTGCAAGTGGCAAAGGGCTTGGTGGTTGATACCCGTGACCCGAGTTCGAAGCCTAGTTGTTTCACATTTCCAGCTAAGTTTATTTAAAAAATAAACGAAGCGGGTAGCATGCTACCTTTCTCTCAAAAAAAAATAAAAAAATAAAAATAAAAGTGCCGAAATTGAGCATGCTATTATGGGGCTAGAGAAAGGCGAAAGCCCAGAAATTGAGCATGTTAGGGGAACGGAAAAAGCTAAAAGCCCCAAAGTTGAGCACGTTAGATGGAGCATGTTATGGGGGCGGATAGAGCTAAAACCCCCAAAATTGAGCATGTTATGGGGACGAACAAAGATAGAATTATGGCGGTGGATAGAGCTAAAAGCTTCGAGATGGAGCATGTTATGGGGGCGGATAGAGCTAAAACCCCCAAAATTGAGCATGTTATGGGGACGAACAAAGATAGAATCTCTGAAATTCAGCATGCTAGGGGAACAGAGAAAGTTGTAAACCGCAAAGTTGAGCATGTTACACAGGTGGAGAAAGCTAAAGGCCCCATACTCGAGCATGTCATGAGGATCTTGTCAATCAGCTACAAAGACTTGCCTTGCAACCTAAAATCTTGTTTCTTATATTTCAACATGTTTCCAAAGAATTCCATTAAGCGTGTGACACTAATCCGGTTATGGATTGCAGAAGGATTTGCGACAAGCGAGGAAGGAAAAACTTTAGAAGAAGTTGCATTGGGCTATCTCAATGAACTGATGCAGAGGGGCATGGTTCAAGTATCAGAATTTTATGATTATGGAAGGGTGAGGACCTGTAGAATTCACAATCTGTTCCGAGCGATCATCATCTTAAAATCGGAGGAGGAAAACTTTGGCTCCTCTCTTACTAGAGAGATCAAGAAAATCGAAGGGACGGTTCGGCGCCTCTCTATTTTCGAAGCCAACGACGATCTTCTTCAAAATATGTCGTGCTGTGCTTCTCTTTGGATCAAATGCCATAGGTTTCCCGTCCATGCTTGACATTTTCTGTAGATTTAAATTACTGAGGATCTTAGACCTAGAGGGTGCACCGGTCGAGATGCTTCCAAAACAGTTTGGCAGTTTATTAAACTTGCGCTATTTGAGCTTGAGGAATACGAAGGTCAGTGATCTTCCCAAGTCCTTGAGAAAGCTAATAAACCTACAAACATTGGACCTCAAAGGCACCTATGTGTTACCACATATAGCTTATTACCATATAAAGCTCATATTTAATTTGTATAGTTTATTAGTTTCCATATTCATTGTAATTGTATATTTTCATATTCATTATATTTCTTTAATTAGATTGCACGGCTGTAAAAGGAAAGAGATGAGCATTGTATATGAGCCTATAAATTGAATAAGAAGAAAAGAAGAGACGATCATCTTTTTCAATCAATATTCTATCATGGTATCGGAGCCCTGGTTTTAGAAGTTTTTTTTTTTTTTTGGTTTGTTTGGATTGTTTTGCTACTCTCTTTGGATCAGAGATTCTGAAACAAACAGTGAGCCGCAGCGAAGTGGTGGCAGATCTGTGCACGGGTGCAGTACCTTTACGTTTTGGAATTTGGCGTGGAAAGGTAGCTCACGATTTCGGTAAAATTTTAGCTTTCTTTGGTGATTTTTTTTCTTGGTGCGAACTATTCTTATTTCTTTGCAATGGCGAGTAGCACTTCTGAATTTTGTGTTAAGTTTACCGGAAAAAATTATACCGCATGGGAGTTTCAATTTCAATTGTTTGTCACTGGAAAGGAGTTATGGGGACATATTGATGGCTCTGTTCCAGCTCCTACGGATGCCACACAATTGTCTCAATGGAAAGTCAAAGATGCTAGGGTGATGTCTTGGATTATTGGGTCATGTGATTCACAAATTATTCTTAATTTACGTCCATATAAAACTGCTAAAGACATGTGGGCATATTTAAAAAGAGTTTACAATCAAACACATTCTGCAAGAAGGTTTCAATTGGAGTGCGAGATTGCAAATTACACTCAGGGAGGATTATCTATTCAAGATTATTTTTCCGGTTTTCAACAATTATGGACTGAATTTTCCGATATTGTTTGTGTTACCGTGTCGAAAGATTCTCTCCATGATGTAATGGCTGTTTATGAGGTTAGCAAGCGCGATCAGTTTTTGATGAAATTGCGATCAGATTTTGAGAACGTTCGTTCTAATCTGATGAGTCGTCATCCTCCTCCTTCATTGGATATATGTTTTGGTGAATTACTTCGTGAAGAACAACGTCTTTTTACCCAAGCCACTCTGGAACAAGAAAGGTTGACTACAACACCTATGGCATTTGTGGCTCAAGGAAAAGGCAAAGACAGGGATATGAGTAAAGTTCAGTGCTTTAGTTGCAAGAATTATGGTCACATTGCTGCAAATTGTGCTAAGAAATTTTGCAATTACTGCAAAAAGCCTGGACATATCATCAAAGAATGTTCAATTCGGCCCCAAAATCGTCAGACTGCATTTCAAGCTTCTACTACTAATCCTTTTACATGTCAAATTCAGCTGGAACCTCAACAGCATCAATCACAATGCTGAGCAAACAGTCCTCACTCCTGAAATGGTGCAACTAATAATTATTTCGGCCTTTTCAGCTCTAGGACTTCACGGTAACGGTAATGGTAATTCTCCATCTAAATTTTGGCTTATTGATTCTGCCGCATCAAATCATATGACTGGCTCGGTGGCTTTGCTTAAAAATGTCCGCGCATATCGTGGTTCAGAACATGTCCGGGTTGCAAATGGACACACCTTACCTATTACTGCTGTAGGAGATATTACTCCAACTCTCAACAATGCTTTTGTATCACCTGGACTCTCTAATAATCTTCTATCAGTTGGACAATTAGTAGAAATAACTAAGATGTACATTTTTCTCTCGTGGTGGTTGTTATGTGCAGGATCAGGTGTCGGGGACGGTGATTGCGAAGGGGCCTAAAGTAGGACGACTGTTTCCACTCCAACTTTCCATTCCTAATCATGTTGCTTTGACTTCTTCTACTATTATCAATAAAAGTGAAAGGTGGCATAAACGTTTGGGACACCCCAATTCTGATATTTTGTCTTATTTATTGACTTCTGTTTATTGGGCAATAAAGATAAATTTTGTTCTTCTCGTGCTTCCTTTGATTGTTCTACTTGTAAGTTAGGAAAAAGTAAACTGCTTCCATTTTCAATTGCTGGTAGTCATGCGAAAAATTGTTTTGATATTATTCATACTGATGTGTGGGGAATTGCACCTGTTATTTCTCATGGTCAGTATAAATATTTTGTAACATTTATTGATGACTATAGTCGGTTTACTTGGATTTATTTTCTCCGTTCTAAATCTGAAGTTTTTTTAACTTTTAAATCCTTCCTAGTGTATGTCGAAACTCAATTTTCTGCCACTGTTAAGATTCTTCGATCTGATTCTGGTGGAGAATACATGACTAATGCATTTCATGATTTTCTGAATCAAAAAGGCATTTTGTCACAGCGTTCATGTCCATATACGCCTCAACAAAATGGTGTGGCCGAACGAAAGAACCGTCATCTCTTAGAGGTGGCTCGGACATTATTACTCGAATCTTCTGTTCCACCTATTTTTTGGGTAGAAGCATTATCTTTTTTTTTTTTTGAGGGAAGGCAGCGTGCTGCCGCTTCATTCAACGCAAAAGTAAATTTAGCAACAAGGTTCAAGGCAGCGAGGCCTCGATTAAAAAAAAAAAAAAAAAAAAAAAAAAAAAAAAAAAAAAAAAAGACTAAGGACACCACTGCGACCAGGACGCGAAGAAATTGCAAGCTAAGCCAAACAAAGCCTCCCGGTTCCTAGAGGCAGCCTCGAACCTCCTGCTGTTCCGCTCGAGCCAGACTGCCCACCACACTGCCGCAACCGCGACGAGGTCTATGTACCCGCGCGAGCACCTTCTGTTCGCGCAGGCGAGCCAGATCGAAACAACAGAGCCGTAGCAATCAGGGGCCGGAAGAAATGATAACAGTCCATACAGCATAGAGCGCACGGTACCGCAGGCTGCAAATAGATGATCTGCTGATTCCTCGTCGCAAGGACAGAAAACGCAGCTGCAAGTCCCCGCCCATCCCCATTTGAGTAATCTGTCCATTGTTGACACCCTGTGGTTGAGTACTAGCCAACAAAAAATTTTGACTTTTAGCGGGATCTTGATAGTCCAGAGCCTTGGGAATCCACTTTTCCTCACACCTGAGTCTTGAAGAAAGCGGTACAACGAATTCACCGAGAAGGTCTCTGCCCTAGACCACCTCCAAATGAAGGTGTCCCTCCCAAATGTGAGTCGAGTGGTCGCAAGGTAATCTGATAGATTCTGTACAGATACAAGGTCGTCCCCAGAAGTGGGTGCGAACCCAGCCAGGGCTCGATTCATACGCCAACCCGCCCTACTAAAGCAATCCGCAACCCGAACGTTTTGTTGCGCACCTTCCCGAAGATGCGTGGGAAGCGACAGCTAAGGGAGGTGTTCCCGATCCAGATATCCGACCAAAAGAGCGTCCACCTTCCATCCCCAATTGAACGTGAAGTACTGCAGTTAAACAACTCCTTCGTACTTTGGACGTCTCTCCACCATTGCGAAAATGGCTTAAAAGAGATCCCTTCGCCCAAGGGTCGGCGCCGGCGGTAGTACATCCTATGAATCAGGTGCCCCCAGGCGCTAGCTACGTCGTTGAAGAAGCGCCACCACCATTTAGCTAGTAGGGCGATGTTTATGTTACCCAGGTCAAGGACCCCTAACCCGCCATCTTTCTTCGCCCTACACACGACCTTCCAATTAACAAGGCAAGGGCCACGCCAAAAGAACGCCCTACGCAATGAGTCGATACGCCGAATCACCCATTTGGGGGCTTTAAACACAGAGGAAAAGAAGAGGGGTAGATTGGACAGGACCGAGTTAACAAGGATCAACCTCCCTCCCTGGGAGAGCAACTAGCCTGCCAGCCTTCAATCTTGTTTTCAATCCTGTTGATGATACCACTCCAGTCTTCCTTCCGGATGCGCCCCCTCGCTAAAGGAAGCCCTAAATACTTGGTTGGCAGTGCGCCCATTTTGCACCCCAGAAACTCAGCCAACCGCCTCCCTACTGTTCCGCTACGGCCCAGGTAGAACAGCTCAGACTTACTTCTGTTAATCTTCAGTCCCGAGGCCCACTCAAAGATCTGCCAGATATCTCTTAGGTTCCGCAGTTGTTGTTTCTTGGCCTCGCAGAAGAAGAAAGTATCGTCCGCATACTGTATAATGGCCGTTTTAGCGTCTTTGGTAGGCCCCACCCCCCTCAGCAGGTTGTTCCTGATCGCTCTCTCCGTCATTCTAGCCAGTCCCTCAGCGACTAGCAAGAACAAAAAGGGGGAAAGTGGGTCCCCCTGTCGGAGACCCCGCTTTAATTTAATCCACTTCGTCGGCTCACCGTTGACCAGTATCGCAGTTTTGCCGTTGGAGGTGCATTGGTCAATCCAACCGATCCATCTATGATTCGCCCCAAGCCAGGTCAGCATGTTTTTCAGGAAGTTCCAATCCACTTTGTCGAAAGCTTTCTCGAAGTCCGCCTTAATGCCGACACACTCAGTTCTTACTTTCGATCCCCAGCTAATAATCTCGCTAGCAGTGACGAAAGAATCCAGGATAAGTCTTCCTTTGAGAAAGGCCGTCTGAGAGGGCGAAATAATCTTGTGCATCGCCCCTTCCAGTCGAGTAGCGAGCACCTTCGAGATAATTTTTTGCACACAGTTCAGTAGACTTATTGGTCTAAAGTCGTTAGCACAGTTGGCGCCCTCTTTCTTGGGAATGAGACAGATGTAGGAGTAATCGATTGGGCCGGTGTTGAGTGTACCAGCGTAAAGGTCTTCAAAGAAAGACAAGAGATCCGCTGCAATGACGTCCCAGAACTTTTGGAAGAAACTCATGCTGAAGCCATCGGGCCCAGGAGCTTTGTCCCCGCTCATCTGGAAGGTGGCTCTTCTAATTTCCTCTACAGTGAAAGGCACCGTCAGGTAGAAGCATTATCTACAGCAGTTTATCTTATTAATCGACTACCTTCTCGAACTCTTGATCTTGACTCTCCTTATTTTCGTCTTCATCATCAGCATCCTCCCTATCAATATTTGCATACTTTTGGTTGTGTGTGTTTTGTTCATTTGCCTCCTCATGAACGCCATAAGCTTTCTGCTCAATCTGTGAAATGTGCTTTTTTGGGATATAGTACTAATCATAAGGGGTTTGTTTGCTATGATCCTTCTTTAAAGAGGCTTCGTGTTTCTCGAAATGTTGTTTTCTTTGAAAGTCAACATTTCTTTCCAACTCATGTTAGCTCATCCCCTGAAGTCGCTATTCTTCCTACTTTTGATGACACGTCTTCTTCTATTGACCGGTTCAAACCTGGAGTTGTCTACACTCGACGTCGTGCACTACAGCCCCTTCCCGAGCCAGATCCGTCATCTGCTCCTGCCCCACCTTTACCGAGGCGATCTACCCGAGTTTCTCGTCCTCCTCCTCGGTATGACTCTTATCATACATCATTTTCTGCTGCTTTGTCCTCCATTTCGGTTCCATCTTCTTACTCAGAAGCAGTGAAGCATGAGTGTTGGCAGCGGGCAATGCAGGAGGAATTTCGTGCTCTTCAGGATAATCAGACTTGGGACATTGTTAAATGTCCACCTCATGTTAAGCCCATTGGTTGTAAATGGGTTTATTCAATAAAGCTTCGCTCTGATGGATCCCTCGATCGCTATAAAGCAAGATTGGTTGTCTTAGGCAACCGACAAGAGTATGGGATAAACTATCATGAAACATTTGCTCCTGTAGCCAAAATGACTACGGTTCGTACAGTTCTTGCTATTGCCGCCTCACAGGGCTGGCCGCTTCAACAGTTGGATGTCAAAAATGCTTTTCTCTATGGTGATCTCAATGAAGATATATACATGACACCTCCTCCTGGTTTATTTTCTTCTTCTACTATGGAAGTTTGCAAATTGAATCGTTCATTATATGGCTTAAAACAAGCTCCTCGAGCGTGGTTTGAGAAGTTTCGCTCTATTTTGCTTCAGTTTAAGCTTGTCCAAAGCCAATATGACTCTTCATTGTTTCTTCGAAAATCAACTACTGGAGTTGTTCTTCTTTTGGTGTATGTTGATGATATTGTTATCACTGGGACAGATTCTTTATTGATTACTCAACTTAAGCAATATCTTCAAAACTCTTTTCATATGAAGGATCTTGGTCATCTTACATATTTCTTAGGTTTGGAAGTTCAAACTGATTCTTCGGGCATATTCTTACATCAACATAAATATATTCAGGATTTGATTGCTTTGGCTGGTCTTCAAGATTCTTCCTCTGTTGATACACCTCTAGAAATGAATGTTAAGTATTATGCTGATGAGGGAGAGCTACTTTCTGATCCTTTGTTGTATCGCCAATTAGTTGGTAGCCTCAACTACCTGACTATTACTCGGTCTGATATCTCCTTTGCTGTACAGCAAGTTAGTCAATTTATGCACTCTCCACGGCATCTACATTTGGCAGCTGTTCGTCGCATCATTCGATATCTCCATGACTCTCCTTGTCGAGGTTTATTTTTTCCTGCTAAATCTCCTGTGCATCTTATTGCTTTTAGTGATGCTGATTGGGCAGGATGTCCCAATACACGTCGCTCTGTCACTGGTTGGTGCATGTTTCTTGGGGACTCTTTGATCTCATGGAAGAGTAAGAAACAAGACCGTGTGTCTAAATCTTCCACGGAGTCTGAATATCGCGCTATGTCTGCTGCATGCTCTGAGATTACTTGGCTTCGAGGTTTGTTGACTGAGCTTGGGTTTCCACAGCATGATCCTACTCCACTTCATGCCGATAACACAAGTGCTATTCAAATTGCCACTAATCCAGTATACCATGAGCGCACTAAGCATATTGAAGTAGACTGTCATTATATTCGAGAAGCTGTGGATACTCGTGTCATTTCTCTTCCACATGTTTCCACATCCTTACAATTAGCCGATGTGTTTACCAAGTCTCTCAGTCGCCAGCGCCATCAATTTCTCATTGGCAAATTGATGCTTCTTGATCACCCAGCATCAATTTGAGGGGGGATGTTACCACATATAGCTTATTACCATATAAAGCTCATATTTAATTTGTATAGTTTATTAGTTTCCATATTCATTGTAATTGTATATTTCCATATTCATTATATTTCTTTAATTAGATTGCACGGCTGTAAAAGGAAAGAGATGAGCATTGTATATGAGCCTATAAATTGAATAAGAAGAAAAGAAGAGACGATCATCTTTTTCAATCAATATTCTATCACTATGTATCTGAGTTGCCCTCGCGGATGATCAAGCTCAAAAACCTCCGCCATCTTCTTGCTTATCGCTATTACATAGGACAAGAACCGCCATACTACTATGCTCTTGGCATTAAAGTTCCTCAAGGAATAGGGAGACTGGGAGAATTACAGAAGCTAATATATCTTGATGCAAACTAAGAGAGCGGCGTACTTAGAGAATTGGCTGGACTGACACAACTGAGGAGGTTGGGCATTGTCAATTTGAGAAATCAGGATGGTCTGCATCTTTGCTCATCTGTTTCAAAGATGAAGAATCTTCGTTCTCTTTCAGTATCATCAATTTACATAGAGGAGCAGCATGAGCAGCTTGATCTACAATATTTTGAACCTCCGGAAATGCTCGAACGTCTATATCTAAGGGGTCCTTTGGAAAATTTACCTCCATGGTTTTCCTTTCTCCATAACCTTAAAAGACTGCAACTCAGGTGGTCGAAATTGGCAGAAAACTCACTTGAAGTACTTCATGGACTGCCTAATCTTGTTGAACTTGTGCTCGTCCAGGCATACGAGGGGCAGAGATTACACTTCAATCGGGGATTTCCCGAGCTCAAAATGTTAGCTCTTGATCTCTTGGCTAATTTAGAAAGTGTTAATTTCGAAGGAGCGATATCGGCCTAACCTTCAGAAGATTTACATCAGGTCTTGTAAGAAATTGTTCACAGTACCAGAAGGCATAGAACAGCTAAGTAGCCTTAAAGAGCTTCACTTGTTTGACATGGATGCATTGATGGACAAATTAAGAGAGGGGGCTGGCCAAAAGGTCAATCACATTCCTGTTCTCCGCAGCTACCATATACAAAGATATCTAGGGGCTCCTTTGATATGAAGCACAACGGATGGTATGTGAGTGCATATTAATTTTCTTTTTATGAAATTTTGCTATTATTTAGGCTTTGACTTGGAATAGTTGCTTTCTATTTTATAGTGTCGTTGGTTTAGTAAGTCCTAGGGCAATCAATACAATGTGGTTTGACAAGAAGGTCGAATAAATCAATATGCCTAACATTTTATCCAGCATGATCTTCGAGATTTAAAATTTCATCAACTGTTCTGGTAATTGAAAATGCATTGTCCATTGAAAAAAAAAAAGTGAGACTGCATTCCAATAGGCATTCATTTTTCTCTTATTTACTTTCTTAGCTTATGTCAGCTTTGAGATCCATTAGTTATCATATTGTTGCCACGTCTGATACTTCTTCTGTATTGCTTTATATACCATTTAGCTATTAGTAGCTTTCAATTTGTTTGACTTTTTCACTTTACCACAAAAGAAGCAGGGTAGAATAGAAAGATTTTGCCATTCTGTTTTGGGTTTACTAGCATTGCTTAATTCATTGAGTTACCAATGATAAACTTCACTAACATCAGCAACAATGTTTTTACTGACAAATACTGCCGACTGATGTAAACAATCTGCTTGACTATCTATTCTAGTCATAGAATATTTTGTGCTATGCCATTGTTTTACTTTGTTTTCTAAGTTTGCAGACCTACTTAGCACCAAATTTTGTATTTGTGTTCTGGGTTTCCTCATGAAGTCCTGGTTTCCATCATGCAACTCAAATCTCACATCAGAAGAGGATCTACATGATTACATTAGCACTTTGAAAAAAATCAAGTAGTTAGCTTCTGTCAATTGGCAAGACTGCAAATCCCTTTCATAAGAAGTAGACAGAAGAAGAAGAAGAAGAAAAAGAAGAAGAAGAAGACAGACATGCCTGCTGTAGTTGCTGTTATTTGGTGGCTAAGCTGTTTTGTCCATGGAGTATAAATATTGTGCTATCACTACTTGTAAAAGCACACTCCAACTTAGATCGAAAACAATATTATTAATGTGTGTATATCGATAAATGTCTACTATATTGATTCAATTCCTTTTAAATATGTAATTGCAGGTCTTTATTGTAATCGAATTTCACACTCATTTCATTCAATTAATCTTGCCAATTTCACACTCATTTCATTCAATTAATCTAATTTCACACTCATTTCATTCAATTAAATATGTAATTCCTTTTAAATATGTAATACGCATTATGCAGCTTACAAATCTAAAAGAGCTCCACCTATTTGAAATGCCGGAGAAGTTTCTCTCAAAACTGAGTGGAGGGGAAGATTGTGACAAGGTGAAGCACATCGAGTATATATGCTATTACAAGCAAGGGGTTCCTCAAAAAATACTATCTAGCCTCCCTGGTATTCAAATTTGTGAGGAACAGTGATTTCTCAGCTGCCAAGTACAGATCCTACCCGTAAGGGCAAAGAGATTGCTGAAGAGCCGCCAGAAGAAAAGAAACTATTTACTGCAGAGGCGAGCAAAAAAGCTGCATTAGAAACCCTTACAGAAGAGTTCCTTGCAATTGTCAAAGGTACAATGGTTAAACTTTATTTTCATCTTTTGTACACTACATGGGGTCGGTGAACTATTGTCCGACTAAATTGTGCTTTCCATTTGCAGGTTCCAAATTCTCTTATGCTGATATTAATGTTGGATTGCTAAATCTTAAGGAAGGTAATAGTCTTGAGTATAAAAATACGCAAGTATTATTTTCTGGTTGGAGAACAATGATTGTTTTATGTAACTTGATATTGTATCAGAGTATAGTTCGAATCTTATCGGTAATGTTATTTAATTTCGTCGTGGGCCTAGCAAAACTATGGTAGCTTGAGTCATTGAAGAAGGATAGTAGTTTCATATAATGAAACAAATAGAGGAGCATATTTAAGATTGTTACCCACTGATATCTTTATTTCAGGCCAAAAAGCAGTAGCTGACACATGTTATACCATCGTAGATTTTCAGAAGAATCCTCATGCCTTTGCTGGAGACTCCCTTTCTCAAAAGGAAGTACTGCTTCTTCTTCTTCGGCGCAGAGATACTGGAGCTTGGAGCTCATGATCAACTGTATGTCTCTAATACTAACTATAAACATTCTCAGGAGAAAAGATGATAAAAAGAAAAGAGGTTATTTCCTTCATTCACCTAATCATTTTCATTTCTCACCTATTACACTTCTTATTTGATTGTTGATGACCAGCAGGACCAGTTTATACGACAGTAGATCATGGAAACAACTAGATAGGGGTCCTCATGTACAAGAAATTGCTTCGCGGGCGCACATCAGTTTGTTCAGGTTATACATTACAAGATTCTTTTGTGGTGCCCATGAAGTTCTATTTGATATATTTACAATTGATTAGCCAGTTTGTGTACTAAAAGTACACTCTTGTTCAGAAACTTGTAATCATATTCGCGGTATATATTCCTGTCTCTCATTTATAATATATTTTAAAAATGTCTGTCTGCGTGTTATTCGCAAACTCTTGAGTACATTCTGTTACAGTTGATTGCAGTTATGTGATTATTTGCTCATTTGGTTTTCCTGCCTTAAGAGCCGCAAAAGGTGGCGGTTAAGATCCAAGCATATGATAGTGGGCAATTATCTTGCCAAGGATTATTTTGCCATGGTTCGACACATTTGAGTGTATAGTCTAGCGAAGAGAAGGGATTACTTGAGTCCAACATAAGAAGGAAAAGGTTACAACAACCAGTGTAATTAACCCAAAATTGTAAGATGCCAATCTTAGGGAGGCATCTAGGGAAATTATTATTTCTCTTATGAAGGGAAGGACTAAATAAAAATTTTAATTAAATAAAATTGAATATTCTTTTATCTGATGGAATAACAAATTTTTTTAAAATTACTAAAGACTCTTGATTTTAACAATACCTGAATTTACAGTAAAAACAATTAGGTTCAGAACAATGAAAAATTCACAAAAATGGTTGAAGCGGCCTACAGTTAGGGGAATCTCCTTACAATTTAACCTTATAAAAAGTAAGTATAAAGCGGGCCAAATTCAATGGGTCATATGTAATTTTGAAGTGCGGTTTAATAAGTCTATTTTTAAACTATTTTATTTACAACCCAATATAGAAAGTTTTAGGTTAAAAGTGGGCTTAGTCCTTTTCGTCCGAGGCCTCTGCGGTGTTTCTTTCATCACTTGGGCTACAAGCTTTTCATTTTAAATTTTAGCCCCAAACCTTTTTTTAAATTTTTTTTTTTTTTTTTTTTTTTTTTTTTGCGTTTTCATTCAAGAATTTTCTGTTAAAAAGCTAGTTGATTTGGACGCACCAAAACATGTTTCTCCACGTTGAAACCAAAGTTTACCAATAGGTAATTTTTAGACTGAATTAGCGAAATTTTTAACCACAAAATCAAACTAAGTTGTGAAAATTAGATGTATAAGAATAAGTCAACCTCTATATTCTATTTTCCTGCCTCATTTCGTTGTGTGCGTATTACCGAAAGGACCCTACGTATATTTGACCCAAAATTTAGAGCTTAGATCAATAAATTTCCACACACGTACTAAGTGTTGGGGAAAAAAAATGGTTAATGAAAAGCTATTCAAAAAGCTCTAATAATGACATTTATGGCATTTTTATTCCTGCTCGGACACTGATCCAAGAAGGAACCCTTTGATACAAAGGCAATTTGCATTTCTATCTGAATTAAAAAAAAAAAAAACTATAAATATTGTCCTCAACTACTACACTTCTGGAACATCAAAATCACAGCTTTATGGATGGGGTATTTGGTGAAATCCAATGTATAAAAATATAAGAGTACATAAATATAGACCATACCAGAAATTCTCCCTCTATTGCAGTACTTGTTATGAGAGCTAGACCAACATAGATCGGATTTTAGGAAGCAATAGATTCTTATTGAAGATAAGAGAAAAAGTGCTCCAAACTTATTGGTGGTGTATTTTTAATCGCCATCCACGTAACGTAACATGAATATCAATTTACTGTTCAAATGAAAACCAAACCTTTCCTTTCAAAAGCATAAAAAATTAAAATCATCAAAATTTTAAAAAATGAAATCTTATCAAAAGATCTCGTGAATATACAAAGCATCAATTTACAGTACAATCAATAGATCTGCCAACTTGTTACAATAATTTAAGTATTTTTACATAAACTTTTAATTTCTCGTGAATTCTTAAGTATCATCATATTTGATCAAGTTATTTCACAAAATTTAACAAATTTAATCTGTCTGTAATTCAAATAGATCTACTAATATTACTCATCTATGTATGGCATCAAATTATTAATATCAAAAGCTTTTATAATAACCATATTACCACCCAATTACTACATTTTACTTGGTACTTGAAATGGACAGTTCTGATTAAAACATACCAAACCCAGGTATCATCTCATCCGTCCATCTCATGGGCTTTCATGGGGCCCACCCAGGATTGTTTGCCCAGGCTGTACTCCTGCGACGGGCTACCCATTTTCTATAATAAATAAATTAATAAAATAATGTTTTTTTCTTAAATAATAAAATATTATTTTGTACCAACTACCAACTTATAAACTCTTTTTTTCCGGGGTAAAAAACTCAATGGATAAGTTATATAGAAATGAACTCTACAGAAATAAAAAATATTAGTAACTTTTTATCTTTTACTTTATTATACGTTAAAATGATTTAAATTGTAATTTATTTTTTTAAAATAGTTGATTGAAGTTTTTAAAAATCAAATAAAATTAAAATTAAAATTAAAATTAAATTATAATTCATAAAAATAATATTAAATTTAAAATTTTATTTGCTTTATTTTTTTAAAATTTAAAATATTCATCTATAATGAAGGCAATCATTTCATCTGGAAAAAAAAAATGAAGAAGAAATGATATCTCGAAAAACGTAAAAAAATATTTAAGAAAAAAAAATAAATTGACTATAATAAAAATAATAATTTTTATTTATTCTAATTACGGCACCGCCGCCCCCCCCCGAGCGGGCACCCGTCCCTCGCTGGATGTGTGGCCCGGCTTGACATCGCGGGCCACAATCTCTCCACTCTCATGGAGACCCTCCCCCCGAAGCTAGCGGGGGTCTTCGGAGGCGTCGCTGGCGACTACAGGCTGGCTTCTTCCTGTTCCGACTCACTGGCGGTCTTCTTCCCAAACTGGGTGGCCAGAGAGTCGGCCATAGGGCGCAGTCCTCTGAGACTGGATAACATGACGTACACGTTTTCCAACTGGTCCGAGAGGGGGGAAAAGAAACGGGGTCATCTCCGCCACAAGGCGTGGATTCGCCTCATCAACTGGCCGGTGTTGTGCTGGTCCGAAGCAGAGGTCAAGGCGGCGGTCAGCGGCTTCGGGGAGCTGTGGGAAGTCGACGAGCGCAGCACCAACGTGGCGGACGTGGCGTCCTTCAGGGTGCAAATCCGTTGTCAGGACGCTCTCCGTATCCCTGAGCTGCTTACCCTGATGGTTGAGGACCGTTGTTTCCGAATCCCCATCGAGGTCGAGGCATGGGAAGAAGCAGCGCCCATCTTGCTGGGAGAAGTTTTGGATCAGCGGCTTGGCCTCTCCACTAGGGAGGCGCAAACCCGCTTCATCAACAACACGGGGTTCTCTTCCATTCCGGAGGCCCAGGTAACCGACCATGGCCTGATCCCTAACCCGTGGATTGCTGCCGGCGGGCGTCGGGGATCGAAGGGGCGCGGGGGGGGCCTGGCCGGTCGACGGACCCTTCCCGCCTCTTTTTCGAATCCTCTGCTGACGGAGCAAGTGTCTCCCCGGCCGTACGCAGAGACAGGACTGCCACGACAGGCCAACAGCAGCGGGTCAACTCTCGACCCTATGTATGTCAGCAAGAGGGGGTTTCCGCCTTCGTGTCTCGCTCTCCCCCATGCTGAGGGTGTTCAGGAGCGCTTCTTTCCACCTTCGGAGTCGCACTTTCGCTCTTTGGTGTGCAACTCTGGCGTCTCTGAGAAGGCGGGCCAGGGTGACCAGCTGCCTTCGAAGGGGACTATCCGGGAGGGCTTGGGCCAGCTTTGCTCAGCTGCGGGCCCAGCGACGCAGCCTTCTCTTACCGCGGGCCCTTTGACGCTGCCTTCTTCGGTAGCGGGCCCTTCGACACTGCATCCCCCTGCCGCGGGCCCATCGACGCAGTCTCCTTCTGCCGCGGGCCCATTGCCTCTGCCTTCCGCTGCAGCGGGCCCCCCAACTCTGCCTTTCTCTGCCGCGAGCCCTTCGACGCAGCCTTCCTCCTCAGTGGGCCCATCGGCTCTCCTCTCGGATCGGGGGCCTACGCAAGGGGTTTTGCTAAGGAGCAGACGCAGCTCGCGTCTAGCAGCGAAGCAAATGGGAACCAAAAAATCTCCTCTGCTCCGAGCACAAGAACTCTTGAGCGGGAAATTCGCTGCGGGCAGGGACGCCAACTACGCTCGCCGCCACCCGTGCGCCCAGCTATTGCCCCCCCCTGCGGCCGCGCCTGGGTCATCCACCTCCTCTACCACTCCTCCACTGCTTCTCTCTCCGGGGGTGTTCCCCTCTCCCACCTCCGCTCCCTGTCCCCCCCAGACTTCGGAGGTGCGGTCGAAACAGCAGCCGGTGCCGCAGATGGCTGACCTGTCGGCGTCCTGTCGCGAGTTGCGGACCCCACTCTCGGCGGATGAGATCAACCTCATTAAGGCAACTTGCGGGATCGTAACTGAGGGGGGGGAACCCGACGCACCCGCTCCTCCGTCCGCCTTGGGGGCTCCTTTGATTATCGCGGAGGATGGGAAGGCACATTAGGTCGATAGATAGAGGGTTTTCTTTCGGGTGCCCCCACACTCTGATGCCTAGAAACAGAACGTTCAAGTTCCTGTGTTGGAATGTAAGAGGGTTAAACGGCCTGGAGAAGCGCAGTGTGATTCGGACGTTCGTTCGAAACTGCAAGTGTGGCGTGATTTGCCTGCAGGAAACCAAGCTCGCGTCCACCTCTACACAGTTATTTCAATCCTTTTGTGGCCCTCCCATCGGAGATTTTCGGGCGCTAGATGCAACGGGCTCCAGGGGTGGTTTACTCTCCGCATGGAACCCCGCCTTATTCGAATGCATCCAGGACTGGTCAGGGGCCTTTTCGCTGTGCACCGTCTTGAAGAGAAAGGTCGACGGGTCCATCTTCACCATCGCCAACATCTATGGTCCGACAGTTGCATCACTAAGAGAAGCTTTCTTCCAGGAACTACGGGAGATTGGCTATAGAGCAGTGGGAGCGTGGACTCTAATGGGGGATTTCAACATCATCTTATCTCTCCGTGACAAAAACGGCCCGCCCTCGCACGTCGCCGATATGCTGTCGTTCAGGAATGTGATTAACTTCCTGGGGCTCTTCGATCTTCCTATCCACAACCAAACTTTTACCTGGACTAATGGGCGACCCAATCCAACGCTGGAGAGGCTTGATCGAGCGCTTATCTCCCACGACTGGATGTCCTTTTTTCCCCGTTCGTCTCTCCGGGCCTTACCAAGGCCCAGGTCCGATCACTCCCCTCTTGTGCTAACTGCTTTCTCTTTCATACCTTCACCTCATCTCTTCAGATTCGAGTCCTTTTGGCTCAGACATCCGGCGGTCAAAGATATCATTAGAAACTCTTGGGCCCCCGCCCCAGCCAACACTTCTCAACAACATTTCGACAGCTTCGCCGGCAAAACCCGGAGGGTTAAGAAGGCTCTTATAGACTGGAGTGCCGGACTTTCGTCGACTATGAAGAAGCAATCCGATCTCTGCCTTAGTTGGATCAACTGGATCGACAAAGCGGAAGAGATTAGATGTCTTGCGGAGAGGGAGCGGCTGCTTCGACCGAGGCTCAAGACGAGATATGAGGAGCTGTGTATTCAGGAGGAGATGAAATGGAAGCAGAGATCGAGAGTTCATTGGCTGAAAGTGGGTGATGCGAACACCAAGTTTTTTCATCTTTACGCCAACGCTCGCAGGAATAAGAATTTCATTTGCAGGATGGTCGACGGAGCTAAAGTACACACAGACCATTCTTCTATAGCAAACCTATTGTTTTCCTTCTTCAAGAAACAATTGGGGTCTGAGGCTAGCAGGACCCGGAGCTTAAATCTACAGATGCTGTATGACAACGAAAGGGTCGATCTCGACAGCCTACAGGATCCCTTTTCGATCCAGGAGGTCAGGAGAGCGGTCTTCTCCTGCGCACCGGATAAGGCACCGGGGCCCGATGGTCTATCGCTAATCTTCTATCAACGCTTTTGGGGGGTTATCAAAGATGACCTCATGGCTGTTTTCAATGATCTGTATTGCGGAAGACTCGAGCTGCAGTCCCTTAACCTAGGCTGGATCACCCTACTGCCGAAGAAGGTCGAGGCTGCCGAGGCGTCGGATTTCCGTCCGATTTGCCTGGTCAATGGTTTGATTAAAATTCTCTCGAAGGCGCTGGCAACTCGGCTACAAGGTTTCCTTGAAGAACTTATTAACCCGTTCCAAAATGCTTTCATCAAAGGCCGTTCGATACTCGATAACTTTACCACGGCTCATCTTCTGACACACCACCTGTTCTCAACCAAGCAGCAAGCGGCCCTCTTCAAGATAGATTTCGAGCGAGCCTTCGACCATATTAACTGGGAGTTTCTTCTCGATCTTCTTCACACGAGAGGTTTCGGCACTAAATGGATCGGTTGGGTAACGTCTTTACTTCATTCTTCATCCAACGCCGTGCTCCTCAACGGTATCCCGGGCGAATTCTTCTCTTGCAAGCGGGGGATCCGGCAGGGGGATCCCCTCTCCCCCCTGTTGTTCATTCTCTGCATAGACGCTCTCTTCAGGATGCTCCATTTGGCGGCCTCCCACTCGCTCATGCCCGCGGTGGGAGTTGGCGACGTCTCGATCCACACCTTACAATTTGCGGACGATCTTCTGCTTTTCTTTGATGGGCACTCGAGATCGGCAGAAATCATCAAGACCTTACTCGATGCATTCGCAGGGGACTCAGGCTTAAAGATTAACTATTCTAAGAGCTTCATCATCCCTATCAACCTGGGGAATCTCCAAGCTAACAGTATCGCGAGCTTCTTTGGCTGCCCTATCAAGGGGTTCCCTTTCACTTACCTCGGCCTGCCTCTCTCTCCGAAAGCGCTGCGAAAAAGCGACTACCTGTCGTTCATCGAGAAGATGGACAGGCGATTGGCGGGATGGAAGGGACGCCTACTATCCAGAGCCGGACGGTTGGTGTTAATTAATTCCGTTCTTTCAACTATTCCTTCCTTATTCTGCTCGGTGTTCAAGTTGCCCACCTGGGTCATCAAGGCAATCGACAGGATCCGCCGGGGCTTTCTTTGGAAAGGTAAAAGCCAAATTAGCGGGTTCCATTGTCTGGTAAAATGGGAGCATGTCTGTCGCCCACGCGACCAAGGCGGACTTGGCATTCGGAACCTCAGTGCGTCAAATTCAGCCCTCCTAATGAAGAATTTGTGGAAGTTCCACAGCGCTAAACACTTACCTTGGGTGAGGTTATTACAACACAAGCACTACAGACGCAGATCGCTTTGCGCGGGCGGAGCCTCACCATCGAATTGCTCACCACTCTGGAAGGCTGTACTTAGCACCTCCGTACCTTTTCATACTTCAGTCTCATTCACTATCGGCAACGGGGCTGCAGCTTCTTTTTGGCACGCGAGGTGGTTCGAGGACTCGCTGCTGCGAAACCGCTTCCCATCCGTGTTCGCAGCGGCTACCCTTAAACACCTTTCGGTGAGCAATTGGATGGCCCGATTCGCCCCTCTCCACCTTTCGGGCCCTGGGGATAATTCATCAAATGGATTATCACCTGAACTGCATCAGTTTAACGGAGTTGTTAGGAACTTATCGCTGTCAGCCACCCCGGACGTAATAGGCTGGAGATGGAACACTAACAGGTGCTTTAGTGCCATGAGTGCTTATTATTTCCTCGTATTTGATGGAGTGGACGACCGGAGGGTCCCCTATCTTTGGAACATCAAGACTCCGCTCCGCATTAAGATCTTTCTTTGGCTGGCCTCTAGGAACAGGTTACTAACGGCGGATCTTATGGCCAAACGGGGATGGATAGGTCCGTCGATCTGCCACTTCTGCAGCCGCAGCGAAGAACAATTGGAACACCTCTTGTTCCGTTGTGCATTTGCTCGCTCCGTTTGGACCTGGACTCTACACGGCCATCACCATTTGCGCATAACGCTCCTCGACGGATCCGGGGATCTCGCGACCAGATGGAGTCGAGCCAGACAGTTGTTGGAGGGGAGCCACCGGGCGACCCTAGACCTTTGTTTTGCGGCCACTTGCTGGGAGCTTTGGATGGAAAGGAATCACAGGATATTTGATGATCGCTGTTCTAGCGGAGAGGATTGCGGCAGGAAAATTATCCGTTTGATCAAGGCATGGAGCAGCGCTTCTGATAGGAATGATTGAGATGGGAGGACAATGGACAGTGGCACGGGAGCGTCCAAGCTTTTGTAGGCTCGATCCCCCGACGGAGGTGGCTTTACTGAGATTACAATTGGGGTGCCCCAGACTGGGTGAGGCACGCTGCATCAGGAGGGAGTAGCAGGGCTAATTGTCAATTATCTTCTTGCTCCTTCAAGCTGCTGCTGTCTGATGGGTGGGGCAAAGATGTAGTTCTGTTCTTGGCGGCTGCCTTGATACCCCTCCCAAGTTGATGTCTTAGTCTGGGTTTTGTTTGTGTATCACATTCTGTGAGGGAGTTGATACTGTTCAGTTTTTTAATTTTTGGGGGGCTCTAATCCCTTCTTGTCAGGGGGGATTTCTTCCTCTCTTCTGTATCTCTCTTTCAAATAGGGTTTAACCCTGTTTAATCAAAAAAAAATTATATTAAAATAAATATTTCTATTATATCCTGATATATTTGGGGACAAGGGAATATCCCCTCATCCCCGGACTAGTTTCATTTCCAACCCAGAACAAATGTAGCAGCCACATTATTTATATTCGATTAATTATTATTTTCTTACTGGATGAATTCGAAAAAATAATTTAATTAGTCGGAGATCCCCGTCACTCTCCAAGATTGCTACAATTATTAGCTTTTTTTTCAATGCAACAAACGGACAAAAAGGATATGCACCCAATGCGGTAACGCCACGTCAGGTGCCCCACACGTGTACTCCCCACGCCACCTTTACTCAAACCCGCTGCACCGACCCTCTCTATTAACTGCTTCCTACACAATTTACTTCAAACTTATCCCCCCCTGACTGTTTTGAAGTATAAGCGTCCTCTTTTTCTTTTATTTATTAAAATTATTACGATTTTTAATCTCGATATATCCCCAACCGAAGAAGTGAAGAGACTCCGTACAGCGGTTGAGATTAAAAAAAAAAAAAAAAAAAAAGAGAAAGAAGAAGCTAGAAAGAATCCGAATCTCCTCGTGGGCAATAACCATTTTAATCTTCCCTCAAAACAAAAACCCCGCCCATTGATCACACCACCCATTATTTATTTTGTTTTCTAAAAACAAGAATAAGAATAAGAATAAGCGATTGTTATTCCATACCATTGCGCCGCGGGGGCCATGGTTTCGTCTCCTGCGGCGTTGGTTCTTCTTCTTCTTCTCGTCTTCGTCGTCTTCTTCTTCTCGGCATCGTCGGGGGAGGAGGGGATTACTGGCGACGCGCTTCCGCGGTTCGCTGAGGCGCCGCAGTTCAGGGACGGGGAGGGGTGCCCAGCGGTGGCGGGAGGCGGGGGCGGGGGCGCGTGCGCGGGCCCGTGCGCGCCGGGTCTCGTGCACATCGCGATGACCCTGGACGCGCACTACATCCGGGGATCCATGGCCGCGATCTTCTCGCTGCTGAAGCACGCGTCGTGCCCCGACTCCCTCTTCTTCCACCTGGTGGCCTCCGACCCCGCCCCGGAGAGACTCCGCCGAGCCGTAGCCGCCTCGTTCCCGTCCCTCCGGTTCGGCGTCTACCCCTTCCCGGCCTCCCTGGTCGTGGGGCTTATCTCCTCCTCCGTCCGCGCAGCGCTCGAGTCCCCGCTCAACTACGCGCGCAGCTACCTCGCCGACCTCCTCCCGGCGTGCGTCCCCCGCGCAATATACCTCGACTCCGACGTGCTCGCCGTCGACGACGTGCGGCGCCTCTGGGCCACGCGCCTCCCCTCCGCCGTGGTCGCCGCCCCTGAGTACTGCCGCGCCAACTTCACCCGCTACTTCACCCCCGCCTTCTGGTCCGACCCCGCCCTCGGCCCCCGCGTCTTCCGAGGCCGCCGCCGCCCCCCCTGCTACTTCAACACCGGCGTCATGCTCATCGACCTCTGCCGCTGGCGCGCTGGAGGCTACCGCCGCAGGATCGAGGCGTGGATGGGGCTGCAGAGGGAGCGGAGGATCTACGAACTGGGTTCGCTGCCTCCCTTCCTGCTGGTGTTCGCCGGGGAGATCGAGGCGGTGGATCACAGGTGGAATCAGCACGGCCTCGGCGGCAACAACGTCCAGGGCAGCTGCCGACCGCTCCACCCGGGCCCCGTCAGCTTGATGCATTGGAGCGGGAAGGGGAAGCCGTGGGATCGCCTCGACGCCGGAATTCCCTGCCCCCTCGACCGCATCTGGGCGCCGTACGATCTCTACATCCCTCCTCCCTCTCACTCCAATTCATCCTCCTCCTCCTCCTCCTCCTCCTCCTACCCCCTTTCGTCCTGGTAGTAGATTTAAATTTAGATAGAAATTCAGTAAGAGAGAGTAATCCTCCCGAATGTACAGTGAAACAGAGTTGAGAGGCAAAGGATTATTTTAGGCAATGGTTTAATTGGTTTTGTGTTGTGCAGCATTCTTTTGCCTTCGTCCTCCATGTATAAAGAGATGGGATTCAAATTCGATTGAATTCTCTATTGACATAGTAGGTTAATTTTAGAAAATTTATTTGTGAAATCTTCGGGGACTAGAAAATATAGCAAATGCGCCTTATGCTATATTTACTTACTTGGATGAGTTAAAATTACATGTTAAATTAGTGTTAATATTAATTAATATTGTAATTGTCGTTATAAATATGCAATGATAAAAATCAGGTAATAAAATATCTGTTGTGGGCACAGGATACATGCGCCAGAATAACTATGTAGGTTCAAGATACAGAGAGTTGTAATCTGTTGGCTAGCTAGCAACAGAAGCTGGCTAGTGCTTTTAAGTCTCTTTCCTCTGGTTTTTATTATTTTTTTTGGGAACTTCAACAAATTTTAACAGGCGCCTGCCGTTCATAAATTTTTGTGCAGATTTGGCATTTGTTGGATTTGAAGACAATTTATTAATGCAAATTCTTTGGAGCTAAAACATATTTAGCAGGATCTGATAAATCTAGTTTAGTGGTGGTGTTCTTTTTTATTTAAATAGAAACAGTAAATGTACTCGCGCTTAAGAAAATCAGATATTCTGCTGCTGCAAGCCTTTTGAAATAGTGAAAAATGGAATTGAGATGGTTGCTCTTTACAATCTCATCTTGATAGTTGTTTCCTTTTTTTTTTTTTTTTTTTCCGCATCACTCGTATAACATTTGCACTAATGATCTAAAGTTTATTGGTCTATCTTTTTTGTCTATTTTTTTTTATCGATAAATAATATAGCTGAGAAGGAAAACAAGTTTTATTCCACTTTCTTAAGTTACAGATTACTCGAGATTTTTGGCAAATGCAAGTGAAACAAAGCACTAGAGGGTTATTTCACTAGTCATCGCATCTTTCAAACCCCAAATGAACGTAATTAGTGGCTAGTATGTTCATGTTTTGTCTCAATTAAGATTATAATTAGAAAAGAAAGGCAATCGAAGTTTGCATATGTTAAACACTTATCTGAATTGTTTCCTATCGATCTTTTCTTAATCCTTATAATGTTTTTAAGAGATTCACAGGTAAAACTATTTTAAACTGCACTTCTACGGTTTTTGGTATGCTATGTTATGTTTGCAAACTCATGACTATTCTAAAGACAACTTGCGAATGCATATGTGATTTTGCATTTGAAGCCATGGTAACAAATAATGCCAAAAAGTTATTAAACTTACTTTATACTATCACTTGGTACTGAACATGATACGACTTGAATTTAGTCCCCACTAATTCGCTATATAAGTAACGAACAACTTGCAATATAAGAGACGACATGACTAGAAAACAAGATGATCCAATGCAATTTTCTTTACAAAAAAACTAATAATAAATCACATGCAAAAGTAACGAAATTTTGATGATTGAAATGGTCGCAGTTGATCCCGTTGTACTACGGTGGGGTAAATTTTACTCGTCACTTTCGAAATGACGAATGAATGAGTCTCCATCCTTGAATGGACATAATATATGTATCGTACATTTCAAATGAAGTATACAGATAGTCTAAAATACTCTTTCTCTTATAAATGATATGAAACGATGTTACACGCAAGGCTTTTTTTTTGTACATGCTAGTGCGCATGGGCACCTATGTTTTAGAAGTTTTAATTAAACATATAATATAATAAAAAATAAATAAATTTATAGAGCAATCCTTAAATTGAAACTCTTTATGCTGCATGAAGTTCGAATTCTATTGAAGATCATTATGCAAATAAAGTAAGAAATTAATAACTGAAATTAGACTTTTATCTATTTATTTATTGAGCAATGCTACATGTACACCCCAAAAGGGATCTTTGGGGGTGTACATCCTACTCCCACCCATCTAAGGATGGAAATATTACTTCATAAATTAATTATAGAATGACCTCTCACCACACTCCATCTATTGAATGAATGGAGTGTGCGATATGCACTCCTACAAGAATGTACACTTAGTATTTTTCTTATTTTTATTTATTTAAGTGCGTCTTTCATAACTTGAAGACAGTTATTTTTCACACGGGCTCTTATAAAAGAAAATTATAGCATGGTTCAACGAAGGGTCCCTGGAACCGGCTCAGGCCCGTTTGCGAGACAATGCCTCAAATAGTCTTATTGAAAAAAAATATTTTCAATCTAACTTTCTTTTCAAAAAAAGTTCCAATCTAACCTTATTTGTATAGATTAGAAAAAAAAAAAAATAATTAATAGTATTTATGTTTTACTTCAGAGTACCTGTCTAGTCTTATTAATTATTTTTTTTTCTAATCTAAAATGAAGCTAGATTGGAAATTAAAAAAAAAAAAAAAAAAAATTGAGGGCTTGGGGCATTTAATCCCCGTTTGCAGCTACGAGCTGGAACCGAAACGTGTCCACGAGCTCCCTATGAAAGCGGGGAGCCGCCGGTCACCCACCGGTCGAGTGGACTCCACCCGGGTCGGACCCCACCCGAGGGGAGAAACCCTCCTCCCCCGGCCGTGTCCGTCCCGTTTCGTCCGATGTTGACTTCGAAGAAAAGAGGCGTGGACGAAGAAGAAGCCGAAGAGCTGAGGGAGCGATGAGGAGCCGCGGAACTCCACTTCCTGAAAGTTTCGACATGGGAGAGGACGAGCGGATTCTTATCGAGCTCTGTTGCTCCCTCTCCATGAAAGCTCATCATCATTCCTCTTCCTCTTCCTCTTCTTCTTCTTCTTCTTCTTCTTCTTCTTCTTCACTCGCTTCTCCTTTTCTCCTCCATTCCCTCACCCACCCTTCTCCTTGCTCCATCTTCTCCTTCCCCGGTTCGTGGTGCGCCGACGATTGGATCTGCGGGGGCCGAGCTCCCTTCGGTGATTCGGAGGTCGATTCGGATCTCTTCCCCTCTCTCAAAAGCATCGGAGCTGGCGTTGTCGCCCGAGTAAATGCGGCTTTTCTCTCCTCGTTCCGGAGAATTCTCGTGGGTTCGACGCTTCAATCCGAGGTAGTGAACCCTTTTTCTAATTTAATGAGTTTCAATTGGAGAATTAGAACTATTTTTTCCACTTTCGTGTGTGTGAATTAGTATGTAGAATTAGGTAATTTAACTCCTGCGTAATTGATCCGAAGATATGATGTTTCTCTGACTCTCCATTTTGACATCGCAATGTTGTGTTGCTTTGATGATTAGATGATGCGAAAAAAAAAATTCACTAATTCTTTTTTATCCAGAAAACTTGCACTTATTTCATATTGAGAAACTTCATCTGTAGTGAAAACAGCGAAGGAAAAAGAATCCGCAAAATCAAATCTTCAATTTTGTTACATTAATTAGCAATATAGCAGTGCTCTTTCTCTATCAACAAAAAAAAAAATTCCTTTTTTTTTCCAGCCATTTACTAGTTATTTTCTCATGAAAGACAATCAGAGCAGACTGGATTTCACTTTTCAGGTCTGTAAAGCTATAACAGAGAAGAAACGTGTGATTTTCACTGGCCATTCTTCAGGAGGCTCAATTGCGGCTCTTGCTACGATATGGTTGCTCGAGAACTGTATGAAATCAGGCGGCGCTACTCAAGTTTATCCCTTCTGTGTGACCTTTGGGTCTCCTCTTTTCGGAGACACTGTTCTCATCCATGCTCTCGAACGAGAGGGGTGGTCACGCTGCTTCGTTCATTTTGTCATGACAGTTGATATCGTTCCGCGGATTCTCCTAACCCCTCTGTCATCCTGCAGAGAAGAAATTCAGGCCATCCTGCATTTCTTAAGCCCTAAAGCATCAGATTTCAGTCTTGAATCCATCGTCAAATCTCAATTAGTATCCGTATTTTATGAAACTGTATTAAGGAGTGCGCTATCTGTTTCCAGCTATATGGCCTCTGTGCTCATGGGCTGTACTAACTCTATCCTGAATTCTTTAACTTCCTTCATTGAGCTTTCCCCGTACAGGCCCGTTGGAACTTATGTTTTCTGTACCAGCAAAGGGCAATTAGTTGCCGTGAACAGTTCATATGCTGTTTTGCCGTTGCTATTTTACTGCCTCCAATTGGCTCCCCAGCAACAAATGTCAGAGGTTGCATATAGAAGTTTGAATGAGCATTGGCAATATGACTCGAAGATCAAGCAATGTGTATTAGGAAATGTAGCTTGTATTAATTACCTGGACAAACTCTCACCATCCTTAACTGGTGGGAATGGTGATTTGGATGAAGCAATCTTGGGGGATCTTGAACTGGTTGGTATAAATTTTAACTTATTTTGTTTAAATAGTTATACATTGCTAGTATCACTTGTAATTCTCTATTTATTGCTTGTATAGTATAGCACATGACTCGTAATGATATGTCATTTATTTTCATATATGTTGCTATACAGTAGCACAGCTGGAAGTTACAATCATAAGATATTGTTTAGGAATTCTTTTTATCCCAAATAGTTGTTAATGAGAGTTAACTACTTAAGTAAGGAATGGAACTATTCTAGCAGCATGTTTTCATATATATATATATATATATATATATATATATATAGAGAGAGAGAGAGAGAGAGAGAGAGAGAGAGAGAGAGAGAGAGAGAGAGAGAGAGAGAGCAGGGCTGTTGTGCTATTAGGAGCACGGAGGCCTCCGTGCTCCTAAGCCATTTTCGATGATGGAACTTCCGAATCGACGATCGGCTCCTTAGACTTGATCTAACATATTTGAAGTACCTAGAAAATAAATTTTATAATTTTTTTTATCATTTACCTGGTGATCGAAAGGGTTTAAAATCAATAATTTTTAGCTGTTGATGTGTGCCTTTTACATGTTTAACGATATAGAAGTATTTAAATCAGATAAAATTTTGATAGAAAATTCTTTATACTATCTACAGTAAGATCAATATCTCTTATCAAAAATTTTAGTGATACATTATAACTTTTTGTTAGATTTTTATTTTAACCGTCCATTTTTAGTCATTTCGATCACTAGATAAATAATAACGAAAAATCATAAAATTTATTTTCTATGTACTTCAAATATGCTAGATCAACTCTAACGGAGCTGATCATCAATTCGGAAGTTTCATCATCGAAAATGGCTTAGGAGTGCGGAGGCCTCTGTACTCCTAATAGCACAGCAGCCCTGCTCTATATATATATATATATATATATATATATATATATATATATGTCTGGAACTTACAAGTACAGTTAAGAAGCATTTACTGTTAAGTCATTTTTTACTAGCTTGCCCTCAAAAAAGTGGTATCGATTCATAAGTGAAACAAAAAAATAGCCTTCTAATGGTGCATCATACACCTTTAAAAGAAAAACAAAACAAAACAGGATTAACATATGCTAGTTGATCAAACGTCCTAGCGCAAGTGGCAAAGAGCTTGGTGGTTGATACCCGAGGTGGGTCCCGAGTTCGAAACCTAGTTGCTTCAAATTTCTAGCTAAATTTATTTTAAAATAAACAAAGTGGGTAGTATGCTATCTCTCTCTCAAAAAAAAAAACATATGCTAGTTGGTATTCAAGTAGAAACTTACTTTAAACAAGGACCAGTGTAGAAGAACTAAAAAAAAAAAAAAAAAAAATTCTCCTGATACAAATTGCTGCGTATTTCTCTTCTTTAGTTAAATTTCATTAAAGTAGTCTACTTCTTGCTATCTTGTTCAATACAAAAGTAAGCTCACCTTATTATTTCTTGCATCCAGAGCAAAGAAGCAAGTTTATCTATTTGTGCTGCAATAAAGTGGGAGAAGCAAAGGCAAAGCAATCTGGCCAGGATCGACGCCAACTCTAGCAAAATACAAGAGGCCCTGAATTTCCTGAATGACTACAAAGCAACGTGCGAAATGCGAGGTCTGAATTACTACGACAGCTTCAAACTTCATAGAAACATCGAAGATTTTGATGCTAATGTTAAGAGGATAGAGCTAGCCGGCCTTTGGGATGAGATAGTCGAAATGCTGAGAAGGTGTGAGCTACCAGATTGCTTTGAGAGCCGTGCAGAATGGATAAATTTAGGCACAAGGTACCGCCGTTTAGTTGAACCTTTGGATATAGCCAACTATTATAGGCACTCTAAGAATGAAGACACGGGCTCTTACATGTATAAAGGGAGGCCGAGGCGTTATAGATATTCACAGAAGTGGTATGAGCAGGCTCAGAGATTAGCCGAAGGGTCTTGCCTGGAATCATGTTTCTGGGCAATGGTTGAAGAGATTCAGATTGAGATTGGTAATAAGCTGTTCGAAGAGGTGAGAGAGAAGGTGATGAAACTGGAGAGTGAAGCAAATGGGTGGTTTAATTCTGGGTATTTGGGTAGAGATGTGTTCTTGGGTAATTCCTCGTTTGTAGTGTGGTGGAAGTCTCTTCCTGAGCAGCATAGACTGGGGTCCTGTATCGCGAGGCTTGTGTATGGGGAAGAGACTTTATCTACTGCTTGAAGTCATTAAGGTTTTTATTAGATACTTTTGTGGAAGGTGAACTGCCTGAAAATGCCTGTTTTTTTTTCTTTCACTTTTGTAAGTATATACTGATGATAAGTCATAAGACTAGTGTTAGTAGGGTAAGGCTGGGGCAAAACTTGATTAACATGATGTAGAAATTTCATGTAATGGAATGAATTCTATAATTTTCTGTTGTGGCAAGAAGTAATGATGTTATATACATTATTCATGAAAAAGATATTCTCTGAAAGCAAGAAAGCTTCTATTTCGTCTATTAGCACAATATGTTTTCAACAGCTCTCTAGTTTACCGTCTTGCTTCATATGAAGTTAACCAATGAAGGTCAACATATCTCTACTAAGTAAAGATTGCTCTTCTGAGATTGATGCTTGCTTGAGACATTGCAAATCTGAAGCTAGTTGACTGTTGTATCTGCCATCTTTAACTTTTCTGAAGTTTAATTTCCAGCTTGTTTTAGTCTCTGTGGAAATTCTTTGAGTAAGTAGGAATAATTGTCATATTTTTTGAATAATTCTGGTTGGTAGTGAGCTTATTTCCAATGCTAATTCTTCTTTCTGTCGGTATTAAGTGGAAATCATATTGTTTTAGGTTTTCTTCTCCAAATTTTCTTCTCCAAGGAAAATTCTAAAATGAGTCATCAACGACTATGCATCACCAGTCTCTAAACCTTTGATTAATTATATACATTTTATGTGTTTGTGACCTGTGCAATTTGCTATGTAGGATGGTCTCTGCAGCTTATGAACCTCTGGTAGGGATTCATTGCTAAGTTAAAGGTGACAAAAAGAAACCACAGTTGAGTATTTGAATAAACGAAAAAATTGAACCTTACATTTACTGTTTAGATTTCAATATTCACCGAACTCTTAACAAAATAATTAAGCCCCCCCCTTTCTTTCTCAAAAAATTATCTAACATCTGCAACAGTTAAGAAAAAAAATATATCTAATACTTACTATAATTAAGTAGTAGCAATGGCAACATCTGGTTAGCCAACCAGTATTACTATAAGAATACGGTTTTGTTTACTTCAGTTAGAACTTATTAGCAGAAATAGAATTTTAATTTCCGCCGCAGAAGAAGGTTTATTCATTTATTTATTTCGCATTCTACTGATGGTGACTATAATTAAAAATCTAAGTAAAAGTGGAATCACCGTCAAGTGCTTTTAATTCTCAGGTGTGGACCAACCTGCGAATTGTGACTGGTTCCAATGCTATAGCATGTCGGACTATTTTGGCAAGGAGTGTCACAAAATTCTTCTCTTTCATCCGCTTAATATATTCATTCAGATGATTCGCAAACGCATCCTCACCGTCCATTTTTAATTAAGTAACCTACTGCTTATACAGCAGAGTGAGAGCGCATCACGCAGAGACTGCTGCAGTCGTTCTTTTTTAATCCCACTTTTTAACCGTCCACTAGTCACAAGCCCTAGCGACTACGCCAAAACGTGTTAGTTATTCACCTCAACAGATCGGACGGATGAGATTGAATTCGTGATTTACGAGGATCTTGCTTAAAATTATCCCCCCTAACCTCCGATTTCTCGAAGACTCCGGGATTAATTGGGAAATATCGGGGGCAGTTACGGTATTTCGTAATTTAATTTGCCTTAGAAAAAGTTTTTAATAGTAAAGGTCGAGAGAGAGAGAGGGGTGCGGAATCGAAAAGGGGCAAAAAAAAAAAAAAATCTTTCTTGTTATCCGTTTTCGTTCGCTCTCCTCCTTTTTTCTGTTGCCTCTAGGGTTTCCTGCTCTTGCTCCCCGCACGCCGAAGAGACGAGGACGACGAGATGGGCTTGGACGCCATGGCCAACGACGCCTCCGCTCCCGCATCGAGCCATAGGGACTTCGCGAAGAAGAAGAGGGTGAGTGAACCGATCGCCGAATCACCTCGTGTTAGGATCGAATTCGATACTTCTTTCGTTGATTGCGATCCGCTGATTCCTCTTTGTCGTGTGTTTTAGGGCAATCGCTCGGCGAAATTGAAGCAATGCAAGCTCGATGCGCGGCGCGAGCAGTGGCTCTCTCAAGGTTTTTCATAAATTTTTTTCTTCTTTTTTTCCTGTTGATCTCGTTCACGGATCGAAATCCTGGGAATCCTGGGCAGGGATGGGCGATTTTGAGTTCCTCCGTTCGAATTGATGTATTTTGACATCGGATCTTATTCTTTTTAATTCAGTTAAAAATAATAAGGATGGAAAGATCACGAGCGCCTGCGCGGTGTCTCCTACCGTCGCCTCGGCGCATTCCCACCCAGCTCTTTCCCAGACGGGGAAGGCCGGTGCGGAGACGAGGCGGCGGGAGGAGGACGAGCGAGACGACTTGTCACTGCATGAGATGAGCGATTTGGACTCCCCGACGCATAGCCCAACCTCGAATGCCTCGGCAAACCCTTCGCGGAATGCCCGATCGATCATCAATATCTTGAGCAGCAGCGGCAGCAGCATTGGATCCAGCTCAAGAAGCGTAAGCGACGAAGAAGAGGAAGCGGGTGAGAGGGATCAGGGAGAAGACGGCGGAGTCGTGGACGATTGGGAAGCGGCAGCCGATGCATTGACGGCGGGCAATGATCAAGGCGGCCAGGAATCTCCTCCTCAAATGGCGCAAGCTGAGCCTGTGGCTTCCCCTCGTTCTGTGGACGTTGGACCGTGCCGGGCTAGCACCCAACCCGAGCCTGTTTGTCATGCTCCTAGGGCTTGGAGGCTGGACGATGCTTTCCGTCCTCAGAGCCTACCGAGTATTTCGAAGCAAAGAAGCTTCACCATGGGAATGGAGCGGCACTGGGGAGGGCCTAGCCAGAAGGGCATCCTCTCTTTGCCGTCTTCATGCCCTATTTGCTGTGAAGATCTCGATTCTACTGATTCTAGTTTTCTCCCTTGTTCATGTGGCTTCCGCCTCTGCCTCTTTTGCCACAAGAGGATTCTTGAGGCGGATGGGCGATGCCCTGGATGTAGGAAGCAGTATGATACAGTGCCAGGAGGAATAGATGCTAATGGAGGAGCAGTGCCGATGCTACCGCTGCGGCTTTACCGTTCTTGTAGCATGAGTTCTAGATATTAATAATAGCTAGAGGGTGTTACTATAGTCCTATTTATCCTAGTTCGTGCTATAGCTGTGTTAAAGTACTTAACTAGTTGATCAAGTTTTGGTTTTTGCAAGAAAGAAATGTGAATAGCTGCATAGAATCTTAAGCTTGATAAAATGGTCTCCGGAAGCGTGTGTTTGTGTATGTCTTTGGGAGTGAATTTTTACATGATCTGTAGTGCATATGTTGCTGGAGAGGATATTTTCTTGTTAATATTTTGGAGGTTATAAAATACTAGCTATATTGGATTCGTGCTTTATTTGTGTGATTCCTTTTTTTCAGTTTGCTAGAGGACTAATCTGACATTATTCATCTCTGCTACAGTTGATGCTGGTCTTGTCGTTTTCTATTGGGGTTTTTACGTGGTATTTTTCTTCTGTTTTTATAAACAATGGATATCGAAAGATGGCTTTCTGATGCTGCAAAGAAATCTAAACAGTTTTTATTGGTAGTCTGAATTGTTATTTTTATTATATTTTCATGTTCTATTTAGCCTGTTGCTTCTAACTTATTTTGATTCAGTCCAGGCCACAGATTAGCTTTTGTTTTGGCAGCGTGTAATTACTTCAAGGTGGTGATATGATTGATGAAGGTGATCTCTATCCTCTCTGAGGTAAGCATGCTTTTTTTGTCGCATGACTGTAAATATTTCTAATAAAGGTACCCTTCATTAATTGTTTTGCCTTCATGAGATTGAATTTTAAAACAGGCTCTTCTTTGTGATCAAATTAAGCCGCAGCATAATTGTACATTTTTTCTTATTATTAATATCCACATTGTGACAAACAATTAAAAAAACCTGGCAATGAGATATGGCATGTGCTTGTTCCAAAATGAAGTTACAATAACTTTAGGGAGAGAAAAAAGAATGCTATCGACAAGAAACTTCTATTTGTCGTATGGTTGTGGTCTATTTGGTGCAGCTCTGCAGTGATAAGATGGGCCGCAAGGCACAGCAGTGGTGAAAGCACCACTTCTGTTGCTGCAGTCCAACGTGGAAAATATGTGATGGTACAGCAGCGCAAAACAGGCCAGCTAATTGGGTGATCTTCAGTTGTGTGGCTCTGCACAACCCCGAAAGCTATGTCCGATGGACCCTATGGAAAATGTACCGTTACTTGGGACATCCTTAGTTCTTACCAGTTACAAGGTAAGAATGTTTCTTGTTTGGCTATTTTGACAACATGTAGGTGGCTGGCATCTATGATTTTATGTTTCTCTCAGTGTGATTTGCAATAATTTACATGTTACTCCAAGGATCTAATCGGGCATGTTTCTTAGCTGCTTTAGCACCAGTATCATGGATTCATGATGGACTCAAAAAATACTACCATATTTATCTTAGAATATCCATCCTTAAGTTGCTTGTTACCTCGCAATAATCTTATCTTATCTGCATGTCATTTGCATTTAAAGTTATAATTATGCCAATCCCTAGCCTTGTTAGGTTCAACTTTTCTTTTTTTGCCTTCTTAATTTTAAATAATTTGCAATTGAATGAGCTGGCTGATGGGGGTTTATGGGACCTATACACATGGGTGGCTTCGTTTAGCATAAAAGCAGAATGTTAGTAGCGATTTCTTTTGCATATTTGTGTTTTAAGAAGACACCACTCCAAAAAAAAAAAAAAAAGAAGACACCACCACTCCACATTCGTCCAAGGTGTATAACATGCTAATCAACGTCCTCTAGTAAAGAAAGTCCTACCTCAGAACATTCCATTACATAGAGAATTTGAGTTAAACAAAACTGAAAAATGGGTACTAATAGAGACCTTCCTTTGCCAGCTAAAACCCTACTTGACTGTCATTATGAGGGTGTATATGAAAATCAAAGGTGACTCGCATCATGTTGACTCTTCCTGCATGACTAGTATGAGGAACTTTTCCACTAAAATTTTACATGATTGCTCGAGTTAGTTTCTCTCATTGCTAGGATCAAAAAAAGGGAAAAATAATTTCGTATGCTCTTGCCCACGTGAAGAATAGCTTGACCGTTCTAACTTAGGCATGTCCTTCTTCAAGTTTTATAATTTTGCGACATGTTTATCCGCATCTTTTTGATCTGATGGGTCATTTGCATTGCAACTATTCTTTGTTAACTCGTGTTTATTTTCTGCGCATGTCAAACATCACATGGTGTAAGGTGATTTGGAAGGAGGGTTTAGGCTTTGGGTGAGAAGATTAATTTGTATTTGCTTAGCACTGTGTGGTATTTGCAATAGGCTCATCATACATGGTAACCTTATTCGTTCAATTTGCAGTCTTTTATTTCATAGTTGTTCATAGTTGTTAGCCTTGTATAAAAAAATTTGCTGGGGGCAGTTCTTCACTGTAAATCTTGTGAGGCAGGCTCCTCTGCTGGGGAAATGGTGCCATGCGAATCATAATTTTTTCTCTGCCTCCTCCGCTGGGGAAGGGAAATGGTGCCATGCGAATCATAATTTTTTCTCCTTTCAAATGTCTGTTTGGAGAAGTTCTTCAAATCTTCCTCAGAAATGAGTTTGACAAGCTTCGATGTCCAGAATTGGCCTGTTTGCATATTACGAAGGTAAAATTTCATTTCATTCTTTTGTTAAGCAGGTAAGGTTGAAGGAGAGATGTTGTATGTCCGATAGATTTAGTGCATTATTACATATTATGGTGATTTTCAGAATGGCTGCAGCCCATGTTTTCACCCCCGTGATGGCAGATTAGCTTATCAAAACGCCACACCCATGAAGGTAGCAAGATAGGCGCACAACGATAGTGTCTTCTTAAACGTTTTCTAAATCTCAACTCGGAATCTCTAGCAGCAGAGAGCGTAATACTTTTACCGGATACAATCGACCAGAAAAGGCATGTCCCCACGGTACAAATTGTGAGAGGAAATTTGCACTAATACTGTTGGAGATGGCTAGTGTGAGCGAGTAAATTTAAAAATAGAAGGCGATGCTACTCAGATCCAAGTACGCACACCACACTTTACAACTAAAACTAGAAAACATCCTTAACCGTCTTAGTGAAGCATGAGAAATTTCTGTGGTACCATCAAGATTGTTAGGAATAAATCCAAGAAACTAAAAAGTTAACATGGTGCCACCAAGACAAGAAACTGATAAAACAGTTGCAAAAAATCATCAGAAAAGGTAATTATTTAATTTCCAGCTAATGCCCAACTGGTAAATGCAGGAATACTTATTCACCCTAATAGATAACAAGGGGGTTTAGAGGCTCTAATTCCTCTTCCAGCATAAGGTTAAAAAAAGAAAAAAAAGAAAAAAAAGGAGGATACCACCACACAGGTTGTCTCTATGCCTGGGCGCCAAGCTCCAGCAATAAAGTGTGATTGACATCATTGGCTCCAGGACCATGAAATTGAATTGGACCTGTTTACAATTTCATTCAGGATTCAACACATACAGATTGCATGAACAAACAGTTTAAGCAAGAGACTAGGCTGCGAAATGCGAAAAACAGACCTGGGCTGATGTATCTGTTCTTTACGGCCCACTCATCTCGCATAGATGCAAACTTTATAAATGGTGCACCTGTAATAATTAGTTTAAGGTAAGGGAGATCACCACTGAACAGAATAGAATGGGCACAACACGTAAGCAAGAAAAAATAGGGAGGAATGCATAAACACCTTCAAGCTCCACCATTGCCTTCTTAATCACTGGCTTGAACTTACCTGCAAATTATTTCAAGCATTAGATGAAGAGCTCCCACTGGTAAATACCACTAGATAGATTAACCAAATAATAAATTATGCTGCTTAAAAAAATAACAAAACAAGAAAAAGATTATGCATCTTGAAAAACATCACAAAGAGAAAAACAGTCACAATAATAATAAAAATAATAAAAATAAAAATAAAATCTGGACAGTGAAGGATGAATCACCATGTCTTCTCTCTACATCCATTAATGAAGTCAGTGGAGTCCCTCCAACAGTCCATTCTTCGACAGGAGCACACAAGTTACCAACCTAAAGTTGACAACAAGGTAGAAAAAACAACAAATTATTGATTTATTCATTGTCTGATATGAATGTATCCATACAAATAGCAAGTTCAAACCAAGCAAGATTGATAAACGTATTATGTACTTTCCTCAAATAAAAGCCTTATTATGGACTCCGAGTATTGAAAGCAGTAAGTGTTGATTCTACATATATAGAAGTCTCTAAAAACACCCCCACCCCCGCCCCCGCAAAAAAAAAAAAGAACAATAAATTTAAAAGCCATCGAATAGAACATTTTTTAGTAGAGATACAAGTCGACAAAGGGAGAATTGCTACATGGAGAATAATTTTAGTAGATTTATCGACCATGATCCATGCATCAAGATGAATTCAGACACAACGAAGGTGTTTGCTGCATGCTCATGACATACAATAATATATACTTTGTTAATTACTATTTGAAAAACAAAAAAAAAAAGAGCAATAAGCATAAGTAAGGTCTGGTTATATTGAAGATAAAATGCAGAACTTTCACAAAATCTGTAGACCAAGGAAAACATACAAAAACAAAGTACATGGAAGAGAATTCAATTACTATTCACAAATTATGACAAAGTGAAAAGAAGGATAAAAACAAACCGAAGAAATAAGGCCAGTCTTTCCAGAATGGAGAAGAGCTCCAGCAGCATAACCCAATGCATAACAATAGGTAGCATCAAAATTTGTAGGCAAACCACACCTTCCTTCATAACTGCATATTCAAGAAAGTGAAAGCAGATATTGTTAGTACCATGGAGATAGGCAGGTTCACATATCAGTCCGAAGCTACATTGCTATTACACTATGAAAATAATATAAGAAGTTAGAATCAAAAGCACCAATTATAACAAACAAGTTCTCCCCATATCCTGGGATTGAATAAAAGGATGAGTATAAATTACCCAAAAAAGTGGGATTGTCCTCTAAAATGTCCAGCATATTTCCCTGCAGATCTCCTCTTCTCTAACTCAGTTTCAACCATAGAGCTAAGCATTTTCTCAGTTTCGATTTTGGCAACCTGAAGACGTCAGTGATAGTTTAATAATACCAGCTGATTGACACAAGCGCCCTCATAGGAAAATCAAAAGACATCAAAAGAAATTGAAATTGCATACCTGTACGTTTCCATGTGGATCTCTTTCCAGGAGGAGTTGTTCTTGAATAACTTGGGGTAGAAATTCAAATAGAAACCGGGATTGCTCTTGAAGTTTCTTCTTCCACACCCCTTCTTCATCTACAACATCATGAGCTAAGATTTCATTCAGTTCGGCAATAAGTTGCTGAACCTGAAATAAGGAGAAAATCAAGATCAACAATTAATCAGTTGAGCTGTTCCATTGATGAAGGACCAGAAAACTACAAATGCAAGTGGATCCAAGAAGCTTATATTACCATTTTGCCAGAGAGAGAATCAAAGGGGGAAAAAAAGAATCAGTTATACCTCAGGAATGAAGTCGATCAGGCCTTCTGGTATAAGGATGACACCATAATTGTAACCAAGCTCAGCACGCTTACATATGATGTCAGTAATGTAGTCTGTTACATCTTTGAGTGTTTGCTTCTTGGCGGCCACCTGCAAACAACTAATGACTGTTGGGACAAATGCAGAAGACATCTAGAAGACGAAGTGAAATAAGTAACATGCAGATATTAAAGGGAAGAAATAGAAGCCACCAAAGATATTCCTCTAAAGAGGCCAACAAGAAATCAGAAATCATTAAGTAGGTGCAAGAGCACAACTGTCAGGATAAAGTAATAATTATGATTCAAAGAGGATATAGTAAAACATTAAGCAAGTAAAATGTGTGTGTTGATTTACATTTGCACGGTACAAAATGTGTAGAAATTTGTATCAAACTTCGTTGCATATCTTTTGATAACCAGAGGTTTGGCATTTGCATGAGCCAAAAGAAGATGGAATTTACAGACACATGACCCATCACAGAAGTTAACCCAAGAAAAAAGAAGCTAGAGATGGATATAGTGGGGAGAAAAGATAAAAGGATTGCCTAACATGAGGCTGACTATATATTTCATAGTTTCACTTAAGCTAACCTCAGCCAAAATCCTAACTAAACAAACAAGCTTGTAATAAACAATGTCTATGGTACAAGCATCAACACACATATTGTAAGAAAAAATTATGATTTACGCAAGTCTATAAGATAGCTGACCCAAAAGCTTACAGAATTTGCCCTACTAAATAACAAGTTTTTCTTACTCAAATTACTTAAAGAGGACAATATATTACATAATTATCTTAAATTGTTCCATTAAGAACCAACGCTAAAAAAAGGAAGAAGTACCTCTTCTCCTATTAAGGTGATGTTTGGGTGTGTTTGTAAAGCACATTCCAGCGTGATGTGAGAAGCAGCACGTCCCATAAGCCTCACAACTACAGAAGTAAAATTAAATTTTCATTGGACAACCAGCTAAAGCTTAAATGGAAGTACATTTACATATTTAAAAGCAGTGTAGAAGAAATTATAAATCTATATATTTCAGATGAAGATTGTTTCATATGCAACTCTTGTGGAGACTGCATGAGAGAACTTTTTTATATTCATTTTTTGCTATCTTTTTTTTCTACTTTTGCCCATTTTCTATTGCTGGAAGCTGGAAAAAAGACATTTTGCAAAGTAGCATACCCATTTTTGTGAGAAAAATGGAATTATTTATTAGTATACGGCAAATGTAAATGCATCATATAAAATCACTATTAGGCTATAAGTAATAGTGCACATTTATTAATAGGGCACTTTAGTCCGCAGAAGAAAAAACAGAGCCTCCCAGCAATATGTAAATAAATGAATGTCAAGTATTTGTAGTTTTGTACCAAAATCCTGGTAACTGGGTTCATTCTAAAATATAAAGCACATAGGAAAAAGAAAATAACCAGTTGAAGGAAAGGGCAACCAAAACACATCCTGTTATGAGGAGCCAAAAAAAAAAAAAAAAACAGTAACTTTTTTATTTTGGACAAATCAAACAACTTAAACAGTTTCACATGCGATGTCTCAATGTATACTACAGTACTATCTTCAATCTAGACTAGAAGGCCTAGACGGGCAAGGGTAGCACCCATATGGCTGCAGCACAGATATAATGGTTGTCATCAAGCTTTAAAATGTAAAATCTGTAACACTAGCAACGGCAGCATGGCAATCATTGGCACACTAGGTAACCAATGCTTAACAAGAATATACACTCTACTTGATACTACAATGATCTGCATGTTGGCATGCCTCTTATACTTTGAAACAGCAGCTAAGAAAACTTAACAAAGAAATTAAATAATAGCTGCATAAAAAAAGTAAAAGATAGAAGCTTACAGTGATAGTATTTTCCAGTTGATCTTGCATCTGTCATCACATTTCCAATCATTTCAGAATAAATCTGGACAGCAAGAAGAAGCCTCTCAAATTAAATGCTAGGTTAACACATGAAGGAAGCACTACAACTAACAAATGGCTAACTAGTTCTCTGTGTTGACTTGGCATGGCAGCATGTATTGAAAACAAAATATCTCACAAAAAAAAGGATCATGGTTGGCACCCCATATAAATATTTAACAATCTATATTCACTGCTAATTTGGATTAAGATGTAACATTTAACCATGTCTCAACTTTGACAGGAGAAGATAAAATAAAGCGCCTGACATAGATAGGTAGAAAGCAATTGAATTATTAGGAACATTAGAATCTGCATCAGATACTAGGCAAAGATAATTCATGTCCCAACTATAGAAATTTGTGATACTTACTCAACTTAAAACACGATATCATACAAATTATAGGCGACAAGAAGCAAGGGAAGATTTAGTTTTTTTAAAAAAAAATATCATGGTACCCATCAAGGTAGAGCAAAGGAAACGAGATTATTGAAGAGTACCTTGCAAGCAGTGTCAAACCCAAAACTTGTCGGAACCTCCTTGCTTTTCAAATCGCCATCTATCGTCTTTGGGCATCCAATAACCCGAGCTTTCATACTCTTTGCCCTATCAATTCAGTAAAATTTGTAAGTAACATTCTTGCAGAATAAATAAGAACCCAAAATGGAAGAACTATTAATCATCAAAACTTGTTGAGATTACTGAATTCAAGCTAAAAAGCACAACTGTACTCCTGTTTCCCTACCTAAAGTTTTCAGCTAGAAGGCATGCATTGGTATTTGAGTCATCTCCGCCAATAACAACAAGTCCATCCAAATCGAGTTTTGAGGCCGTCTCTTCAGCTTGCTTAAACTGAGTACATGATAATTTTACACTAGAGATAAGATTTGAAAAATAAACAGGAATAAACTACTATTAATGAGAACAAATTTAAGTAAGTTCCAAACTAAAAAAAGAACTAATCTAGTTGACACAAGTTTAAGAAGTACCTGTTCTGGAGTCTCAATCTTATCCCTCCCACTGCAAATCATGTCAAATCCACCCTATTCGTACCAGAGTTACCGTATTAGTGACGGACACATTTCGCAGCCTCGCTACAGTAAAGTGCCTCTATTAAGCACTGAGAGATTCCCAAGGACTAATCTCAATAAGAAGTGAACAAAAGACAACCGTATGCTGATATATGACCACTACTGATGGCATTTTGAGAAGCATGTGCAACTGCATGCATGACAGAGACATGTACTAACTGTGCTAGAAACTCTCATGGCAGACTAGCTTTAAGAAGATTTAAGAGTATTTACGATGCTGGCAGCAGTCATTAAGCATTTTAAAACTACGTCAAAACCAACCCCAAATTTTTTTAAAGAAGCACCAAATTGTCAAACCAGCCCCTGTTTCCTATTCTCTTGTCTTTCTATTAAGTCATGTCATTCTTATGTTGATTTTCATCTAGATCTATGGCCGGGCCTTCAATTCAACCATAAGAATCATAATACGGCTTGAAGATATAAAATATTTAAATAACCCAAAGGCATTAGTAGAGATTTACAATCACTTGTTAAAGCCGCCACCACAAACACAAGTTATTCTCATCCTTACCTGGTTCCTGTAGGGATAGATGAAGTCCGTAGTCAGCTCGGCATATTTACATCTCATGATGCCCGCAGGGCCTCCTTTGAATCCGTACAGGATGCTCCCTTTAGCCTTCTCCTGCAAATAATCTATCAAGAAACCACCCAACACAAACCCCAATCAATGGACTCCCAAAATAACATCTAAATCACCAGATCATTAAACACAAGAAGAGCTAATAGGGAGAAAAGGGCTTCACCGAAGATCCCGGATATGACATTGTGGCCTCCGGGAGCCTGGCCACCGGAGAGAACGACGCCGATCTTGAGAGCACTTCCGGCGATCTCCGAAGGCACAGCGCCAGTCGGCACCAGCAACGCCGATGGCTGACCGAACAGATTCGGGAAGAGCTTCGCGATCTCATCTGCGTAAAACGCATAACGAACATCCTCAGATCCAAATCAAAGATCCAATCCGAATCCATCATCAGATAGGGCAAAAAGAAAAGGGAACAAAAAATTGAGGAGATCACAGTAAAGAAGGAGACGACGAGATATTGGATCGGATCGTGTTACCGGGGTTTCCTGCGGCGGAGCTCGGGGGGCCATCGACGATCTTGAAGGGGCTGCCGAGGACGGAGGGGAGGGGGAGGGAGTGGTTGAGGCGACTCGTTTGGACCTCACTGTACACGGCGGCGACGCGCCCGGGCGACGGCCCCTTCGCGTCCCCGTTCGCCACCACGGAGCTCGCCATGCTCGTCGACGGAGAGAGAGAGAGAGAGAGAGAGAGAGAGAGAGAGAGAGAGAGATCGGAGGAAAAAGAGGCAAAGAGAGAAATATGAGACGAACACTAGGGAGAGTGCACTACGCACCCCGTTTCTTTAAATAGGAGGAAAGGGGGAGCGTTAGATCGATTAGGGATAAGAAAGCGTCGTTGGGATATCCGCCATTTCATACGGGAGTAAGAAGCGACGATGCGATGCAACAACGCTCGGACCGAAGTTCGTGCGGTTCGTGTGTTAGTGTTAGGTCAGGGTGAGGAGGGGGTAGGTGGTTTCGAACGGATCGGTGGGTGAGATCGTGAGAAGGAAGGCCCAGTTTTTAGGTGTTTGACGTAACGCGGCCCATCGAAATTTTTGCAGCTTCTTCAGAGCAATTGACTCCTTTTGGCGGTTCCCTTTTTATACGTAATGCACTATGTTTTTTTGAATTGGAATGTTCTATATAACCCCTGAATTTATTGATACAATTTTTTCTATATTTTTTCCAAGCTAAAATCGGCCGTTGTTAATGAAGTCGCCTTTTTTAAAATAAGATACCAGAAGGGTAGATCGTTGACCGACGGGTTTTAGAAAGGGGAACACTAGTTTCGAGAATTCATACTTCTGCTCGTAACACTAGCCAATGCGATCGTATATTCAGGTTTCACATAAAGTGTCATGCGCGGTTTAATCAAGTTTTAAAGTTCTTTTGGAAATGATAAAAGTAAAACTAGTTGGGTTCTCTAGCAAGAAGTTTAATAATCTTTTGTACAGTAATAATGGTAATTGCCCCTTGAATCCTTGACACAGGATGTGGGTGATGAGAAAGAGAATTGCAACGTACTATCTACTTATTATTATTATTATTATTATTATTATTATTATTATTATATATAGTCCCTCATCTGCCTGGGCACCTCCTTGGTGAATTCCAAATTTGCTGAAATATAATGATTTATACATGAAAATCTAATACGTTGATCTAATACATGAATTCCATATTTCATCGTTTTCCCCGTTATAACGGATGTAAACGAATTCGAATCTATAAAATATGTATAAAAATTAAACCATATTTGTTCTAGACTCATTATATTTATCAACTCCCTCTCCCAGTAAAAGAAGCATTAAGCAAATATCACTGTGGTCCCCTCTATTTGCTCCTGATTCTAATTCGCTAGCCAAAAAAAAAAAAAAAAAAAAAAAAAAATCACAGATTCAGTGGACTAAGTTGGTAATCGTTGTGAGCCACGTCATCTTCTTCGCACTCCACCTTGTTAGATTGCAAAACAGCAAAACACTCCGCATTATCTATTCTCTACTAATCGCAACTCACCAAAGAAAGAATGATACGTTTTTTAAGATTTAATAACTCAAATTTGCAAAACACCTTACGAGTTTGAAGCCAAATTAGCTCCTCGCATATACTGCTACTCGCAACTACTAAGTTGACCATGAGGAAATTTGAGTTACTGGCGTGATACGCAACGTGCAAAGAAAACTCAAAAAAATAAAAATAAAAAAGTTGAAAATAGAAAATTTTCAAGATAATTTTCAAATTTTGCCTATGTTCAAGTTGGCTGAGTTATTTGATAACGAGACAATTCACCAGTCATCAAAATCAGGTTACAAAGGTGTAAATTGTGATTTTGTTTTTCCTTTTTTTTGGGGGGGGGTTGCAAAGAAAAGTGAAATTGTAAAGCAAGCACCAAGATGATTAAGGGAAAGCAATTTATATCTATCTATTTATGGCGGAAAGGAGCAGAGTCAAGAAATAATTGAAGCAAAAAAATAAAAAATCAAGATTTTTCTTCTCCGCTGCTAGACATTGTAACAACTTTTTTCCCTAATTTTCCACAAAATATCTCTTAAACAAGTATGTAAAGAAAGATAAGCCATGAAAGCAAGCCCTTATAACCATAGTTGCTTTTCCTCCTCAAAGCAGAGAGACAAATTATGAGAGTATACCAGCTTAAACATAGATAACTACTGTATCTTTCTCTGCTCAAATTACAACATAGAATTTCTTAAAACAGTTGTTGATAGCTCTTAAGATATAAGATGTATAGTTCGAAGTGGGAAAAAAGAAGTCCAATGTTATGGAATGTAAGGTGCTAGATGGCTACAGTATACTAGCTGCCCGAACAAATATTATAAAGAAAATTATCACGAACAAGAAACGACTTAGGAAAACTAAGCAAATGCATGAAAGATAACTCAAAGGTAACCTTTGCTAAGCTAGTACCGAGTTTTTACCTTTTGCTGAAGTATTATTAGATCCTACAGTTGAGGTACATGCATGCATTCCTGATTTGCGAACTCTTCATCAGGCCAAATTTTCAACCATAAGGAGCACTCACAGTCATAACTTAAGCAGTAGTCAGGCAATGGATTTCCTTCTATTAAGTGCTTGGACTTGCATGTGTTGATACTTTTACATGTTCAGCTGGATACGTAGATACTCACCATTTCTTCGCAGACAAGGAAATAAGCTGCAAAGGGTAACAAAATAAAAAGCATAATGAGCCCACTGAAACTCAATGAGGAGTAATCCCATAATGAAGCAAATCAACGTCGTAAAATAAGTAGCCAAATAATGTTTTCAAACAGCACAATGACTGCATCAAAAAAAAAAGGCTAAACTACACTTACTTGACGAGCAACCTGCACCAGTCGCCTATTGCTTCGAGGTGACTCGGTTAGTAAGCTTGATTTCTGAGGCTTAACTTGTACATTTTGTTTTTCAGCTGGCTTCTTTAAATTGCTCTTTTTAGAATCCAGGACAATACTTTCATTATTGTTGTCTGAATATTCCCTTTTCCGCTTCCTCCGGAAGGTATATTTTAAAAACTGTACACTTTCGGCTTGAGTAGAATTTTCATTGGGTACAGTAGTACTTTCCTCTTTCAATTCAAAATTTGCCACAACAGCATCAACCTGATCGGTAGTCACTTCAGAGACTAAAGAACCTGTATTCTCAGCTGTGCTCTTGTCTGGTGCCTTCAGTTTGGAGTCTATGCTTGATGGTAACTCACCTGCTTCAATTTTGAAAGCCTTCTGTGAAAATTACTAGTATAGTCGTTTAGATGATTAAGTACGTTCATACAAAATTATCTATCTAATTATACATCCTCCTAAAATTTGAATTCAGTATACCTGTATCCTTACAAAATTCAGTACTCGTATGCCCTTTGAACACACGGTTCTTAAAAAAAAAATGCCCCTTTGTAGGAGAACTTGATAATTGAAGTCAAATTGCCAACAAGAAATTTGGTTGACTTATTTATTTTTAATAAGGGCATCTTTGTAAGAAAGTGGCGTTCTAAAGGCCATGTTTTGTATAATTTTATATGCAGCTGCAAGCTTTTATAGAGATCTAGAAGGAAATAGCTAATTTTGCAGGTGCATATATATATAGAGATCTTTCTATTATTTCGTGGGAAAGTACCACTTATGGCAGATGCTATTAGAAAACAGTGCTCTCCGACATACCTTCATTTCCGATGCAGACCTTCACAGATTTGACATGGCTGAAAACTTTGTTCTCCAATTCTGTCTGGATTTGATTTGCAACACTTAACCTCTTCACTCTCCCTCTATTGCAGCGCAAAAGCCCCAGACTTCCTTTGCTCAAAGGCAAACTTGGACAATCATTTGAATTTTTCGAACTCACACTGCAATCGGAGATCTTTTCATTTATGGCCATCGACAGTGTTTCACCAGTTCCACCATTATTGTTTCCAATGGTTATCTTAGAGCTTTTAATACCCAATGAATTCTGGTCCCCTTTTTGCTCGTCAGGACAGGTACCAGACTTGGAATTTTTCATGTGATCCCATCTTGTTCGTACCTTTCTTGGAGAAACCCGACGAAAGAACTTTACATTGGTTTCTGACTGTTTAGAGTTGGTTGGATTTTCAGCTTCTTGAATTACCTCTTCAGCTGTGGAATCTGCAGTACTTGTATTTTTGGAAGACTCATTCTTTCCAAAGGTTAGTTCATCCTTTATTTCAGTGAACTTGTTATCACTTTGCCCCCGAGGCACTTTGGCACTAAAAGGTTTCTGTTCAAGTGCTCGAATTCGTTGTGTATACCCATTCTTATAAAGGTCATGTTCTTTGCTCCTCATAATGATAGATGCTAGATCAGTAGTTTTAGCAGCATTTTCTGAAGGAATATCTTTCATAGATCTTGTAGTTTCAAGAGCTGATGAGCCAAGTTGAATAGGGGAGCTTGGCTTGGAACCAGAACTACGGATGTTCTCCTCACAGTTGACACTATCAGAACTGGCATGACCATTGGGATCTTCTTTAAATGACATGCCAGCCGAACTTTTCCTTGTCAGTTCCAACTCGGTGGACGCTCTTTTCAATTCCAGTTTAAGAGAGCTTATAGTGTCCTCTGATTTATTTAGCTGTGCTTCGAGTTCCTGAATCCTTCTAACATGACAAAAAGATTGCATTTCTGCTTCTCTAATCTGCAAAGAAGATTAGTCAGAAAATATTTCTGTTGTTTGCAGCTTCCATCAAAAACATTAAACAGTTTGGTAAAACTGGAAGGTAATAGTTAGACAGGTGTCAGAAACAAACTGCAGCAGATTGACGTAATGGCAATAGTAAAGCCGAAACAAGTTGAATCTTGATGCCACAAAGCGAGTTTGTATCATAATTCAGAATACAAAAAAACACATGTTATATTTATAGCTGTTCGTGTGAATCAAACTTTACATCTTTCCCTTCCAGCAAGTTTGGTACTTTACCCTACTGGAAGATGTTACTTTACTGCATCCACCTAATGCGAGACTGATATATCGCCTGCTGATTTAGTTATTACACTACAGAACAACACAAAGGTGACTGATACAATATAGATACTAAAAGAGCGACGAGTTTTGGGAATGAACCAACTTCCAAACTTGCTCACACAAAAGCCAAAACATATTTAAGCATCATAGGTGAAATAATTCGTGATTGTGAATCTCTTATCTGTGCGCTGCTATTTCAAGCGATCTCTTACATTCCACAAACTTGAAACAAAAATATGAACTAGAGGGATAGCTATTTGAAAATTCAAAAGGCAGTCACTAAGAAAAATCTATATACTGCACAAGTTATCACTAGATAATTTGTACCACTTACATGATCAAAATTGTCATAATAAATCACATTAATCTAACTGAAACTACAATGGATCAAACAGAACCCTATAAAGAGTTTGACTAAAATATCCGATCTGACTTTTGATTTTTTTAAGTCCACAGTCCACATAAAGATCTTAAGTGTCAAAGGAGCAGAAAACAGATGGGCATTGTCCATGTATAAACCCACACAAGGCCCAGTTCAGCCAAAAAATATCCCCCAAAACTCTATCTAAAATGACAATTTTTTTAGGAACCGTATTCATCGCTGAGGCACAAATAAGTTACAGTATAAAAAGGGAAAAAAGCTAATGGCCTACCGAGTTAGAAATCCTAGGAGAATTGTCCTGCTATCTACTAATTGTGGAGGACTCAAACACAGCCACCTAGGCATTAAAACTTATTCAAGAACATTATGCATAAAATGGTCAATACAGCTCAGTTTAGCTGGTTAAACAGCTAAAATATTCATGGCTTACAAATTTACCAAATAAGTCCTATAACATAGGTTAGAACAGCGATTAGAATATCCAGCTGGCCACAGTAGCAGTGATACGTTAATAAGCTAGGGGACCATAAGTAACATAGTTGCTCCATTTTGTATCCTGCTTTTCGCCAAGTCAGAAGAAAGGAGATCCTTTGAAAGGCAGGGTGTAATTGTGCAAATCAACACATACAGATACAGGAAAAAAGAATACCATAATGCGGGTGTAACTGTGTAAATCAACAGATAGAGATACAACAAAAAAAGTATCATAGCTACTGACGCATGCTTGACAAGCACTACAAAATATTTGTCTAGGATTTCATTTGGTTGTGAAACAAAGTTTATATGTTTTCATTTTTCAATCATAAAGTCGTTAAAGTTTCGAAGCATTCCTCAAATTAACTTCTGAAAGGTAGAGAACAAGAAGACAACAAAGAAAAGAGTGTGGATTTCTTATGAGTTATGACTAGCAACAAACAACTGCTAGGGGTGTTAGTAGATAATATTTAGATAATGCACAGGAAAAAAGTAGAAATAATGAAAATCCACCTGTGCAAAATAGTTTTAGTTATACGACTAGCTTTATGTGAGAAAGGATCACATCTGAGACTCACAGCTGTGCAAAATGTTCAAGCTGTTCAAGCAACACTAACTACAATTAGCTTAATTGATACTAATAAAATCAAGGTCGGTGCAACTAGAAAGCTGGAGATGTTGGTGATATCCATATGGCAAAAGAACTGCTGCTGCAAAAATGATACAGCACCAAAACCAAAGCAAGTCATCTTTGTTACCTCATGTGACATACACGAATGTATTGAAAATATAGTCTATACAGCTAGGAATAATCCTCGAGAAAGAGGAAAACATAAAGCTGATCAATAAACAAAATATGGCAAGGAAACAAACAAAGAATAGAGTAAGAAAAGAGAAATAAAAGGAGAAAGGTACATAATGTATAAGCTATCGCTGATATTGAAATATAAATTTATGCTCAAGTTGCAACAAATCACAAGAACCAAGCGAGGTTGATTTAAGGTTCTCTCTCTCTTCTCTCTTTGGAGTTTTTCTCCCCCGTCCCCCCGGCGGCCCACAATTTACAAACCTTCAGATGTCATATTACTCCAACTTTAGATGTATCAATGGATAAAATGAACTTACAGTATGAAATGGATTGATTTACATGTGTGTAAGGGAAAGATCACTATTAGCAGTGCCTTTTCTTTCTTTACAGACCAAGCCTTCTAAGCAGCCGAATGAAATCCCTGTTCCCATAGCTACAGTGGAGATATTGGCTCTAGATGTAGATAACTAGAGAAATGCTCCAAAAGCCACTCAGATAACACAATTATTTACACCGGGGTATCACCCCAGATACATGGAATCAATACTGGGAAAAAACCCAATATGAGATCGCTACAAATATATCACACTAATGTAAACCAATAACTCTAACTGAAACATAAAGAGAGCAAAATCTGGAGCACAAAACTGCAAAAGGAACTATTAATTACTTGTACTATGCACTACCACCCAAAATATATGAAATCAACATTGGAAGAAAACCCAGAACGAAACCATTACAACACACTAATGTAATGCAAATCACAATTCGAATAGAAATTCAACCCCAAAGAAACGACCTTCGAGCCCATGATGGCCTTGAGGCGGAGCAGCGTTGTGACCGCCTCCTCTTTGGCGGCAGAGAGGCTTCGTTCGAGGCCGAGCGCTTTGCGCTCCGCCGCGAGAATCCGAGCCGCCGATTCCTTCGCCGTGTTCAGCATGATCTCCGCATACGCCTTCTTCAGCGCCTCCATTCTCTATCTCCCCCCAGTACCATGAGAGAGCACAAAGAGAGAGAGATGAGATTCAAAAGGAGAGGAAAAATAAGGGAGAAGAGAAATAGAAGGGTTAGGGTAAGGAGATGAGAGAGAGAAGAGGAGAGTAGAGCGTAATTAGTTTGCAATTACCTCGCAATCCGCCATTATCGGGGGATTAGAGAAGCGGGGAGGGGAGGGGAGGGGAGGGGAGAGGGAATGGAGGCGGTGGTTGTTGATGGCGGTTGGCGGAGGAGGAAGGAAAAGAAAGGATGTGGGCGCTGCAGCTGATGCTGTTGTTGTTGTTCCTGTCTCCTTTTTTTTTTTTTTTTGTCTCTCTCTCTTTTTCTTTTCTTTTTTTTTTTTAATTTTTTCCCCCTATTTTTTGCGACGTACGGGCGTTTACTGGCGGTGATTTCAGTTTCCTCCCGTGCCCACGAACGGTGTAGATTCAGGGGAGGGAGGAAGCGTGTTTGGAACGGACGGCTGTGATGGGCTCGTTTGGAATTTGCAAGCGGGTTGTTGACTGAGGGTCGTCCGCGCAAAGGAGAGGGTACGGAAACGAAACGAACGGGTCGTGGCTCAAAACCGCCGCCCGTTGGTATTTTTACTGTGGGGCGCGGCACTGGTGCTCGGCACGTGACTGAGTATGTGGTTTGTAAGGTCCGATGATTTTCATGGGACGTTTTCTGAACTCGTGTGAAACGCACAAATGTTTGAAATGTCCTGAGATTTTAAATTTTTACGGAGGTTTCTCCAACAGTTTCAGATTTTGAGCTAGCAACGACGACTAAGCCTACGCTTGTGTTTTAGTGGTCCAAGGCCTCTTTTGGCCCAACTTGTACAATGTGGCCTGCCGTTATAGGTACGTCCGCGGGGTGCGATCCAACGTGGTATTTTACCAACTCTCTAGAGCGCCAAAATTTCTGTGTTTGGAGTGAACTTTCGAACAATCAAATTTCAAAATTTTATTTCGGATAATTTGACGGAAGTAACTATATCTATACGGATGTTTAAGTTTAACAGAAAATATGAAACTGTATTGGAATTTGAAAACACTGACACCGCGTTTGGTTTGGGTACAAAGAGGAATAAGCCGCCATTGTAACCAAACATTATTGGGTTAAGGAGGAATAGATTGGTCAAAACTGAGACAATCCGGTAACAGAGGGATTCCGGTTCCCGCTCCTCCGAACAAGTATGTGAACAAGCAATGTGCCCTTGTTCACTGTGCTCCTGCCCCTCCACTTCCCGAGGCATTTTATTTTTATTTTTTTTATTTTTATTTTTTTTTTTTTCCTGCTCCAGTCTTTTTATTATTTTTTTATTTTTTTAAATTAGAATTTTTAATTTTTAAAAGATATTTAAATTTATAAAATTTAAATTTTAAATTTTTTTATTTTATAATTTTTTTAACATTATTTTTTAATAAATCTAAACATTTTATTTTATTTTATTTTTGTAAAAAAATTATTAATTTTAAAATTTTAAAATTTATACAATTTTTTTATAAATTTTTTAAAATTTATATAATTTTAAAAATTAAAATTTTTACTCCCACTTAAAATTTAAAAATTAACTTTTTTTTACTCCCACTTAAAATTTTTATAAAAATTAAAATTAATAAAAATTAAATTTTAAACAAATTTTGAAATTTTAATTTTTAAAAATAACTAAAAAAGAAAGGGCATTTTAGTCTTTTAACACAAAAGTCAATTCTCTATTCCTCTTATTCTTCAATTATTTTCAAATACTATTTTTCTTATATATGTTACTAACCTAAAATCCAACCAAACACAAATTTACATTAGTTCCAGTTTGTTCCAAAATTTATACTTTTTCCTGATACAACTAATACTCTTTTATATCTAAGCCAAGCGAAGCATGAGAAAATAGTTCAAAGTTCCTTGTTGAGTGTTTTTTTCTTTTAGAGAAAAATATAGTATGTTATTCATTTTGTTAATTTTTAAGCCATTAATTCTATAAGTATTTTAGCTTTAACACGTTTAACTTTATTAATCTCTTGGGTCTAACCACTGCTCGAAATGCTATAGTAAAATTAAGAAATTTAGCCATATTGTATTTTTTTATATAATATTATTTCAAATTTTGTGGTGTCAGTTTTTTTTCTTTTTAAATCTTAATGTTCTCGTCAAGCTCAGATACACTCACAAGCACCATGCGATATGATATAAGATTTGTCACCCATAATGGTCATCAGCAGGGAAAGTCACACTCTATTCGCTGTATAATCTGGCTCAGTTGAGACTTATTTTATATTTTCGACTGGTGATTGGCTCTGATACCAACTATGACGTCCTATTTCTCAAAAAGTCACATATTCTAAAATCATTCTAATTCTAACATATTTAACTATCTTAATCTCTTGAATCTAACCATCACCAAAATACTATAGGTTGAATTAAAAAATCTAATCATACTATATTCTTTATATAAAACTATTTCATATTATGTAGTGTCATAACTAAGTTAAAATCATAGTTGACTGCCTTTTACGCTATTACCTTCAGAGAATTATAGTTGATAAATTTGTATTTGGAATGAAATGTTTCGTGAGTTTGAAAAAAATATATATTAAATAATTAAAATTTTAACTTTTTAATAAAATTAATTAAAAATATAAAATAATTAAAATTTGAAGTTGGGCCTCACGTAGCAAACATCAAATATTAGCTTAAAAAAGAGAAAAGATGTTGGACAAATGATAGTGTCAAAAGATATATCATCCACCTTCTTTCTTTTTTTTTATTCGGTAATGTAAATGAGAAAGCTAACAATAATACAAGCTAATATCTATATAACTTCAAGGCAAAAAAATTATTGAGATGGAAAAAAAATAGTAGCTATATATGAAAACTAAACTGAAGTACCCATTCCAATTTGACAGTAATTGGATCTAATTTGATTGAATAGTTAAAATATCTAAATTAGAATAGTCAATGAGAGAATTAATGTTATGACACAACCGTCTTAATTTCACTATATATGAATTATAACTCAGTGTTATAAAATATCTATAATTTGACTATATAGCAGATAAGTAATAATTATTTCCAGCTGATTTTAAAATCATGCCTTTTATATTTTTGCTATAATTTTTCTAACTTTTATAGTTGAATTCTTAGCATGTGTTAGTTTTTGTTTTTTTTTTTTAAAGAAGAAGAAGGTCAAGCGTTATCTGTTTAATTTGTTAAAAATAAATAAAATAATAACTACATAGTAATGATAGCTAAAGGGCCCTAAAGCAAAACAGAATAAAAAAATAAAAACAAGAAGGATAAAGGCCTAAAAAAGATGACTAGTTAAATACAATGCTCAAATCAAAGCCCTAAGGTGACTCGGATACCCTGTTGGACTTGCATGGGATTTGCCAACTTGTCTCTTTAAGATATGATCAAATTAATGAGCTGTGAAGTTTTTTTCCCGTGATGGATCCATCATGTTGTAAAATCATCCTCTCCCTACAATTCTCTAACTCCCTCAGACAGCAAAGATAGAGGTCAATCGTAAGTCAAAAATTTTCATCTTTGTAGAAATTTTGAGTCCCCAAAAATGCTGGTTCAAGTTGTTCTTAGTCTCTCTCTTATGTCAAGAGGAAGTTGTATATAAAGATGTAATTATGAAGCATTGATTAGCCATTTATTTTCAGCAAATCAAGTCCGAGTAATTTCCCACATGAGATGTTAAGTCTCTAAATTGCTCAAGTTAGGGCCTTTCTTCCCGTATGGTGGCATGGCAGCAAATTTGTTCAAAATAGTATTTTATTTTCAGTTCTAATATTTTTTGATAAACTTTTTATTTTTTTTATACTATGTGAAAGATCTCATAAAAATTTATGTATAAAAAAATTTTATGAAGCTAAACATGAGATCAGAAGATGTTGTGTTTACTGTTTTTCAGACTATTATAGCTCCATATTTAAAAATAGTCTTACAATTCCATACGTTTCTCCACTATTAGGACTAGGGTTTGGAAAAAGGTTATTATCTAAGAGGTATTCTCTTATTATAATAAAGGGTTTTGACCCGTTTGTTTCATTACATATTTATTTTTGAAAAAACCATTTACCAACACTTCGTAAATAGTGTTAGGATCATAAGTTTCAAGTTTTTGATCTATAGACCTGCATGCTATTTCAATTTTAGAGATTTCTTTCTAGAAAAAAACTCTCGAAAAATCTTAACCTGCTTTAGAATCCATTATGGGGTTTTGAATATGTGTTGGTAACTTCAATTAAACTATTTATCAAAATCTATTTCTATATTAAACGGACAAAAAAAAAAAATTACTTTTTATATGGTAGATCCATCTTCGGTACCAGCAGGACTTAATTTGGAGTAACTTTCATTTAGCATAATGAATTTTTTGACCGAAATAATTAAATTGAAGGCTAATAGACGGTAAACATTACCGTTTATAAATTCAAAATTTTAAAATTTAACTCAAATTCGGCGAAATATTAGTGGCCAACGGTACAATTTACCGTTTGAAAAGATAACGCCGCACTCGAGTCCTAACTCCGAACTCTTGTGCTATATTAGGACCCGACGGACCGTATTTGCCACCGCATCCAAATTTCGAACCTCCGTAAAAGAGTTAGTCATCCCCCAAGGTCTCATTCGCGGGGGCAAATTTTTTCGTTTCTTCGTTCTATTTTCCCCTTTTCTTCTTCCCCCCTCCTCACTCTTATTTTTGCGCCCTTCCTTCTCTTCTCTTTTATACCTCCTCTCCCTCCCTTCAATATCTCTCCTTTTTTGGTTTCGCCATAGCGAGATCGCAAGGTCGGTGAAGAGATCGAGATCTCGATCTCGATCTCCTCCCTCTTCTCATCTATTTTCTTGTTAGTTTCCTCAATCTCGATCGCATCTCCCTCCCCGCCCCTTCTTCTTCCATCTTCCATCCGATTCCCCTCCAAGATCCTTGGATCCGACTCCCCTGCTTCGTCTTCCTCATCGCCGAAGCCCTAGATCCGGGTGCATCGGCGTCGGATCCTTTGCGTAGATCTAGATCTGCCTACTTTTGAGGCGCCATGGAAGCGATGGAGGAGCTCACGCAGCTGTCCGAGGCCATGCTCCAAGCTTCGGCCCTTCTTGCCGATGAGGACGTCGACGAGCCCTCGTCGAAGAGGAACGCGACCTTCCTCAACGTCGTGGTCCTCGGGAACGTCGTAAGTCTCGTCTTGTTCGCTCAATTGTGCTCATCGCTCACTCTTCGATGGTTCTTCTAGGGTTCTTGAATCCCTTGGCTTGCTTGCTGTGGGGAAAGATTATTAGGGATCGGTTCCAAACCTGATGTTGTTTTATGTAAACAATCTTGCTTCTTATCGTGGTGTGATGGTCGCAGGGTGCGGGCAAATCGGCTGTATTGAACAGTTTGATCGGACACCCTGTACTGGTAAAATGCCTTGTATCATGTTCTTTTTTCTTTAATTTGGTGTGAATTTGGACTTATTCGGTGGTCAACTTGGCCGTTTGGAAACAGCCCACGGGAGAGAACGGTGCGACTCGGGCTCCCATCAGCATCGATCTGCAGCGGGATAGTTCCCTCAGTAGTAAATCAATCGTCTTGCAGATCGACAGCAAATCCCAGCAGGTTTCCGCAAGTGAGATCGCTTGACAGACTATTTTTTTTTTGTGCAATAATTTGTTTCTTTTGATTCTTGAGTTTTCAACTTTAAGGTATTAAAACAATACTTTACAGGTGCTCTTAGACATTCTCTTCAAGACAGGCTAAGCAAGGGAGCAGGGGTGAATAGCTCTGGAAGGAGCCGTTCAGATGAAATATATTTAAAGCTACGCACCAGTACAGGTCTGGATAATGTTCTTTCCCACTATGGCTCTTTTGTTTGGCCTTCTTGATTTATCCATGAAAAGTTTTATGGCCATCTGCTAATATGCGAAACTGTGGAGTCCCCATTAGTATATTGTTAATGTTGCTATTAGTAAAGAAAATAAGGTTGTTATATTTTGAAACATGTACTTTTGTATTGAACCAAGAAACTTTTAGATAGTAATCACGATCCTTCAGAAGATATTAACTTTTGTTGGTTGAACTGGTGTATTTAATTACTTATACAAAGTTACAATTTGCAAAAACTGAGGATTGTTTTCAGGTTTTCCCGTAGAATTTCTATACTACAGTACAAATTGCAGGCACTTTGCATCATCAATGTTGATCAACAAAGAAACCAGTGGTGGCAGCTTTGGACAAGTTTAGAAGTTTTATTAGCAGCAGCACAATAACAGTGCTTTGTCTATATATTCTCATGTGGAGGTCTTAAGTATTATATTGGATTATACAATTCATTGAAAAAGGAAATAAAAATACTGAGTTAATCTGATAGAAAACAGCCTGCTTTTCCTATGTTTGCCAAACGACCTTTACTATTTTAAGTGTACTTCTGTTCTTTACTAGATCCTATTGGTACATGGTTCTGGACATACTTATTTTTTATGAGAATTTCTTAATGCCTATTTAGCCCAGTTTTTCCTACAACTTTAGTCAAGAAGCTTTAGCCGAGTGTGGTTGGATGAAAATTTAGAGTTTCTCACATGTGCTTTTAGACCTCAAAAGCAGAAGATCTGTTTAGTGGTTCCTGTTGTTGGCTTTTGGGGAGAAGCCGCTGAGAAGGATATCAATAAAAGAGATGCTAGAGCTTCTTGAACAGTTATATCTCAAGGAACACTTCTGCAAAATTCTCCTGTGGGGTCATATAGGGCATAAGCAATTAAGAAATGTTTTCTACATTTGTTTTTGCCAGCCCAAGCAATTTTGTAGCACTGATTAGCGGTTTTCATTCTGATCAGTTAACTAAGTATAAGAGAGGTGGTTTAGATAAGGAGAATGACAGCCATCTACATATCATCACAAAGTCAATGCGTACCGGCATTTCATCGAATCTTTCAAATTTATCATGATATTATTCTCTTTACAACATGAGTTGGAGGAAAAGATGCCTGTCTTTCTTTTTCTTGGATAGCTTCTTTTAGTCTCTGGAAATTGCCTACACAGTTATTCTTACTAAATTATTTTTCTTGCTTTCTTCAGCACCTCCACTAAAATTAGTTGATTTACCTGGACTAGACCAGCGAGCTATGGATGAATCAATGGTTAGTTTATTCTATTATTATTTTTTTTTAATTTTCAAGTCTATATTTTGAGCTTAGTGATACTTATTGCCTTCATTCTTCATATTCCCTGCTTGTCTGCTAAATGAAATAAGATGGAAGAAAATGCTTTAATTGCGTAGATAGTGAAATGAAGATATAAACTGCAAATAAGTGGATGAGACTTGAGACTCTGTTTTTGGATATTGTTTATATTCTTCATATACTTTTATTCTTGTTTTTTGAAAGTACTGCAAATCTGTTTACTGACAGCACTGACAATCTTTTTGTTTTACATTTCTATGTTGTGGTGGTGTTTGCTGCTTCAGATCAGTACTATGCTATGATTAGTGAAACCTATTGCCTTCATACTTCATATTCCCTGCTTGTCCGCTAAATGAAATAAGATGGAGGAAAATGTTTGTGTGTAGATAGTGAAATGAAGTTAAAAACTGCAAATAAGTAGGATAAGACTTGAGACTCTGTTTTTAATATGGTTTATATTCTTCATATGCTTCTGTTCTTTTTCTTTAAGGTGCTACAAATATGTTTACTGACAGCATTGACAATCTTATCGTTTTGCATTCCAACGTTTGTGTTGGTGTTTGCTGTTTCAGATCAGTGACTATGCTGCACATAACGATGCAATTTTGTTAGTAGTTATACCTGCTTCTCAAGCCCCGGAAATTTCATCTTCTCGAGCTCTTAGGCTTGCTAAGGAATTTGATTCAGAAGGTTGGAGCATTAATGGATTCTGCATGCCCTCTTCAGTTTCATATTACTGGAATATATTAACCATTATGCTTTCTGTATTGTTGTTTTTGTTCATTACTGTAACTTTAACAATATGCCTATATGTTTTGTTTTGTTATGCTAGGAACCAGAACAATTGGTGTTATTAGCAAAATTGATCAAGCAGCTGGAGACCAGAAAAGTCTTGCCGCTGTTCTGGCCCTCCTCCTGAATCAGGGACCACGAAGTGCGGCTGATATTCAATGGGTCGCTCTGATTGGGCAATCTGTATCTATTGCATCAGCTCAGGCTGGATCAGTTGGTTCTGAAAACTCATTAGAAACCGCTTGGAGAGCAGAGAGCGAAAGCCTTAGATCCATACTGACTGGAGCCCCCCAAAGCAAGCTTGGTAGAGTAGCTTTAGTCGATACACTTGCTAAGCAGATAAGGAAGCGAATGAAAGTGAGGCTCCCGAACCTCCTATCTGGGTATGTATACTTTTCTGAAGTTTTCTTTCAAGCTATCTGCTCAACTTTCAAAGAGAGATATTTGGTCAAACTCCAAAACATCTTTTATGTTGATATCTAATTTGGTTTTAGCTGAACTATCAACTATACCTGATGCGGTCTCTAATGATGAACAACCACTCTTCTTTTACTAATTTATCCAAAGCTTTGTCTTTTTGTTCCTGTTCTACACTTGCACCAAGGTAAGATGCACAAGTAAATAGGAGGCTCCGTATATTGGGAGGTTAGAATTTGAAGAGGATATATTTTATTTTTTTGCATAATTTGTAATTTCACTTCTTTGTATATTCATGGGAATATGAGGGTATCATTAAATTTCCATGATTGGTTGGTTGATAACAGTTGGGACTATCATACGTAAACTGCAATGTTTTGATTCTTACAATGTTTAAGTAATAGCTTATCAACTTACTTGAAAGTCGGAAATTTTATGTTTCTCATAGACGGCTAGAATTAATTGCTTCCCAATTGAAATAGCGGAGGCCAGTCATGAAGTGTTTATACCCTTTTATTTTAAACATATTAAGTACTTAAAAATTTATTGATTTTGCTTGATTTTTGTAATCGTGTAGATGGCTGAGTGATTAGCCAGAGGTGGCGGGCTTTTTCTAGTTTTCTTAATTGTGTATTCTTAAATTCCTAATAATTTAGTGCTGATCAGTAGGCTCGGTAAAAAATGTTTGATCAGTTGGAACTAATGAACTTCTTATGTGAGCACTATTTTCAGGCTCCAGGGTAAGTCGCAGATAGTACAAGATGAATTGGTCAGGCTGGGGGAGCAAATGGTGCACAGTGCGGAAGGAACCAGGGCTATTGCTTTGGAGCTTTGCCGAGAATTTGAAGATAAGTTTCTTCAGCATATTGCAACTGGTGAGGTTAGTAGAAAGTTTATGTTTTTCTTTTCTTAAAAAAAATACTCACTAGCCGTTATATATGCAATGCATCTATAAAAGATTTACCTTGTATATGCAGGGTGCAGGATGGAAAATTGTTGCAAGTTTTGAGGGGAACTTCCCTAATAGGATCAAGCAACTTCCATTAGACAGGCATTTTGATATCAATAATGTGAAAAGAGTAAGATAAAACAATTTCTTTTATGTTTAATCCTCCAACAAAGTCGTCCAATTAGGTTAATGCAACTCTTTTATTGGACATTATAGATTGTTTTGGAAGCTGATGGTTATCAGCCGTACTTGATATCTCCGGAGAAAGGTTTAAGGTCTTTGATAAAAGGAGTTCTAGAACTTGCAAAAGAACCGTCACGGCTATGTGTTGATGAGGTACTGATTTTTTCCTGTCACATCCCAGTTTGTTCCTTGAATAATGTTTTATACTTTGTACTTGAGATTTTATCAGGTGGCTATATTTCGTCCTTTTGCTTGTGTAAATTTGTATTCGTTTGTTTTTCAATGTTTTATAGCATATCATCAACTAGTTATTTTCTCTTAATGACTATTTTTGTGGTCCAACAAACTGTGGTTCTTTTGGCAATCCAGCTGAACGAAGTAATCCTTTTCTCTTCTGTTTTGGTCCCCCATTTTTTAGCATTTCTGTGTGGCTGTCTCTGATTTCCTCTCTTTTTTTCTGTAGACTAAACAACATAACATATGATCAGGATGTGAGATAAATATGTACTATATGTTGGTCATTCAGTGAATTTACAAAAAAAGCTTGGAGATTACGTTAATCGTCTTTTTTTCCCCCCTTCCTAATTGTTATTGCTTCTACTAGGTACACCGTGTATTAATTGATATAGTATCTGCTGCTGCGAATGCTACACCAGGTCTTGGAAGATACGCTCCATTCAAGCGCGAGGTTTTCTTCTATCTGGTGTTCTTTACAAGAATACTTTATCTTTTATAATCAGCAGACTTCACTGTCAATATCTTTTCTCTTACTGCTTATTTTGTGTATGTCCTGCTTAAGGTTATTGTACTTGCATCTAATGCTTTGGAGGGGTTTAGAAATGAGGCCAAAAAGATGGTGGTTGCCCTTGTTGATATGGAGCGTGCATTTGTTCCTCCTCAGCACTTCATTCGCTTAGTTCAAAGGAGGTAGGTTCATTTTATTCTATAATAGTCCCTTCGTTCTTATTCCTTGTTTTCTGCTTTTCTATCAGGTGTCAGGCAACAGGATTTTTTATCACAAGAATTGAATATTCTATTCTCTTGCTAACAACTTTGGTTTCATATCTGTTTATATAATTCTTATCCTGAAATTGTGTTTTAAAATTTCAATTTAGTTCAGAAAATAAAAGCACAATAATGTAATCATTCTGCTGTTGCTTTATTCTTATAGAAAATATGCTCGTTACTACTCACCGGTAAGTATTGCTAGCTTGTATACTTGTTTGATTCCTTATGTAGTTGAGTGGAAGCAATGAGAAATGGACGAAGACAAGGTCTAGATTTAGGGAAAAAAAAGGGTAAAAGATTTTGTTTTGCTTATGCTTAAATTTAAATACCTGATGTTCTTGGTGGAGCTTGGTTTGGGGTCCTATAGCAGTTTACTTGGTAATAATTATTTAGGCAACTAATTATTTGCTGTACAACATTTATATTCGGTTATTATTATGTCCGTCCATAGCGCTCAATTGTGAATAATAATGCTGTTAAGTCTTTGTGCTGCTTGTTTGGTTATTTGTACAATCAAATTATCCTTTTAGTCCAGATTGTTTAGGGTGTAGTTTTGATGTTATAATAGGAATTTAGAAAAAGCTGGAGTAATGTTGCTCACTACTGTTTGGTGTTCTGAGGCGTGTTGATGTTGGATTCAGTGATTTTTTTAGACAGTAATTAAGTTGACAAAGACGATTTTGGCTTCTCATGTTAACTCAAAGATCATCACATTGACTTTTTACTAATGTTATCTGCTTGCAGAATGGATAGGCAGCGTCGTGAGGAAGAGCTAAAGAATAAATCTTCTAAGAAGGCGCAGGAGGCTGAGCAAGCCATTTTAAACAGGGTAAATTGTTCTTTTGTGCATTAAGGATACAATTTGGAGATTACCTAGAATAATATTGAGCAATTTGTTGACTGATTATGTTGCTGGCTTGATAGTTAGTTTAGATGGATTTGCACTACTATTGCTGTGTAATAGTTATCAATTTCTTATGTTAGGCAACAAGCCCTCAAACAGGATCACAACAAGCTGGTGATAACATGAAATCAATGAAAGAGAAGTCTTCTAAACAGGATAAAGATGCAAAAGAGGGATCAAATCTACAAGTTGCTGGGCCTAGTGGAGAAATAACAGCTGGTATGTACCATATCAAGAAATGTTCTGCTTCAAGTTAATTTCGTATGTTATGCTATTCATTAGTGCTGTACCTTTCTTTTTTTTTTTGTTAATTTATAAGTTAGAATTATGTTGAAAACACTATGTAGTATTTGTTTAATCCAAGAAATACACCAACCAAATCTTTGTTCTTTCTTGTTTATCATATCCATGATCACTTTGGTAATCACTATCAGTAAATTGAGTAGAGCTAGAATGCTTGTAGAAGAACCAAGGGGCAGACTGCAGAGACTCTAATATGCGTGTCCCCTGATTAGTATCAAGATCACTGTGAATCTTATCCACCAGTGGATCTCAAGATGAGTCCAACCTCCAAAAAGCGTAAACGCCAAACCTTAGTTTTATGAAAGCATTCTAGCTATTAACCTCTTTGTAATTTCAATAGCTTAGTCAATTGATTGGGAAGGTTATGTGTTATGGTGGCTGCCTGGTCGGTGATTTACTTTCACAATGGAAATGACTACATCAATCTTCAAAGACTCTGAACATGCCTCTACTTTCTAGAAAAGGATGACAATTTGTAAATAAGGGACACTGCCAGTTTAGTTGAAAGTGAAATTTGAATGTGAAACAGAACTTTCTTGCTCAAATTTAATGGTTAACAGACACTGTTCTTTTAGTCCATGCTTTTTTCCCATTAAGCTCATTTAATGCACGCTTCTAGTAGTTAATAAGTTGAATAGTCGTGCTGTTTCCATGCGAGAAGACTCTATGATCATTATCATGCTTTTTTTGGTTTATCATCTCTGCGCATGCACTTGGTGAGGGAGATACTTTTCAGTTTCCCAACTAAAGTTTCTGAAAAGAGAACTCTCTCCTTTGCTCTCTTTCTATTTCAAAGATAGTATATTCAGATCATCTGGCATCAGATATGTGGAACTGTTAAAATGACAAGGCAGGTCTTTTTATTCTTTCATCCGACTGCAGAAAATGTCGACATTCTCTTAGTGGGTTGTAGTTATCCATGCATTTCGGTTTTCCAAGGGTTTCTATGTTGCTGAAGTTCTATTTTTCCAGAACTAAGGAAGTGGAAGCTTTTTTTTAGTGAATGCAAATGGAATCTGCTGTTGGTTTGATGTATATATATTGTTAACTTGCAATGGATTGCTGACATTATGTTGTCCCTACTACTATAGGTTAAATTCCAAAACAAGTATTTGGTATCCCACATATTTAAATACTATGGATCTCATTTGTTATTGCAGTTTGTTTTAGTACTCAACAGCCCTTTAGTTGATTGCTGTATGGATGCAAAAACTTATCCTGACAAGTTGGTTTTTCTAAATAAGAATTGGTAGGTAGTAAAACAATATTTTGCCACACTTTATTTGATGAAATCCTTGCGCAAGATAGAAGTGTACAGGAGGAAGGATTGGTATAGCTGAACCTATCTCTATCATTTGATGAAGATATTGCATCACATGAGTATTGCATCACATAATGGATCTTTTTTTTTTGCATTTGGAAACTCTCATGGTAATACCCTAATCACGCGTCCGCTTATCAGCATTTGCTCACTTTTTTTTGTACTATGTATATATTGTTGTTTACTTTCTTTTGCGTAGTAAGGTCTGTATTCTTGTATGATTAACTGATATTTCTGGGTTCTTTGGCTTTTGGCCAACATTTATTTGCTTGTGAAGTCCATATTGATGTAAAATAACTATTTTGTTGGTTATTTCTCTTTGTTTCTAAGGTTTTCTCTTGAAAAAAAGTGCAAAAACAAATGGCTGGAGCAGGCGTTGGTTTGTTCTGAATGAAAAAAGTGGCAAGGTATTAAGTTAAGTTCGTCTTGAAACATAATATTATATCTTTTCCTTACTATGGATTTTTTTTGTTTTTTGTTTTTTTTTTTTTTTTTTTTTGGTTTTTTGAAGTAATGGGTTCTAAGTTGTGTTTAACTTTGATCCAGCTTGGCTACACCAAGAAACAGGAAGAAAGACATTTTCGGGGTGTTATCACCTTGGAGGTATGGTTTATTTGTTCTTTTGTTTATGAGTTCAGAGTAGTTTCAAAATTTTCCAATTCTTATTCGTCTTTCTAAAATTGTTTCAGTTATTGTTTGCATGAGTCTGTTATTGTTGCTGTTTCAGTGCTTTTTAGTTTATTCTCTTGTCAAGTATTTTCAAGTTCTGTCCTGAGTGAACTTATATTGTTGGATCTATGCTTGTTCTATCTCAACTTTCTGCTGCAGTATCTTTGCTGATTAAATTTCTTATTATACTTTTCTTCTGCATGATTGTAGTACGTCTAATTGGCTTGTGCTAAAAGAACATGTTAGTTCATATTTTAGTTGCTTACTTGTGTATATATTCTGCATTTTGTAGGAATGTTATATTGAAGAGATTTCAGACGAGGAGGATCCTCCAAAAAGTTTGAAGGAATCAAAAAAAGCAAATGGACCAGATTCTGGAAAAGCTCCAAGTCTCACGTTTAAAATAATTAACAAGGTTCCATATAAAACTGTTTTGAAAGGTAAATCTCCATTTGATTTCAAATTTAAGTACCACTCCTAGATCCTCCCTTCCTGCTTATGATAAGAAGTATCATTCAACCTTGCAGCTCACAGTGCTGTTGTACTGAAGGCTGAGAGCATGGCTGACAAAGTTGAGTGGGTGAATAAGATAAGAAGTGTCATTCAACCTAAGGGGACTCCTGCCAAGGGTACAACAACAATAATTGAAGGCGGTTCATCCATAAGGCAAAGCCTTTCAGATGGTTCCTTAGTAAGTTGAATTTTTGTCAGACGAGCTACATTTGGAACTATTATTGCCAGAATGGGCCTACTTGAAGACACTTTCCGTTGTAATGAAGAAGTATAAGTTGTTTTCATGCTTTCATATGTCTTGATAAATAACTGTTACCTGGTAGTTGTGCTTGTTCATCTGCATCCTAACTGTTCACAAATTAGGTACTCTACTAGGGGGTAAAATCCTACATTATATGATGTTATTTTAGATGATGTCACATGATCCAGCTCTTCAAGGTGTATCTCTGATAATTGATATGTCTTTTGTAGGACACTATGGCTAGAAGACCTGCCGATCCTGAAGAAGAGCTTAGATGGATGTCTCAAGAAGTTCGCGGTTATGTGGAAGCTGTTTTGAACAGTCTCGCTGCAAATGTTCCAAAGGTTTGCATCTAAGTTCAATTCTTTTCGGTTTGTAGTTCTCGAGTCCTTGTAAATCCTATATTTCACTTGTTATCGAGCAGGCTGTTGTGCTTTGTCAAGTGGAGAAAGCAAAGGAGGACATGCTGAATCAGCTTTACAGCTCAGTGAGGTTGGTGATATTCCATATCGGTTTGGTTAATTTCTATTACATATTATATGCCGATTCATGTCATTGTACAGACATTTCTTCGACAATTTATTGGCTTTCTTAGATCACTCAAGTACCCACTTACTGTTGCAAGACGCCTGCCTTAGGATTAGATAGTATGAAATACTTGAATACAGGAAATGTGGTAATTTGCAGTATTCAGTTGTATCCAGTCATTTTTTTCATTTCCCCCTCTTCTGTGTATCAGTATCTCAGCTAGTACTCCTTGGTTTGCTAGGTGCAGTTTTTAATATCGTGGACCAATTTTGGTTCTGGCAAATTGTTTTTCAATATGATCTCTAAGTCTATTAGAAATAATTAAAATACTGATGACTTTGTGAACATAGTTAAAATACTAAAGATTTTGCGAACATAATAATTACATAAGTAAATACTAATTCACCAAAATGAACTTTATCTAATTAAATTCTTGTTTTCCGTGCTTATGGTTAGTTCACAAAGCACAGCAAGGATTGAAGAATTGCTTCAAGAGGACCAAAACGTTAAACGTAGGCGAGAACGGTATCAAAAACAGTCATCTCTCCTCTCAAAGCTTACCCGTCAGCTTAGCGTGCACGACAATCGTGCAGCTGCTGCTAGTTGGTCTGATGGTGGCACGGGATCTGGTAAGCTTATTGTATATATATTTTTTTTTCACTGGCAATATTTGTGTTGAATTGCAGGTTCCTGGTCTATATGAAATATACTCGGACAGACCTAACTTCAACGTGGATTTTAGTTATTCATATAGGGCTGATTGTGGAAAGATGAATCTTTTGCAGAGAGTAGTCCAAGAACCCCCGGTCACTCAGGTGAGGAATGGAGGTCCGCATTTGGTGCTGCAGCAAATGGGCCTGCCGATTTTTCCAGCTCCCGCAGCGAATCGAGGTCAAGCAGTGCCAATGGCCATGGCCGCCGTTACAGCGACCCGGCGCAGAATGGTGATTCGAGCTCCGGTGCAAACTCTGGCAGCCGTCGGACGCCTAATCGTTTGCCACCACCGCCACCTCAAAGTAGTTCATCAGTGTATAAGTATTAGCCGCGCACTAAGCGGGCATTCCATACTCCTATTATATATTCTTGTCGGGTGCATTTCGTACTCCTATTACATTCTTGTCGGGTGCCCATTTGTTTTGCTTCTTCTATATGTTGTTGAGCTGGTTTGAAGAGCCCCTGCAGGATGAAAATGGTGGCATTATGCACCCACGACCCTATGGATCCCAATTATTGTTAATAGAGAGATATATATATAGGCATCTATTACCTTTTATTAAGCTTCTTGGGATTCTTGTAGATTATTCAGGCCAATGCTCTTGTGAGGCTGTTGGTTTTGTTACAACTTTTATCTGCTTTTACTTCGTTGTCACTCTTGTAAAATTTTTCCATTTGGACCTTTATTTTGATTAATTATTTTTTTCAAAATTTTTATTTGTTTATTGTTGTTTTGCCCTCTTTATTTTCGTCGGGATTCTAGTCCATGATGAACAGTTTTGAGCGGTTAACTGATTTCAGTTACGCTAAGTTACTCTTCTTTTTTCTATAATTGAGTCTAATAATTCAACTATTGTGGTTTTCTTTTTTTCCAAATTTTGATTGGCCGTGAGGGTGGTTAAAACTGAAAAATTTGATATCAGGTAATTGCTTGCGGGATTATCTCATGTAATATGGAACTGCTGGCTTTTCAACAATTTCAAAGTCATTATGAGGACTCCAGATGACTCTGTACTTTCTGGCTGTTATTTATTGTGCTACAAGGCTTGTCGTAGAAGACTTGCCATTATTGACTTGCATCGAACAACATTTCCAAAGAAAAGTAATAGGGCGAGAGGTAATTGTAAAGGGAACTTTCTCTTATAAAATGATAACGTACGAAAGATCCGCAGTTTTTTAATGACCTGAAACTAATATGGCAGCACTGTATAAAAGCTAGAAAAATATCGTCGAGGATCCTAAAAGCAATATATCGGCATTTTATTCGGTTACAGGCCTTCTCAATTATTTAAATATATATACTATTTACTCATACTAATCTCGTATCCCTCTGCCAGTCCGTTTATAACGGAGATATATATTCCTTTTAATTAAAACTTGCCAAAAGGGATTTAAAAAAAAAAAAAAAAAAAAATCTTTGCAGTGAGTAAACCCAGCAACAACGATACAGTGGGCCAAAGATATAACAGAATTAGGCCACGAGTGGTAAACCAAAATACTATAAACAGCAGGCTGGGACTCCCAATTCCTAACGTCCTCTCCTAGGAGAAATCGGATTCCAAATCCGATTCGACCGCGAAGAAAGAGATTGGGATAGAGAGAGCAGCTATAAGCAATCTAATCCGGCAGTTATCTCCCGTGCCGGATCGAGCTTGCGATCGAAGGCTGGGCGGAGGGGATGTCGATCGCCGCCATGGCCGCGCAGGAGAGGCCGACGCGGCGCCCGAGGGAGAGAGCCATGGCCGACTTCGGCTTCTTGTTCTACCATTGCTCCTCCGATTCCGAGGAACAGGAACAAGAAGAAGTAGATTCCGAAGAGTGGAGCGCGGGGGATGAGCCGAAGAGGAGAGCGAAGAGGAGGAAGAGGACGAAGGGTAATGGCCGAGAAGGACCCGGGGGGAGGAGGAAAGAGGTTTTGACGTGTTCTTCGCATCCCTCTTTGAATTCATCGAGTACTAACTCTCGGAAGGATAGTGAGGAGAAGGTGGAAAACGAGGACCCGGCTTCTTCTCTTTCGTCTTCTAATAATGGCGATGGCGAGTTATCTTGCTCTCGTCCTTCGTTCCCGCCTTCGATTAAGGTACCGAAAAATAAAAGAAGCAGAATCGTCCCGAATAAATGCGATACGAACGAAACAAGGATTAATTCGGTGAGTACATCATCTTTGCAGTTGCAGTGCTTGCAAATTCTGAAAAGAGTACGTTTTTTTTTTTAAAAAAAAAAAAAATCAAATATTTACTATCATCTTGGGTTTCATGTAGACTCGGAGAAGAAAGTGCCATCAATGTAGGAAGACGAAGTACGAGCGATTCTTCGTCAAGTGCTCACGCTGCAACAAGAGAGGTTACTGCACTTCTTGCATTGAACACAGGTCTTAGTATTCCGCTTTAGAGAAAGGATTATGTTTTTATTTTTTGACCAAATTCTATATATTCCTAAAATTCTTTATCCTTCTTTTTTTTAAAAAAAAAAATTTGGTTGGGTGTCTGTCAATTGCCAGGTATAATGGAATGTCAAGAGATATGATCGAAAAGGCTTGTCCGTCCTGCCGAGGAAGATGTAACTGCACTGTATGTTTGTGCAAAAATACTGAATCCAAGGTTAAGACCTACTATCATGTCGCCGTTTGTTGAGATTCTGATTCTTTACTTCGCATGCGATTTCTTGCCTGTAATACTCTTCAAAGCAAATTCTTACGTAAATATAAAACACTGTCTCATGTATGCAGCTAAGCTTAGCAAGGAATAGAAAGAGATATAATTCTAGTCACTTATTACCTGCCCAGTAGTTACTTCACACTGAGTTGTTTTAGTACTTAAAAAAAAAATTTAACTTAAGTCGGCGAAAGAATTCGCATTATTTTTTTGTACACTCTGTAAACTTTTCTTTGATAAATCACGATAATAGCTTCTGACTTGTGACCTGTATATTTTGTGAGGCATAGGTATCTAAACTGTTGAAATTATAACCAGCACAAAACAGCTTTTTTGAGAGGATAGAACAGGTTGTTTTGAAAGTAGTTAGTAGGAACTATAGATGCAAAATCTGAGCGACAAGAAGGACAATAAAATGTGACCTGCTTTTTGGTTTTTCCTTTTCTTAGTAAATATCTTGATAGGGTGTTTCCTGTGTTTTAATGTGGGAAACAATCAGTAGTATCCTTGTCTGTTTCTTTGGCAAATATTATGTGAGAGTAGCTGTTTTCAAAATTTTTACTAGCGCTTAGATTTCTTTTGGTGATTTGCAGAAGTTGACTGGAAAGAATAAGGTAGACAGATGTGAATATGCTAGCTATATGTTGCACTATCTGCTTCCATGTTTGAGAGAATTGAACCACGAGCAACTAAATGAAAGAAAGATTGAGGCCAACATAAGAGGTAACAAGAAGCTAACTCTACAATTTTTAGATCAATCCGTCATGTTTTTTCCCATCTGGATCTATCAACTAATTTAACATGTATGAATAGGCTTGTTGTTGTCTGAGTTGGTCCTGGAACAGGCAGATTGTCAAAATGATGAAAGGGTATTCTGGTAGTTGATTCTTCTCCCCTCAGATAATTACTTTGACTTTCTTTTGTTGTTAGTCACATGGTTTGTGAAACTAACTTTGGTCTTTCCAAAGCTAACTTTCATTTTATTTTATTTTGTTCCGAATTCAGCAACAACTGTAAAACTTCCATTGTTGACTTACATAGAAGTTGTTCAAATTGTTCGTATGAACTGTGCCTTATCTGTTGTAAGGAGATTCGGGAAAACAATATTCGGGGATCTTGTGAAGAAGTGGTATTGCATTACCAAAATAGAGGAGATGAATATGTTCATGGTGGAGATCCATGGCCTGAGAAAGTTCAGTACAAAGAGGTGGGCGACCATCAATCTCATATTGCTAAGTGGAAAGTTGATCCGAATGGAAGGATTCCTTGCCCTCCAAATGAACTTGGTGGATGCGGTCATTCTTTTCTTGAGCTAAAGCACATATTGCCCAAAAATTGGTTATCTGATCTCGAAGTTAATGCCAGAAATGTAGCAAGAATATTTGGATATTTACAACCAGCTGACATCTTGACAAAAGAATTATCTGCTTGCTCATGCTCAAGTAATGGAAGTTCAAGAAAAGCAGCGTCCAGGAAGAGTTCAAATGACAATTACTTGTTCTGTCCATCTTTGAGTGACAATCAACAAGATGACCTGAAACATTTCCAAAGGCACTGGGTGAAGGGAGAACCAGTAATTGTTCGAGGAGTACTCAAGAAAATGCCGCATTTGAGCTGGAACCCAAAAGATATGTGGGCTGCAATAAATCATGCTAGAGCTGATTCTGATCTAGAACGTGTGAAGGCTATTGATTGTCTTGCTTGTTGTCAGGTTAGCATTTCTTCCTAGAAAGCAATCATATATTCATTTGAAATTGGCATAATTTATTATCCTTGACTTCTTATCCTATAACCATGAATTAATTGCTTTTCTTTTAGTATGCCTATTCTCTCTTCTTAGATCATCTTGACTGATTTATTCAGCTATGTATCTTGTTCTCTGTAAGTCACTGATTAAGTGCATAAGCAGACGTAAAAATAATTTTAACTACGAACACAAGTCAGCATGGTCAATTCAAGTTTATCGTTGGGGCTTTCTGAGTCTGTTGCCTTAATGTAAGCTTCTTTTGTGTGTTATACAGTGAAGCTATCAGCGTGCTGCATACTTATTTTGCTTGCTCTTGGTGACCAATACAAATTTTAATCTGTTGTTTTTCCAGCTACGAAGAAAAGTGATTCTGATAGGACATTGTTTTTTTGTAGGTTGAAATAAGTACTCGTGAATTTTTCAAAGGATATGCAGAAGGTAGAATGTATTCAAATCTTTGGCCTGAAATGCTGAAATTAAAGGACTGGCCTACATCCAATCACTTTGAAGAGTTTTTGCCACATCATGGGGATCAATATATCAACTCCTTGCCATTTCTACCTTATACTAATCCAAAATATGGCACACTCAATGTTGCTGCGGCTCTACCCGGTGACATCTTAAAGCTTGATATGGGACCAAAATCATATATTGCATATGGTACTGCACAAGAGCTTGGAAGGGGAGATTCTGTAACTAAACTTCATTGTGATGTGTCCGATGCGGTAATTTTGGCACTCACTTTAATTTAGTGTACCTGGTTTTCGATTTACTTCACATCACATATTTTTGTTCTTTAGCCAATGCACCTATTCGACTAATAATATTTTTGCAGAAATTGAAACAAAAAAAAGCGTATGCACGATTACTGATGTATTGAATTTTTGTTGTTGTGGAATCATTGTTCTTGTTACAAATTTTGTAGTTTACTGTATGAGCCCTTGGTGACCTTGTTGTCTTTTGTTAGGTGAATGTTTTAGTGCATACTGCTGAAGTTTCACTTTCTTCTGAGCAAGAATATGCAATTATAAACTTGAAAGAGAAACACAAAGCACAAGACGAAAGGGAACATCGTCAAAATACTCAAACAGAAGGTGTTGAGAAATGCTATAAGGATGTGAATAAAGGAGATGACATATGGGTACCCGAGACTATAGCAGAAAATGGAGATGCTATGGATTCACTAGTGGAAAAAGGTGCTTTATGGGATATTTTCCGGAGAGAGGATGTTCCAGCTTTAAAGGCTTACCTTACAAAATATTCGAAAAAGTTTAGGCATTGCTATTGTCATCCTGTTGAACAGGTTAGTGGGCAAAGCCAACAAATCATCATTGAGGTTTTGTACATCGATCAGCTAGCATGTTATATTTTTTTTGTAATAATTTAATATACTGTTTTAGGTGTTTAATCCGGTTCACGATGAGACTTTTTATTTGACTCTGGAGCACAAAAGGAAGCTCAAGGAAGAATTTGGTCAGTAGTTCTAGTTGTGTATCAAGTATCAACACAGTGATTTATCTTCTCTATTATCTCGGGCATGTATCTGACGCTATTGCTGTTCTTTGTAGGAGTTGAGCCATGGACATTTGTACAAAGACTTGGAGAGGCAGTCTTTATACCTGCTGGATGTCCACATCAAGTGAGAAATCTTAAGGTGCATGAACTTTGATTTATCGTTTATTTTTGCTGTAATGAACTAAGTCCTTGTTCTGTTTAAGCAAGAAGTTCTTACCAAAATTTGCCTTATTTGTTTCACTAATACGTATTACGATGTAATTTCAGTCTTGTACCAAGGTTGCACTTGACTTTGTTTCACCAGAGAATGTCAGCAAGTGTATCCACTTAACCGAGGACTTTCGGTTGCTTCCTACAAATCACAGGGCTAAAGAAGACAAACTAGAGGTACAACTATTGAATATTCTTTTCCTATTTCTATAGTAACTTCTGGAAATTGGATATCTAATTTATTTAAATAGTTAAAACTCTTTGTGCCTAGTTGGTTTTTCCAAAAGAAAAAGAAGAAAAAATGAAAGCAAATTCCTATTATAATTGGCAGCTACATCTTCTTATAAGCACCATAGCGTCTTTCAAGGAGAAAGCATATAACTTAAATCAATATAACACTTTGGCTTTACGAATTATCAATTTGTATTCTTATCTATTTACTAACAAAAGCTTTGCTTGCCACGACACTACTGCATTTGAGGCTGATATTTGGCTGTTCTCTTTTAAACCATGCACACCCGAGCAGACTTATTAACCTAATTAAATCCCTAAACGCTGGGGATCTTATTGAAACTAAAAATAACAACTCTCTAAGCAAATCGACTGCTTTTTCTATTCAATAAAATCTATATCAACTAATTAAGTTTGTTCCAACATACTAACTCAAATGGAGACAATATAAAAAAAATTAAAGAAATTAAATGTCTAAATCTAGGACTTCAACTTGATGTTTAATAAATTTCAATTGCATTAAAAGATCTTGAATGATTAAGGGTTACCATTGGTTGCTATCCTTCAGTTTTTTTTCATTTTTGCCCCTAAAATTTTTTAGCTATTAGGTTTGTAACCTTTATATTTTATTCTAGTTAGGGTCCCAACCATACAAATTCTTGCTAATTACGATGGAATAGGTCACATTGACTCCAATAAAACCCTGCCTACTCATTTTGAATGATATGCATGGTTCGGTAACCTTCGGTCGATTTTGGTATGACTTTTTAAAGTTCGGAAGAGTTTATTGGCATGCCTGTCTGAACGACTAGGAATGTTGGATGCTTCAAAAGAAACAATAGATGTTGCATGCTAGTTCGAGGTGGTCATAGAGGCATGAAGTACGACACTGAGAGTGATAACATTCGGCTTGATGCAATGGGCTCGCATATGGGAGAAAGGTTGAAGAGCAAAGTGAAAACATGAGTCAAGAATAGGGACTAATCATGCAACTAGTTCTAAAGGTTAAGGACCTGTGTGCAAAAAAAAAAACGGTTAGGGACTTAAATGATAAATCGGGGAAAGGCTGACCAACGGTGCAATTAACCCCCCAAAAAATTGCTTCCAACAATATATAATAAAGCTCGTTGGGATTACTTGATGTTAGATTAGATTAGTTTTAGTAGAAAGTAACTTTAGTTATTGATACGATTAAATTATAGATAAGACTAAATTGGAAATGATTTTAGTATTACGTATATTCCAATATATATATTAGAGTCCGGCTACTATGCTATCGATAGCACCAAGCATTTGGTGCTATCAAGTTTTTCACCCTTAGATCAACACCGTTAATCATTAAACCCAAGGGCCCCACTATCATTTCAACCACACATCTTTTAATCTAAGGGTTAAAAACTTAATAGCACCAACGACTTGGTGCTATTAATAGCATTCCAGCCTAGCTCTATATATTATGTTTGATAATAGAGATTAATTTTATTTAATATTATTTTAAAATAAATTGTGCTAATTATAGTGTTTAAAGTTTGTAATAGCATGGTATTACATCAAATGGCAAAATATTAGATATGAGGACACGCTATTTTAGTTTAGTTATGATGAGTTGCGAGAGATTTGTTTAAAGACTACATAAGTTGTACATTCATATCTAGCCACTATGTTTTACGATAAGCAACAACAAGGTGCTTTATGGAAGATTATTCTGTTTTAGGCGATCTCGTCACTTAGGCTGTTATGCAATCTACAATTAAGGGAGCAGAGTGGTTAGACAGGAAACTTGTAAGCGCTTAGTTGGCGTAGGATGTCTTGGTTCTATTAAGAAGGCAGAGTCCCATACAAAGGAACAACAAGAGGAAGGATGAAAGGTGATAATGTGGCTAGCAGGTAGGATGTAGAAGATCGACATACATGTCTCGATTGAAAAAATCGGCAAGATCATTCGCATGCTAGTGACTTCGATTTGATCGAAAGTGCTCAATTCGGGTACACGTGGAGGCAACAAGGCAACCACGTGCAAGTCGTTTTTGGCTAGCAAAGCGACTCCCTGCATAGGCAGGTGATAATTTGATCGCCAGTGACGGCCATATGCTTCTGTTTCTATGGTTATTGTTGGCCCCTAATTGTTTGAACCTTGATGAACATGCAAAGTAGGACTTTTTTTTTTTGCATTTAGCCCATTCAAAATATTTTATTTCATAATTTGACCGTACAAAAATCACAAATATAGATACGACCCTATATTGTACACATAAGCACAACGGTGAGCACAGAAAAATATTTTAAGTGAACATGGTGATTCATTTATCGTGTTCAGATTTAAGTGAGCAAGGTAATTTGTTTATCATGCATTTTTTTATTAAACATGATAAATTATTTAGGGTTAATTTCATACAGTTTCCTGTAAACCTATCGAATAGCAGATATATTCCTACAAAGTTCAGTTTTTCATATTTATCCTTTAAAAGTCTTAAGTTATTCATATATGTCCATACCGTCAGAAAAATGTAGCTAATTATAAGTTAAATAATTAATCTTGGTTAGTTAGTGAGGTAAATTTATCTTTTTACCTTTTTAGATATGTTTGCACTATTCTAACAGCTGGACTTTTGGAGGACATATTTGAAAGGACAAAATTGATATTTTATTCATATTTTGTTAAAAAATAAATAGTGAACTAACGGTGAACAACTTAGGGCTTTTGAAGAAATAAATATAAAAAGTTGAACTTTGTAGGGATATATCTACTATTCGATAGGTTTACAGGGAGTTGTATGAAATTAACCCAACTATTTATCGCATTCCTTCTCATCGACCTTTCAACACCCTCTTTTGACTTTTGCCGATAAGGTCTTTGTGGCCAAATCTTCCACACTTTCGGTGGTGGTTCTTCTCTGTCGACACTTCACTTTCTTCGCAATCAAAGGAGCTAGGGGAGTGCTGCTCCCCTTATCTTATCACGGTTGAAGAACATATCAAAAAATTCAACCGTGCAAGATGAGTCATTCAAGATCGCAGACAAAATGTATTAGGGGGCATTTGGATCGGATTATCTTGGCAGGATTACGGATAATCCTGCCAGGATTACTATGTTTGGGGAATCCTGCCTGTAATCTGTTCGGTAATATAAGATTTCGAAAGGTTGCATCCATTACTGGAAGCGGGTAATGTTGTAGTTAATGTAAAATGACAAGTTTACCCTTGAGTACCCCTAAACCCTAAACAGAAGATCATTCCATCTCCTCTTCTCATGATCGCCACTACCCTCTCTCTCCCGAGACTGCCGTACGGACCTCCCTCTCTCGCCGAAGCAAGCCGCGGCCGCCCTTCTCTCCCTCTCTCGCCCGAGCAAGCCGCGGCCGCCCCTCTCTCCCTCTCTCGCAAAGCCGCGACCGCCCCTCTCTTCCTCAAGCGCCTTCAAACCGTACGGCCCCCCTAGCCCTCTCGCCCTCACGTCATACGCCGTACGGCCCCCCATCGCCCTCATGCAATTTCTGAGATGTTAGGACCTGCTGCAAGTGGCTTTGGGTGGAATGATGTAGAAAAATGTATTACATGTGAGAAGACTGTTTTTGAAGCTTGGGTTAAGGTTGCTTGCTTAAAATTATAAAATAAATATATTATTTTTTAGTTTATATTTTATAATATATTTTTATAAATTTTGTTGTAGAGTCATCCTACTGCTGTAGGGTTGAGAGGCAAACCATTTCCATATTTGGAGCAATCATCGACTATATTTGGAAAAGATCATGCAACTGGTGCTGGCGCAGAATCTGCTGCTGATGCTGCAAGAAACATTGATGAAGAGGAAGAGTTAATGACACATGCATCCACCCAAGATCCTCATGTCGAGATGCTTTTTATGGAACAAAAGTAGTGCTCGAATTAATACTTCGAATGTTGGCACCTCCGCAAAATCGAAAAAGCGAAAGTCACCACTTGGAGAGGATGCGGTCAATGAACAATTTTGTTCAACTTTGCATTCACTGAAAACTTTATTTGCTGATGCCAATCAGCACTTAGGTCGGCTTGCAAATTGCTTTCAGTTCATGGCCAACAATGAGAGCAAGAAAGAGAAGTTGTTCGAAGAGATAGCAAAAATCGAGGGACTTGAGGACAGACAAGTAATGGATGCTACTGAAATTCTAATGGGTGACTCTACAAAATTAGATACATTTTATTGCATGCCCGATCATTATAGAAAGCAATATATTTTTCGTGTGTTGGGTGGACGTGATTGAAGAAATTGTGTTATTTGTGTTGGACTAGTTGGGTTAGACCTTTTTGGATTGTCTTTTTTGGGGACAAGAACTTTTAAACTTTTATAGCGTAAGTGTTTAACTCTGTATTTTTGTATGGTATTATGATGTGTAGAGGTTTCGACTCTATGAAATATTTATTTCATATATTGCTTTGTTTATATTTAACTTGGTAATGCCATTGTTTGATGTTAGACTTGAAAATTATGTATTTGATATTATGCCTTATGTGATGTTAAGTTATTAATTCTCTTTAAATATAGCTTATAATATGAAATTTATTTATTATTTTATGATTTTTTATTATCAAAAGGGTAATTTTGGAAAAGGATATACATTTCTATCAGGATTACTGAGTTTTAAAGGTTGAACCAAACGTAATAATGCTATAAATACTGTAATTTAGCATTACATTACCGGTTTATTCCAAACGCATTAATACAGCATCAGCAGTAATCTCGTTCAGAAATGCAAATGCAACATGTCGGGGTATGTTGAAATACTCAGTAATCTTACATAATCCGATCCAAACGCCCCCTTAGGTTCATCCCATATGTTCTTATATCGTTAATTTTATATTTCATTCGAAATTCAAATTTTCAACCAAATTCCAAAATATCTCTCAAACGTCACCTATATGAATTTTGAATTCAACAAAAATCTCTCAATTCAACAAAAATTCCTTAATAATATTTAAAGATAGATTATATCAAAATATCTCTCAAATGCCATCTATACTCAAATTTGAATTTTGAATTCAACTGAAATCCCTCAATAATATTTTATATCAAAATATCTCTCAAACGCCACCTATACTCAAATTTGAATTTCGATTGATATACTCAAATTTGAATTTTGAATTCAATCGAAATTCCCTATTTGTATTAAAAGATAGAATATCTCAAATTCAAATTTAATTTTGAATTCAGCCGAAATCACTCATCCATCAATTATCTCAAAATATCTTTCAACCGACTTATCCAAACTTATATTCAAAATTCAAATTTCCAACTAAATTTCAAAATATCTCTCAACCGACTTATCCAAACTTCTATTTCATTCGAAATTCAAATCCAACCAAATTTCAAAATATTTTTCAACCGATTTACAAGCTTATCCATATTCTATTTATTTGGAATCCAAGAATCCAAGCAAATTCGCTCGTTAATCTACTCAATTTTGAAATTTAAATTTTGGAATCCAAACATAATCACAACATATTCAATTTTGAAATTTGAACATAACAACATATTCAATTTGAACATAACAATATATTCAATTTTGAAATTTGAATATAACCACATTCCCTCAACATATTAAATTTTGAAATTTGAACACATAACAACATATTCAATTTGAACATAACAATATATTTAATTTTTAAATTTGAATATAACCACATTCCTTCAACATATTGAATTTTGAAATTTGAACATAATCGTTCAAATTTGAAATTTGAACATAATCGTTTAAATTTGAAATTTGAATATATTCAATTTTGAAATTTAAAACTTGAAATTTGAATATAACCACATTCCCTCAACATATTAAATTTTGAAATTTGAACATAACCATTCAATTTTGAAATTTGAACATATTCAATTTTGAATTTTGAAATTTGAATATGTTCAATTTTGAAACTTGAACACTGCTCCACCGTGATAAAATCGTATATGGACTAGTGTTTGAAATGACGCGAGCCTCAGCGCCTCAGGGCAGCTGAGGCGCAGGGCCTTTTCTGAGGCTTGCGCCTAGGCTCAGGCGATGCGTGCCTCACACGCTTCTTGTGATATTTAAGTTTAATAGATCTAGACTCTAGAGTTTAGATGTTCGGATCTTGAATTTTTTTAATTTATTTTTGAAATGTTAGGGGATTAAGTTTTTTTCTAATTTGGACCCTTTCTTTTAAGTTTGAGAATATTTATGTGTTGGATTTTTTTAATTTTTTATAGTTTTTTTATTTTTATATGGCTATTTTAGAATTTTTTATGTAAAATATTAATTTAAACTAGACTTGCTAAGAGTGTTTTATTTTTATTAGAAGTGCCCCTCACCTTTTTAAAACTCGTGCCTTGCGGAGCGCCTTGCGCGTAAATTCCAGAAAGCCTTTACGTCTTTTTGCTCCTCACGCCTTTTCAAACACTGTTATGGAGGAGAGGGAGGATGACGAGGACGATAATAAGGCCATCAAAGGATGGATGGTTGGTCACCGCGGTGTCTAAGGAGACGAGAAAGGAGTGTTAGAGGAGGTGAGGTGCCGGAAGAGAACAGAGAGGGCCGAAGGGGTAGGATTTGGCCACGGAGGAAGACGTCGACGGCGGAGTCAAGGCAGGCAAAGGTCAAGAAAGGGTGTTGAGAGGTTGCTGAAAAAGAACGCAATAAATAATTTACTATATTTAATAGGAAATATTTTTCTAAATACGGTAAATGAATCACCGTGTTCACTAAAATATAAAACACACTACATGAATAATTGTGTTCACTTAAAATATTTTTGTTTTCCAATGTGGCGCCTACGTGTATGATATAGGATCAAATTATAAAATAAAATATTTTGAGTTGGCTAAATGCAAAAAAAGTTAGGCAAAGTCGATTATCTATTTTCAAAAAATTAAGAGCTTATTTGGTATTAAACACTCCCTTCATGTTTTGGCTCGAGACTATTTGATAGGTTCAAGACGTAGACTTAATTAAATAAGAGAATTAAATAACGCCAGTGGTCCTTCTTCGATGCCATGTTAAATTATGTGAAATTGTTGTCTTAAAACCTTCAGCTATTAGGGAACGGTGTTTTTAATATTTTATATTCAACCGCTAGGGCAAAATTATATATAAATATGCTTCTTCTTTTTACAAAACAAACAAAATATTTTCCATCACACTTTCTCGTCATACGTATTTTTTTCCGTAATCCCAAACAGACCCTCAACTAGTGACTACTAATCGCTCTTGGTTGAGTTCTAGGGCCTGTTTTGATGTTGGAATAAGTTATTCTTGGATAATTTATTTGGCATGTAGTTTTTCTTATGCGATAGAAGACAAGAAGTTTGATTTTTGCTCTTTATCATCCGTGATTTAGTAGGACTAGAATAGAACCCGCGCTACGCTGCGATTAATTTTGTAATATAATTTAGTAAAATTATGATTAATCTTAATAATTTTGTTATTAAAAATTAAGTAGAAAATAATACAAAAATTAACGATAAAGTTATGAACAAAATATATTTTATAAATGTAAATTTGTCTTGAAACATTGTGTTTCTATCAGAGGAGAGGAGGATTTTGATGAAAGAGAAAGAGACGGATTTAGAGAGCGGAGGGGAAGAGAGCGATTTAGAGAGAGAGAGAGAGAGGAGGGAAAGAGAGAGGGATTTAGAGAGAGAGTGGGAGGAAGAGAGAATGAAAGGAGAGAAAGAGAGGAGGAAAAGAGAGAGAGAAGCATCTTGAGGAGGCAAGAGAACAATAGGAGCGTGCTAGTGCCACCTAGATAGAAAGCACCGTCAAATTATATATTGTATATGTTAGGATTTGATTAGATTTGTAACTGAATCCTAGTTGGATTAAGATAATATTTAAATCTTAAAGAGATAAGTTTGTTAAGATTTAAATATTAATTAGAATAAAAATCTATTTAGACTAGGATTTGGATAGCTTTTGATGTAAGCTATAAATATATCATATGTGTTATTATTTTAATGTGGTGTTAAGGTGAATATACCCACGGTGGTGGCAATACCCATGGAGGTGGTGGGGGCTAGGATTTAGCCACACCCATGTAGTGGTATCCACACCCACGGTGGTGGTAACACCCAAGGAGATGGTGGGGGCTAGGATTTAGCCACACCCATAGTCTTCTAGGTTTATAGAAGACGAGAGAAGGGAGTCTTCTAGGTTTATAGAAGACGAGAGAAGGGTGAGAGAGTTTCAGGAGGAGGGCTCGGGTTGAACCTACTCTATTGTAGAAGAAAAGAGGAGTCGGTGTAATTCTTTTCTTGGTTAATGAATCTTATTTCACCCGCATATTTTCTGTTTTATTTTTCTTCTCCTTGGTGGTTGTGCTAATTCCAGTTATATTGAGAGGACGGGTTTTTGGTAAAAATTCGATTTGACGTTTCCGCTGCGGAATCCCAACTCTAGGCGGTACCAGAGCGGATTGCGGTATCGAAGTGGGTTGCGGATTCAGAGAATCTGGTACCGGGGCGAGTACCGGATTTTTCCAACAGTATAGATAACATATTTCACCTAGAACGTGATTAATATATTTTGAAAAATTGACTAGAAAGTGAAATATGTTATTTCATTCTAGATGTTTGATTATATTTCTTTTCCACCAAAAACTACATGAAGTAAATCAAAGGTATATTAAGATTAAGATATGGGATAATATCTTATATACCCTTCAATACTTTAGAAATATTTTATTTATCCCTATTTTTTTTTGTTTTAAATATTTCTTTTATATATTCCTCCGTTATTCACAAATACTTATGCTGTTAGTACCCATTAACTTATCTCGAATTAAATTCGAGTTATATTTTTATCCTAGTTAAAAAAAAATTAAAATCCTACTTTGCCCTTAACTTGAGGGTAAATAAGAAAAGTTGGTGACGATAGAAGGGTGTATTTGAAAAAGCAAAAAATTACGCTAAATTACGGAAAACCTTCCTGTAATATCCCGCTTTTTCACTTTGCCCCTCTGTCTTTTAAAAGCCTACATTTTGCCCCCTCGTAATTACCGAAATATGCATTTACCCCCCCCCCCCCCCCTGCCCCCCGCCGTCACCATTCTGTGAGTGAACCGTCAATTTTTTAAAAAAATATTATTTGATATATTCAAAATACCCTTCAAGAATGACAGGAAATAAGCTAAAACTTATTCTCTCTCCAATATAAGTTAAGGGCATTTTCGTCAATTTACCTTCTCCGTTAACGCCGTTGCCCCCTAAAGACAATTCGGTAATTACGATGGGGTAAAATGTAGGCTTTTAAAAGACAGGGAGGCAAAGTAAAAAAGCGGGATATTACAGGAGGGCTTTCTGTAATTTAGCCAAAAAATTAAAATACTTTTATTGCTCCTAACTTAAGGGTAAATAAAAAAAGTTGGTTATGACAGAATGGTATATTTTAAAGGGCAAAATAGTAATTTCATAGAGATAATGACAATTGCAATTTAACTCTAGGGTTATATTTGAAAGAACTTGGAACGTTAAAGAGGTATTTTTAATATTAACTTTCTAAGAGGGGTAAATAAAAAAGTCGAAAATTTTTCAGGGGCATGGAAGCAATTGCCCCTTAAGATATTCATGCATCCAGCAGGGCCTAGAGGTTTTACATATGTAGACAAGGGATGGATATAGACGATAAGAGGCGGATCAAGGATGTAATAAGCTAAGGCTCCGTTTGGTGTTGTTGGAAGATTGCATTACGTGCGGTGAGAAAGTACGATAGAAAAACTCTGTTTGGTGTTGTTTTATGTGCGTAATATCGCGTTCCGCATATTGCAATGAGTCGGTTAATATATTTTCTGTGACTTTATCGGAAAATACAGAAGCATATCTTTATATGCTTTTGCCCAAACTTCATTTTATTTAATAGTGTTACATGGACTCTAATACCAAACAGCCCCTAAGAGAGAATAGGGGCTAATTTCTATTGGCCGTCAATGGTGGCAGATTTGAGTACAGATGCAATCGGGAAAGGGGTGGATCAGGTCCGAAAATACCTAAGGTGTTCGATCGGGATCGAATGCTATGATAGAAAGTGATGCATTAGGGCTCGATGCACCTGGGCATCAAAGGTAATCAAAGCTGAATGCAGTTAGCCAGAGAGCAGAAATCGAGCCCAGATGCAACCTACAAGAAAGGCTGCATCATTTGCTTGCATCGGGGCCATCGGGACCAGATGTTGTGGCGGAGGCAGTTGCCTAAAAGATCTCTAATACAAAAACACAGTGGAATGAAGTTCCTTCAGCTTGAAGAAAGGCTTGATGTTCATGTAAGACAAACTCTCCTGAATTTGGTTTTAAAAAAAAAAAAAAAAACCTTTAATTTATTTACAAAAAATAACGTGCTTGCATGTAGGTGGTTTGCTTCTTGATGTTGTGTTATATGTGAATGAAAATTACTGTAATAGCTCAAGCTTGATGCTCAATTGTTGGACCTCGTCTCACCAAAGTAGTAATCAGCACAAAAGAAGCAAGCTTGTATTGCCTTTTTGTTTAATTCTTTTGGTGAAATCAGTTTATTTGATGTTGCTGTACATGGAGATCTCCAATCTGAGGTGCCAATTGGGCTTATTTGTATTATGGTGGCGTAGTTCGTTAACAATCACAGTGGAAGTATTTGAATTTATGCATATTAGCATGATATTCTTGTTATTTTAGTATTTGACTTTATGCATATTAGCATGATATTCTTTTTATTTTTCTTCTAATTCAGATGAACTGAGCTATTTTTTTTTTTTTTTCCAGCAATTATAGCTTCTTGTAAATGCTCGCGAAAAACAGTTTATTACTGCAGATCTTGTACAGAGTGAACAAGTCTATTTATTCACTGCTTATATTTTAACAGGTGAAGAAGATGATTGTATATGCTGTTGACCATGCTGTGAAGACCTTGCAAGAGTTGTTGCCATCTGCACTGGAAGCAGGAGCAGCTCCTAGAAACTAACCAGCTGGATTTCCTTTGCCATCCAGACGCATACCATGCTTCGCTAATGTTTTTTTCAGAGGAGATTAATGTTTAGGACTATCTCCAACTTCTTACTCTCTTATGGTCGACTATTACATAACAATTTTTTTTTCCCCTTTTCTTTTCGTAATTATGATTTTTTGGTCTGAGCGGTTTTGTAAAAGCAATAACAGACATCAAGAAAGAAATGAGTTGTTTAGCTAGCCCAGTTTTTGCCTCCTTGTCATCAATGATTTGTATTTGGTAACGGATGGTGACTGGATTTAAATATTTTATGGGGTTGATAGATAGAATTCTTTTTATATAAATATTTGTTTTTGTACTTTATACTTGCTGGTGTAGGAGCTTGTTCATTGCGACGGATAAAAATTATAATAAAAGTTTATAGATAAAATAAATAAAAATAAAAATATAAAAGAGTAGAATATAATCACATTTAATTGGTTAATAATATAAAAAATGTATTAGAAGTTTTATGTACAATTTTATATCTTAAAATTATTATTTAGTTTTGTATATATATTAAAATTTACGGAATCATAGAAGTCAGTAAATAGCGAAAAAAAGCGATAATCAAAATAAAAAATTATACATCCTAAAAAGAGTTTCGCAGGAAGGTTAGAGAAAAGCAATCACAATAATTTTTTTTTTTAAAAAAATTGATAAATATTTATATAGGAATAAAAAAAAAGTGAAAAAAAATACGAAACGACGGTAGTAGAAACAGCGACAAAGAATGCTTCAATTCGAAATACGATGAAAATGATTGAAAAAAAAATGAAGAAAATTTTGATCCACGAAAAAAAAGAGAACAACAGATGGAATAATAATAATAATAATAATAATAATAATAATAATAATATATATATATATATATATATATATATATATATATATATATATATATATATATATATATATATATATATATATATAATTTTGTTCCTCGACAAAAATTGACATGTGTCGTATCTATTATAATATATCGTGCCAATAAAATATTAATATAATATAGTTCACGTACTCATGATATAACTCAAAACTCTTTTTTCAAAATAATTTTCTAAATAAATATCAAAAGATTTAAAAAAGATATATAATTGCAATTAGAATAGCTTGTTGTTAAAAAAATATATATTTCATGTCATTATGTGTCGAAACATGCGTATTTTTTGTGACCGATACGTATCGATAAGGACGAAGACAGGAATTTAATTATGGGGGGCTAAAAATATATTATACAAAATATATTAATTTTTAAAAATTATTAATAAAATAAATTATATATAAAAAATTCAAAATATAAAAATATAAAAGACAATTAAAAAAAATTTGCTTTTTAGGTTTAAGCTACCGTCTACCTGAAAAGCCACGTATTGTACTATTGCGGGCCTTGCGGAGGGATAGGAGGCGGCGCAGCAAAGAGCGGGTAGCATTTCTAATGACTTGGCCATCAAGACAACAAGATGATTTTAATAATTTTAAAATATATTAATGGACTTTTTATCTCGATCTTGCACAACAATCAACTAGAATTCCCTTACCTCACAAAATCTTTACTAGAAGTCTATTTATAGAGTAATAATTAGGACTCTCCACAAAGAAGGAAGTAAATGTTGGAATAAATTCTATAATTTGATTTTATTTCTCAATATTTGATTAAATTTATTAAAAGATAAATATTAAATTTATTAACAGATAAATATTAAAATATGAATAAATATAAATCAAAAGATAAAGAATTTCGAGAAATAGCCTGTTGAGGCATGTAATGCACTCTTCTAGAGTAACTTTAGCCCCTCCGCATACGAGTCTCTGATTTAGTTTCTTTAGCGATACAACACTCGGATTATTCCGATCTCCTTGATTGCACGGTCTTATTCCGATCTCCTTGATTGCACGGTCTCAAAAGAGTGCTTGATTGAACGCAATTCGGCTTTCAAAATCTCAACTCAAAATAATATAAAACAAAATAAAAAGATATGTTGATTAGGATTCTTGATATCTTTCAGATCTCATATCATATTTTATATCCTTTATTTATTTTTATAATAAATAGACTGCCTAAAATGACCGCTGAAATTTGTTCTTCTAAAACGGAATACACGATTTAACATATCGTGAGAAAGCGGGATACATTACCCCTTTTTCCGGATAGAGGAGAGAGGAGAGAAAGAAGGAATACGTAGATATTTTTCTCATATTAAATAAATATATTAAATTAAATTTTAAATTAAATTTTTTAGATTAAATTTAAATCTTTTAAATTCACAATAGTAAATATATTTATGGACATTTTTTATATTTGAAATACCCAAAACACCCTCAAATCTCGAAAATATAGTAAAATATCAAATTTGCTTGTTATTCCGTTACCAATTCCTAAGGTTATGTTTGGTTCGGAGATAAAAGAAATTTAGTTATACCGGGGATATTAATCTTTGAGACAAGCATATGACTACTGGCAGGATCAACCAGGTAGCGCGTCCTCCGCGACGCCGGCGCCGCAGCCGGGGCGCACGCCCGCCCGCGGGGGGCGGAAGGGGCCCGACGGCGGGCCGTATAAGTTATGGTATTAGTAGGAACTAGTGTAAATTTCTGTTTTGTTGGGTTTAAGAGTTATACTGGGTATAAAGAAAATTGTGTTTGGTAAGTTAAAGAGGAATAAGAAGAATAAAGAGGACTAAAATTTTAATTTATGATTAAAATTTTACTGATATGATTTTAAATATTTAATTTAAAATATTTTATTAAAAAAATTATTAAAATTTATATTTTACTTATATATAAAAAAATTATTAAAAAAATTTATCATATAATTTATTAAAATTATATGATAAATTTATTAAAAATTAAAGTTAAAAATTTTAAAAGCTATAAAATTTAAAATTTAAAAATTTATAAATGTTAAAAATTTTAATTTTAATTATCTTAAATAATTAGTTAATTATCTAAATACTTAAATAATTAGTTAATAAAATAATTAAATTAATTAAAATATTAAATTAATTAAAGAGTTAAAATAATAATTAAAATTATATTATTAATTTAATTAAACTTATTCTCAAATGGGAACAAGTCTTGTTTCAGAAAAAGACTGAAATAGTAATGCCAGTCTTATACCAGCTTATTCCAGAAAGACGAACACCCCTACTTAATTGCGTTTGAATATAACTGAGGGATAAGTTCTTATCCCCTCTTATTCCGCTCACCAAACGAAGCCTAACAAAAAAAGACTATATATATATATATATATATATATATATATATATATATATATAGAGGCACCACGAGGATAATGAACCATTGGCGCAGAGATTTTTTTTAATTTTTTTTTTTTTTTTCCGGGGGAATCGATCTCAATGGAGTGCTCCTATTGGGCGATTTCAAACTCGTCGATCATTAGATGCGGCCTCTCCTCTTCTCTCCCGGCGACGACGACGACGCTTTGGTGGCGACGGAGGGGCACGCGCAAGCGGCTTCTTAGCTTCCGAACCGTTCGGTGCCAGAAGATGTTCGTTCCGGGTAAATTTTGATGATATACGTTGGCTTCGGATCGATTGATCTCTTTTGATTGTTTCCTTTTTGAGTGTGAAGTACTGCTAATCGGTTGGATGAGTGCGGATAGGTTTCGGGGAGGCTTCTCCAGAGGCGAAGGCAGCTGGCAGCCTCCAAAATTTCTTCACCTACGTCGCCGTGAAGATCGTCCTCGCGCAGCTTGAGGTGGTTGTCTGACTTCGTTTGGATTAGTTTAACGCTATGATTCGTAAATATCGATACTGTTGAGAATCTTTCGTTCGGTACCAGATTCGGTAAACCTACGACTTATTTCTAATCCGTAATTCACTCCGGTATCATTTAGAGTTGAAATTTCGCAACCATATGAATCAACACAAAGAAAAAAAAATCAAAATAGAAAAATATGCCGACGAAATAAGATTCATTAACCAAGAGAAAATTACCGATTTCTCTTCTATAATATAGTAGTTTTAATCCGCCTCTTGTGAATCTCTCTTATTATTTTTTCGTTTTCTATAAATCTATAAAATTTCTCTCTTTGAACGCATGCATTCAAAATTATAAACATCTTAGTCATGCCAAAATTACGGATAAATTACCAATATTTTGGTCATACTATATAAGTGTGGTTAAATTCTAACCTCCCATCATACCACCGTATCATATGGGTGTGATTATGGATGTGATTAAATTATGGCAGAGCAATAGCAGAGCTTGAAACAGAAAGTATTGTATGAATTTTAAACCAGACGATAATAGATTTGAAAAGAATACAATACCAGTTAGTTATCAAGCGGCTTTAGTAGATTGAAGGGGCTTACTTATGGCAGGCTTGTAGTAGATTGAAGGGGCTCAATTATGGCAGTTCTTGGAAGAATCAGAAAGTATCGTATGAATTTTAAACCACACGATAATAGATTTGAATTTTAAACCAGCTGATAATAGATTTGAAGGTAGCGGTGTAAAACGGGTTGGGCGGCTTGTGGGCCGCCTGGTCCGTCATGACTTTGTACTGGGCCGTGGCCCGGCATGATTACTGTAGTACCGTGTCGGGCCGATCCGTTCCGACTATTCGGGCCGTGCTCGGCCATTCCTTCAAGGCCCGTCGGGTCGACCTGGCTCGGCTCGTCGGGCCGAGGTGCAAGTCTGGCCAGCACCCCAAGGCAACTTGTGTTGGGCCTTGGGGTCAACTCATAGGGAGAAGAGCTCTTTGTATGACGGAGATGTGATTTTATTCTAATAGATCAAAATTTTATGATCTATTGGATCAAATTTGTTTTCAATTTTTTTTAAAAAAATAAAAATTTATAAATAATTTTTTTAATTTATTTATAATTATTTATAATTTTTAATTTTTTTTTATCAAAGTATAAAATTAAATACAAATAATTTATTATTTATATTTTTTAAAAATAATTTAAAAATAAAAATTTTAAGAACTCCGAGAAGCACGGCTTGGTCTGGCACGGCCTGTGCCTTTCGGGTCATGCTGGGTAGATGCTTAGGAGCTCTGGCCCAACATGACCCAGTCCGAATTTGAATTCGGACCGGGCCGGGCTGGTCCCTGTCCCATTTCGGCTCAAAAAATGTGAGCTGTGTGGGTCCGACATGGCCCACATTATATCTCTATGTTCAGGTAAAATCAAAACAAAAGAATTATTTCAAAAAAATTGAAATCGAAACAAATGAATTATTTCAAAAAAGTTGGCCGGACATGAGAGAAGCTGCTTATAACACTTGACAAAAAGAGAGATGAGAGCCCACGAAGAAATCAAAAATATTTCTCCAAATATGATAGCAAGCCGAAAAAAAAAAAAAAAAAAAAAAACCTCGTCAAGATTTCGATGAAATAAGAGTCATCCGAACGTCATCCGAATAAGAATGTACAAGTCTGAAATTTAAATTTCAGCCCACGAAGTAGAAAATAGAAATTTTGAAAAAAAAAAATAAATAACGAGAAAAACGGCGCGAGAAATGTAAAAAATCTTAGCGAAAATTGGAGGAAAAGATTTGCAAGATAAGAATAAAATTCAGTAAAATTCAATAAGAAGAAATTAAATTCAGAAAACAAAAATATGATCAAAATCATGAAGTAGATTTGATTCATGAAAAATATGCTGATAATTAAAATGATGCGACTAAGAATGACAAAAAAGTTTACAACGATGATATAAACAAGAAATTTATGTTGATAGCAGGATTTAAAGTGTCGGTACAGGGGTATCGCCTCCTGTCTCGTCTCGAGCGATACCTTTGGGTATCGCTGGAGACATGACGCCCCCTGTCTCGTCTCGAGACATGAGACCCCCTGTCTCGTCTCGAGCGATAGACGATACCCAACAGGATACCGTGCCGAGCGGCACGGCAGTTTTTTTTTTTTTAATTTTTTTAAAAAATTATATATTGTACTGTACATATTTTTTTTTATTTTTTTGTTTTAATCTTTTAAATTATTTTGTTAACTAATTAATTTAGGTTGTTAGTAAATTTGAGTATCTTTAAGAGATTTAGATTATTATTATTTACTAACTAATATAAAAAGTAAAGAGATAGATAAAATGAGAATGTGGTTATAAATTAGAATTTTAAAAGATTTAAGTTGTTATTATTTACTAACTAGTAGCAATCTAAATCTTTTAAAAATTTAGGTTTTATGATTAAAAATATTTTTTTTCTTTTCCTTCTTATATTAGTTAATGAATAATAACAATCTAAATATTTTAAAAATCTAATCGTTACCCACATTCTTATTTTATCTTATCTTATCTTTCTCCAATAAGAACCTAAATTTCTTAAAAATCTGACTCATACCCACATTTTTATTTTATTTACGTATCTCTATGTAATTTTGTTTGTCCTTTTGTATGTGGCGCTGATATGGGAACAAATAAAATTTTGATAATATTATTTCACAAATTATAAAATTTTATAGGGTTATTTTAAAAAAAAAACTCTATTTTACATTATATATATATATAAAAAATATCAATATATTAATTGGTGAGTATAGTAAGCTATATATAACTAATATTTATAATTTTTTGACTAAATATTTTAAAATAATATTATAATAGTTTATTGGTAACAAAAAATAAAATAAAATAAAAACGTGCTAGAGCGTGCCACTGGAAGGTTATGCGTATCCATCGGTACGTAAGTGTGTCACGTGTCGGCACGCCACTTGGAACCTTGGTTGATAGCATAAAGTTAAAAAAAAAAAATTGACTACTTTTTACACACAAAAATATAGAATTAAGAATAAAAATTTTGGTATGGCATCAGATGCACACATTGAAACCAGGAATTCAAAATATCGGAATCCAGACAAAAATTACAAAATCAAAATGCTAAACAGCACGAAGATGAAGATGAAATTTGATTTAAGAGAGAAGGTTGAAAATAGTAATCCAAACTTAATTTAATATTTAGTTAGAGATAGAGTTTATAAATTAAAAATTTATATAATTAGTGTAAGATTTGTAATTATTTAAAAATAAAAATTTGATCTGTCACTTTATGATTCTATGGCTATATATATAGCTAAGTGTTGGTTAATTAGAAATATCAACCACACTATATAGATATTGCAATAAAAAAATGTCCTCAAGAATATAATTGAATATTTTTTTATTAATAATATATTACCTTAGTTTTTTTCTTTCTTCATTTTTTTATATTATTTTATTTTTAAATTTTAAATTTTAAATTATACCATAGGTATTGTTGAAATAAAATTTAAAATTCCAAAATTCTCAATAATTATTTTATTATCAATTTTCAATTCATTTATTAAAATTTATTCTCATTTATTAATTTTAATTTATTCTCATTTATTGTCATTTATTTTTTTTATTTAATTATTCATTTATTTTTTTGATACGGTTCTTTATAGTTTCTCTCCTTAATTAAAAGAAATAGAGCCGTTGCATCACTAATGTTACTGCATGCTCGATCATTATAGAAAGCAATATATTTTTCGTGTATTGGGTGGACGTGGTTGAAGAAATTATGTTATTTGTGTTGTACTAGTTGGGCTAGACTTTTTTGGATTGTCGTTTTTGGGACAAGAACTTTTAAACTTTTATAGTGCAAGTGTTTAAGCCTCTACTTTTGTATGGTATTATGATGTGTAGAGGTTTCGACTCTATGAAATATTTATTCCATATGTTAGAGTATTATGATGTGTAGAGGTTTCGACTCTATGAAATATTTATTCCATATGTTGCTTTGTTTATATTTAACTTGGTAATGCCATTGTTTGATATTAGACTTAAAAATTATGTATTTGATATTATGCCTTATGTGATGTTTAGTTATTAATTCTCTTTAAATATAGCTTCTAACATGAAATTTATTTGTTATTTTATGATTTATTATTATTATTATTATAGTCTATTTTTTATTTATTTTTAACGGTAGAAATTAATTTTTTGCGTTGCAATTTAAATTTTAAGTTTTAGTGGTGTAAAATATAAAAGGGTAATTTTGGAAAAAAATATACATTTCTATCAGGATTACTGAGTTTTAAAGGTTGAACCAAACGTAATAATGCTATAAACACTGTAATTTAGCATTACATTACCCGTTTATTCCAAACGCATTAATGCAGCATCAGCAGGAATCTCGTTCAGAAATGCAACATGTTGGGGTATGTTGAAATACTCAGTAATCTTACCCGATCCAAACGCCCCCTTAGGGTCATCCCATAGGTCATCCCATATGTTCTTATATTGTGAATTTTATATTTCAGTCGAAATTCAAATTTTCAACCAAATTCTAAAATATCTCTCAAACATCACCTATATGAATTTTGAATTCAACAAAAATCTCTCAATTCAATAAAAATTCCTTAATAATATTTAAAGATAGATTATATCAAAATATCTCTCGAATAACATCTATATTCAAATTTGAATTTTAAATTCAACTGAAATTCCTCAATAATATAATATTTTATATCAAAATATTTCTCAAACGCCACCTATACTCAAATTTGAATTTTGAATTCAATCGAAATCCCCTATTTGTATTAAAATATAGAATATCTCAAATCCAAATTTAATTTTGAATTCAGCCGAAATCACTTATCCATCAATTATCTCAAAATATCTTTCAACCGACTTATCCAAACTTATATTCAAAATTCAAATTCCCAACCAAATTTTAAAATATCTGTCAACCGACTTATCCAAACTTTTATTTCATTCGAAATTCAAATCCAACCGAATTTCAAAATATCTTTCAACCGATTTATCCAAGGTTATCCATATTCTATTTATTTGGAATCTAAGAATCCAAGCAAATTCCCTCGTTAATCTACTCAATTTCGAAATTTGAATTTTGGAATCTAAACATAATCATAACATATTCAATTTTGAAATTTGAACATAACAACATATTCAATTTGAACATAACAACATATTCAATTTGAACATAACAATATATTCAATTTTGAAATTTGAATATAACCACATTTCCTCAACATATTAAATTTTAAAATTTGAACACATAACAACATATTCAATTTGAACATAACAATATATTTAATTTTGAAATTTCAATATAACTACATTCCTTCAACATATTGAATTTTAAAATTTGAACATAATCGTTCAAATTTGAAATTTGAATATATTCACTTTTGAAATTTGAAACTTGAAATTTGAATATAACCACATTCCCTCAACATATTAAATTTTGAAATTTGAACATAACCATTCAATTTTGAAATTTGAACATATTCAATTCTGAATTTTGAAATTTTAATATGTTCAATTTGGAAACTTGAAGCCTGCTCCACCGTGATAAAATTGTATATGGACTAGTGTTTGAAATGACGCGAGCCTCAGCGCCTCAGGGCAGCTGAGGCGCAGGGCCTTCTTGAGGCTTGCGCCTAGGCTCAGGCGATGCGTGCCTCACATGCTTCTTGTGATATTTAAGTTTAATAGATCTAGACTCTAGAGTTTAGATGTTTGGATCTTGAATTTTTTTAATTTATTTTTGAAATGTTAAGGGATTAATTTTTTTTTTTCTAATTTGGACCCTTTCTTTTAAGTTTGAGAATATTTATGTGTTGGATTTTTTTTTTTATTTTTTATAGTTTTTTATTTTTATATGGCTATTTTAGAATTTTTTTTATGTAAAATATTAATTTAAACTAGACTTACTAAGAGTGTTTTATTTTTATTAGAAGTGCCCCTCACCTTTTTAAAACTCGTGCCTTGCGGAGTGCCTTGCGCCTAAATTCCAGAAAGCCTTTACGTCTTTTTGCTCCTCACGTCTTTTTTCAAACACTGTTATGGAGGAGAGGGAGGATGACGAGGACGATAATAAGGCCATCAAAGGATGGATGGTTGGTCACCGCGGTGTCGAAGGAGACGAGAAAGGAGTGTTAGTGGAGGTGAGGTGCCGGAAGAAGAACAGAGAGGGCTGCGCCTAAATTCCAGAAAGCCTTTACGTCTTTTTGCTCGTCTTTTTTTCAAACACTGTTATGGAGGAGAGGGAGGATGACGAGGACGATAATAAGGCCATCAAAGGATGGATGGTTGGTCACCGCGGTGTCGAAGGAGACGAGAAAGGAGTGTTAGTGGAGGTGAGGTGCCGGAGGAAAAACAGAGAGGGCCGAAGTGGTAGGATTTGGCCACGGAGGAAGACGTCGACGGCGGAGTCAAGGCAGGCAAAGGTCAAGAAAGGGTGTTGAGAGGTTGCTGAAAAAGAACGCAATAAACAATTTACTATATTTAATAAGAAATATTTTTCTAAATACGGTAAATAAATCACCGTGTTCACTAAAATATAAAACACACTACATGAATAATTGTGTTCACTTAAAATATTTTTGTTTTCCAATGTAGCGCCTACGTGTATAATATAGTATCAAATTATAAAATAAAATATTTTGAGTTGGCTAAATGCAAAAAAAGTTAGGCAAAGTCAATTATCGATTTTCAAAAAATTAAGAGCTTATTTGGTATTAAACACTTCCCTTCATGTTTTGGCTCGAGACTATTTGATAGGTTCAAGACGTAGACTTAATTAAATAAGAGAATTAAATAGTTCATGTTTTGGCTCGAGACTATTTGATAGGTTCAAGACGTAGACTTAATTAAATAAGAGAATTAAATAACGCCAGTGATCATTCTTCGATGTCATGCTAAATTATGTAAAATTGCTAAATTATGTGAAATTGTTGTCTCTAAAACCTTCAGCTATTAGGGAAAGGTGTTTTTAATATTTTATATTCTTTTTACAAAACAAACAAAATAGTTTCCATCACATTTTCTCGTCATACGTATTTTTTTTCTGTAATCCCAAACAGAGCCTCAACTAGTGACTACTAATCGCTCTTGGTTGAGTTCTAGGGCCCTGATTTGATGTTGAAATAAGTTATTCTTGGATAATTTATTTGGCATGTAGTTTTTCTTATGCGATAGAAGACAAGAAGTTTGATTTTTGCTCTTATCATCCGTGATTTAGTAGGACTAGAATAGAACCCGTGCTACGCTGCGATTAATTTTATAATATAATTTAGTAAAATTACGATTAATCTTAATAATTTTGTTATTAAAAATTAAGTAGAAAATAATACAAAAATTAACAATAAAGTTATGAACAAAATATATTTTATAAATGTAAATTTGTCTTGAAACATTGTGTTTCTATCAAAGGAGAGGATTTTGATGAAAGAGAATGAGACGGATTTAGAGAGGGGAGGGGAAGAGAGGGATTTAGAGAGAGAGGGGAGGGAAAGAGAGAGGGATTTAGAGAGAGAGAGTGGCAGGAAGAGAGAATGAAAGGAGAGAAAGAAAGGAGGAAAAGAGAGAGAGAAGCATCTTGAGGAGGCAAGAGAACAACAGGAGCGCGCTAGTGCCACCTATTAGAAGGTGATTAATATAGTTTGAAAAATTGACTAGAAAGTGAAATATGTTATTTCATTCTAGATGTTTGATTACATTTCTTTTCCACCAAAAACTATATGAAGTAAATCTAAGATATATTCAGATTAAGATATGGGACGGCTAGCGGTACGCCCCCGTGCCACGGCATTTCGAACCTTGGTTGATAGCATGAAGTTAAAAAAAAAAATTGACTACTTTTTTCTTCTTTAATGTTACGGAATAAATTTTCATATATCATAATATGGATGAAGAACAAAAAAAAAAAAAAAAAAAAAAACCACACAAAAAATATAGAATTAAAAATAAAAATTTTGGTATGGTATTAAATGAACACATTGAAACCAGAAATTCAAAATATCGGATCCAGACAAAAATTACAAAATCAAAATGCTAAACAGCACGAAGATGAAGATGAAATTTGGATTAAGAGAGAAGGTTGAAAATAGTAATCCAAACTTAATTTAATATTTAGTTAGAGATAGAGTTTATCTAAATTAAAAATTTATATAATTGGTGTAAGATTTGTAATTATTTAAAAATAAAAATTTGATCTGTCACTTTATGATTCTATGGCTATATATAGCTAAGTGTTGGTTAATTAGAAATATAGCTAAGTGTTGGTTAATTAGAAATATCAACCACAGTAGATAGATATTGCAATAAAAAAGTGTCGTCAAGAATATAATTGATTTTTTTTTATTAATAGTGTCGTCAAGAATATAATTGATTTTTTTTTATTAGTAATATGTTAGCTTAGTTAGTTTTTTTTTTTTCTTCATATTTTTTTTATATTATTTTATTTTTAAATTTTAAATTTTAAATTATACCATAAGTATTAGCGTGAATACCGATTTGAACGAATACCATTAAAATAGTTGTCTACGCAATTACATGGAATTTGGATTTTAAGCAGAGCTACAACCCTGAGGCATACGGGGAGTTGATGGAGTTTATCAGCCGTAACTCTTTAAACGACGGAGACTCTTTTTGCAGGAGATTAATGCGCGAATCCCCAAGACACAAAGGTTTAGGTAAATAAGAACTTCACCTCTCTACAATGTTAGAGATACCAAACAAATGTGTAAATCTCTCTCCTCTTCAAAGGCCTGATCGTTTTGTTGCCTAATTTATTTATTTTTATAAATAAAACGAATAACATGTTATTTAATATATATATATATATATATATATATATATATATATATATATATATTATAGTCAATTATTTTAGAATCATTATTATTTTCATGTTTCGTCAATTTTTTAAAAATAATATTAAAAATTTTGTATATTTTTAAATGAAAAGTGTAAGATTACACTCTCTTTTAAAAATGTACAGCTAGTTTTTTTTTTTTTTTTTTTTGGAGACGTGAAACTTTAGTCTTTATTAAATTTTAATTTATTATAATTATTTCTTAAAATATTTTATATTATTGTGATTAAATTTCACAATTTAATTTAGCTTGAATATTAACATTTTACATATATGAATATAAAACACAACCCACTGATCTGTCCTCTTGTTTTTTTTTTTGGGCGTTGGGGGTCGGCGACGTAGCACTACGAATATTGGAGGTAACTATGTAACCAAAATTGAGCCCTTAACCGTTCTAAGTTGCAATTTCGTTATTTTACACATAATTTTCGAATTTTGTCCCAGGTCCGTTCTGCATATACGAAAAGAGATTTTGAATGGGAAAACCTCCAGAAGTTAGCTTTTAAGGTGCGTGGCTTCTTTATTTTGAAAAGCTCCTTTTCATTTTTTTCCTAAGATTTACAATCCATTTGCAGATGATTGATGAATCAAACACTAGGCTTATGAGGGAGTATGTTGTAGAAACCAGTCACTTGGAAAATGATGAGCGATGAGCTCTCATTAGTTATTACTACGAGTAGTAGCATTTGGCCACATGTAAATATGTATACACCACAGCTTTGTAGACACTGATGAGAGCTCAATCACCTGATGCTTATATTTTATGAATAATAATATCTTATACACCTTTTAATACTTCTAAAATATCTTATTTCTCTCTGCATTCTTTTTTTCTTTTGTTTCAAATATATTCTTTATATATTTTTCTGTTAATCAAATAAAAAAAATTAAAATACCTATTTTGTTCCTAACTTGAAGGCAAATAAGAATGATAAATAAAAAATAAAAAATTATAATATTTTTATTATCCGTAACTTAAGCACAAGTAAAAAAAAAAAAATAGTAATAGTCTTCTAAGAATGATAAATAAAAAAATCGAAAAATATTCAGAGATATGCAAACAATTTCCCTTATATTTTATGGATGGGTTTATAATAAGAGATAATATCTTATTTGCCCCTCAAAACTGAGCACATATCTAATTTATCTCTATTTTTAAATTTACTTCTTAGTGTGGCCTGATTAGCTTTGAGGATAATATCTTATAAGAAATGCACTGTTCAACATAGATGATCAGTGTAAAAATGAAGGCCTCCTAGAGGTGATCTTATTCAAAAAATTGTTTGCCGTTCGAAGCATTTTCTATTATTTTCTCTGACAGTAGTTTTCGGAGCTTGCCAAATCAAACGGCGTTACAAGCACAGCTTCACCAAATCCTCATCTCGCAGGCATTGCATTTGATCTTTCTTTATACAACCAAAGATTCCGGATTACATAGTGGTGATATGCTAGCTACTATCTTATTAAGTTTCCCAACGTACACTTGAAGCTAAAACTGTAAATAAATATGGACAGGGAATCCATGTATGTATATATATATATATATATCCAAGAACCTTCTTTCCGCACGCTGCCTCTCTTTTTCACGTATCCTATTGTCATCTTAAAAGAGTCTAGTTAGAAACTAAAAAAGAAAAACAGAATGCAAGAATAGGAGATTACGACAACAAATGCACTCTGATTTAAAATACATAATTGAACAAATCTTGAAAAGTATCAGAGAAGGGAATAGATATTCACAATTTACGTGTCTTTTGGCAATAGTACGGGAGAACAGGCGAAATAAATAAAAAGAATAAAACCCATGAGTATTTATGTGTCTTGAAAATGGGCGACACTAATATTATTCTAACGCATTATCTCAAGCTTGAATATAGACTACACAATTAAGTCAGCATAACATTTACCTCAAGATATTGGCATTAAGTGAGGTGAAGCATGGATACCCCCGGTGCTGAGATAGGACTGAGCATTTTCGTCTATTTCTTCTAACCTGAAATGTGTTAGAGATGTAAGAGAAAGACAAAAGGAATGTTGAAAACTATTAGGATTATGCTAAAAATAGAAGCATACCTGTACACATAATTGACCATAATACCACCACTTTGCTGGATGCCCTTTTCTGATTGATCTGCCATCCAGTTTATCCTCTCAATGATCTACACCCAAAAAAAAAATATCTTGGCATCAGAACTTTTTATGTAATATATGTCTGAAGAAGACAACGGTGCTAGTAGTTACTAGTCTACATCCAACAAATAAAATGGTTTTTCACAAGGGAAAAGCATAAGGACTGATAGAGATCAACATACTAAAGGATCAAGCAACAAAGTCTTGATAGCTCTATATCAGACATATAAATGGAGGATGAAGAGTTTCCGATCACATGTAAAATAAATATATTCTGGATAAAAAACAAAAGTTTGCGATAAAAAATTTGCTAGTTACTACTTGAGAAGCTAAAGATGGAAGCGCACATACTGCTCCATTCTGCAAGTGAAAATTTGCAACAGCATCAAGAGCTTTCCCCCGCTTTTTCTCTTTAAGGAGATACCTGCATATACTCAAGCCAGATAATAAGTACCTATCATTTTGATCATGACTATCCATAAACGATTATGCATATTTTGCAGTAGAGGTCATTTTTAAGTTAAAACATCTTCAGACTGATTGTTTTCTGAATAAAACAGCAAGAGAGCAGTAGTGTCATCATAAGTTGGATATTTGTATATGGTAGTCATTCACGGCCCCCTCCAGTTTGTCAATACCAGTTGCTGATAACAAATTTTCTGGTGTAAATTATCCTAATTGCCTACCTTGCACACAACCGCATTAGAGGAGGTTTTAATGCAGCAGATAAGGGCTCAGACTTGACCCATTCACTTGATTTTAGTAGATAGTGCATTATCTCAATACCACTTTTTCCAGTAACATTTTCCCTGCACAATGGCACTATTAAACAACAAACTGAAAAGAGAAAATCAATATGTTTAAGCAATTATACAGGAATCTAGTTTACTGAATATGTTTCTTAAAAACCCTTCCATATGACTAGCTCATTCATGCATATTATATTGAGAGAAAGAAAGGCATACGTAAATGACTCGAGTATAATCTTTTCTTCATCTTGGAGGAGGAGGCTCTCTTGGAAAGCTGAACCAGATCCTTTTTCCAACAATTTTGCCTCTTCAGTTTCCACCTCTGCCAGCTTTATTTGGGATGCCAACTTGGAAAGAAGCCATTGCATAAACCCAGGGATGGGACTAAGCGTGGCAAATATCTTGACAACAGATTGGACCATTGATTAGATTAAGTTCCAAATACAAATGGGGCAACATGCACCGCTGATACACTAGATAATAGTAAGCATCAAAATCCAAAACGTTGGCAACTTTACCATTTTAATGCTTATATATAGCAGCCTATCTAATTACTTCATCAACTACATGGTTGCTTGAAAGAGTTCAACATCCCATTCATCTCGATAAGAACAAAAATCATTGCAAGTTATTGTATATTTATTCATCTCATTCATGCCACGCTTATGACAGAGGAAGTGACTTGCAAAGAAATTTTGGACTACGAGTTGACATCATCTCGATTCTTGGTAAAAGCTCAGCTCCCGGAAAGGAGCAGTGGTAGCTTTATCAATTAACAGTGGCTCCAAATAACGTACAAGGCAGACCACTAGTGAAAAATCAACTAAAGATGTATTTCATGGTTCCAATGGAAAGGCACGAAACCATGAATTATTATCCCGTCAAAGCATACATATGTATTTCATTGCCTAAATGTGTCAAAAAAGTTTACTTAAAATCAACTAAAGATGAATTAAAATTGTTCGTATGCTGACAACTCACATCAGAAATTAGCAGTAAAGAAAACTCACAGAAGCAAAATTAAAGATATTGGCCTTTAATGATTGAACTCCAAACATGCATGACTATTACAGAGACGAGTGCAGGTACTTACAGCAATAGATGGCAAGTCCTTTCTTAACATGTCAATCACACGCTTCAGGAGAAACTTCCCTAGATTTATTCCTGATAAACCTGGCTGCCAGGTGCTAGAAATCATTATGATGGAAAATACTGTCTGATCATTCATATTAAATAAGTGTCTCAACGCTCCAACCTTTTATGTAGAGAGACTCCAATATTGACATGAACTTCACAAAACAAACACCCAAAGCTGAAGTAAAACTAAAATAACCACTGACGTAAAAGCGGCATAAGAACGTATTTTGAGCTTATAGATATTTCCAGAAAAAGCAATTGATCTTCATATGTTGCTTCCATTTGAATTTAGGATACAGAAAATTGAACATACAATGTCAACATTCTTTTCTAAATGCTAACTAGTATATAGAATTCACTAATCAAATATATATAGCATTAGGACTTCTCTAAGCCCATAGAAGTAGATTACAAACTGAGGGGTAAATCAGCCATTATTAGCAATATATGCACAATTCCCAATAGATAGGTTGTCATCTTCTTTCAGTTGAATCTAGTATATTACAGAAACTAGAAAAAAGACTTCTGAAACATTGGCAAAAGTTAAATTATTCACTTACTTGAGTCGACGAAATCGAGTAGAATAATGCACATCTGGCTTCGCATTCAGGAATAGGTGGATCATCCCATAGAACCTCCTGATCTCATCAAACAAGAAATATGAAACAACCAAATAAGATGCGAAAAGTAAAAAAATAGATACATTTAAAAAGAGATACACAATGAGGTGCTAACCTGAATTGAGGAGGCAACATCCTTCAAAAGTGCAACTTCAATGAAAATTAGTGGCTCACCTAATTGAGCACTTGAAAATATACCATCAACAAAGATTAAATGATAAATGGCATCAAGCAGATGATAGATATTCTCTATATTATACAGCATGTCTAAATCCCCCCAAAATTTTGTCAATTTTAACTTTTGAAGCATGATATATAGATTTTCAGGAAGCGACACATATAGATTTTCGTCCTGAGTAAAGAAAAGAATAACAGACATTAGATGACACCAATACGCATTGAACAATCAGGCAATGCAACAAGAATCAGGTTCAAAACACATCACTATCTCCTGGTGAAAAGATAATTTAATAAAGCACAATTGGGAACAGATGATTAATGAGGAAGTTATCACCAACTTCAATTAATTTCAGCCCTTAGAAACCCAACAACCTAAGCATATACATGCAATTTGCCCACACAGATGTCTACTGCTATTGTGCACAGATTTTGATAAATATACTCACCAAACAAGCTAGCTTCAGTATCGAAGCAAATATAAAGCACATGAGTATAAAAGGACTGTAAATGAGAAATGTGCAAATGAATGGAGCCAGTGATGAGATTTAATAAGTAGCCAGGTATCATAAGGATGACAAGCATGATTAAAGTATCACCGGCTGCCTGAAGTGACATATTTTGGGCAAGCTAACCTGGGATTGCTGGATGGAAATATCCAAAGCAACGACGACCAACACTCAGCCTTCTCTTCAGGTCTATTAGGTTTCTTATTGGGTGGACAGCCTAAAAGGAAAACAAAATCATGGAAAAACTTCTCAAGCTTTATCAAAAGGAAATTAAATTCATAGATAAGAAAGGGGTATACCTCTTACCTCATATGCTACAATCTTCTCTAGCAATGATGCAGAGTCATCCCAAGTTATCTGATGAAGCTCCAAAGCTGCTGGACTAAGCCATGTTATGAGCTTTTCCTTCAAATATGAATCCAATGCACGCAAAGATGGCAAATTTTCCTCCCTCAAAAACAAAATAGAAGAGAGAAGAGATTTTATTGACCGCCAAAGAATTATTTAAATCTTAAAAAAAAGATTAGCTATAAGTTACAAACAGATTGTGGCTTTGCTCATTGTTTGCTATTTTAGTCCATCTCTTACTATTGACCAATTTAACTGCATTGCAGATTCCCAGCATAGGATATGAATACCTCCATTTTTTCAGTCAAAAAGATCACCTAATCCAGTATATGATGAAAGTACGTTTCTTATTCAGCAAATCGAGATGAAGCTCATCCAAAACGACTAACCAAATATTTCTCATCGGGTTCATTAATCAACTGAAGAGCCCGTGTTCTTTGCCATGCACACGAATGCCTTATCAGCATATACAAAATACAAATAAAAAACACAATCTGATTCTAAGGAACAAAAGTCCCACAACCGAGACGATTCAATCACGTCAACCCGATTTAATCACCAGTTTAACAACATGAGACATAAGCTAGCGATGCTATTGGAGTATACTTATCTATTTAATCATATGTGTAGAGTATGCTTCACTTGTTGCTCACAGGGGCGCAAATACAAACCTGTGCAAATACTTCACTCATTTGCAAACTGTTAAACGCGAAAGGGGCATAGAATCTTACCCCAAGAAAACAAGGAGATCGGCACGAAGAACTGCCAACAGTTTTAATCCTCCAGGGTGCGCATTCAATCTCTCAAAGAACTCCGCATACATCGGCTTCAGAGCGTCTCGAAGGTTCCGCTCCATCCTATAAAACTTAGAGAGCGCGCCGTCATTATCAAGTCCACTGAACTGTTGATCATCCGTTGCTGATCAAGAACATGAACACCAATCAACAAGGCACAGCATTGTCACATTAATTAACCCCTTGAGGAGACGACGATGTAAATAATCGCCATACCACCGTGCGAAAGCTCGACGCTAAGATACTGACGCATCAGTTCGCGAACTCGCGCCCTATTCACATCATAATCCCTGGATAGCGCGAGAAGCAGCTCCCGACGATCTTCTTGGAAAAGCATTAGATAACCCTACAATTATATTATTGCCTTCATCTTCAAGGTAAATTTTTTCCGAATTACTTAATTTACAACCTAAATCGTTCGAATTGGAACGAAAAAATAACCTGCGAGAATTCCTCAAGATTTGCATCGGCAGGGTCTCTACTACCCGTTGGGATGCAGATCGAAGCATGCATCCACTCCTTCACATCCTTCGCCGAGATTCTAATCGGAAAACATCAAACGACAAAAATTTAAAAATAAAGCCGAAAAATATCAAAAAAAAAATACAAGAAATCGAGAAGAGGAGAAACCCATTTGAATCGGCGAGATTAGAAGAGTGAGATTGATCCTGGATTCGAGAAAAGGGGGAAAGTAAATGATGAAATTAGAGATGGAAAAGATCAAACTCCTTGTATTTGTTGAGATTGGGGGAGGGATTCTACGCTTACTCTGGGAGGATTGGGGGAGGATCGGGAGATTTGTTGGGGACAATGACCGTGGGGTTCGTTGGGAGCGCCCCGCATTCGCGCTCTCATCAGTATCGCGAGGCTCTTCTTGCTCATTCCTTCGCCGCACCTACTAATAAAAGGGGATCAAATAGATATATATATACAGGTTTATTAAGTTCTTGTGCAACGGTAATGTAGCTACTAGAAAGTAGAAGAGCATATCAAAACTACAGTTTTTTTTTTTTTTTTTTTTTTTTTTTTTTTTTTTTTTTTTATTATTATTATTATTATTATTATTTTAAGAAACGGATAGTATATTATTATTTTTTAAAAAAAAAAAAAATTTACAAAACGAAAGTAAAATAAAATTCTTAAAAAATTCATTACAAAGATTTTATTTATTTATTTATTTTTTTTTTAAAAAAAGAAGATAACTTGCTACTGTTTTGCTCATTATAAAAATATATTAATAATAATAATTCTGCATTAAAACTCTTGCGTATTTCTCACGTTTTGAAATAAAATAATATATTACTTAAATTTACTATAATATTTTTGTCTTAACTTAGTTGATTGCATACTTTTGAAGATAATAATAATTTGACAGATAATTTAAATTGATTTTTCTTTTGATTATTCAAAAAGTGTATATAATTTTTGCTGTATTATCTAAAGAATTTTCATTTGGAATCAAAACAATAATTTTTTTTAATAAATGATAAAAGGGTTAATTGCATACATGTCCCTCCAAATATGTCGAATTGCAAATATATTCCTGTAAAATTCAACTTTTCATATTTATCCCTTCAAAAATCCAAAGTTCTTCAAATATGCCTCTCTGGTTAATCCCCGTTTGGAATCTGTTTATTTTTTAACAGATTCGATGTGAAATTATTTTTTTGCCCCCTTACAAATATATCCCTCTAAAAATAATATCATTATACTTATTACAAATAAATATATAATATGGAAAGGGTAAATATGTAAATTCATTTTTTAATCTAATCAAGGTTAAGCATTTAACCTAGGGTTAAATCAACTTTTCTAACAGAGATGGACGGTAGGGGCATATTTGAATAACGGTAGATTTTTTAAGGAATAAATATGAAAAGTTGAATTTTGCAGAAATATATTTACAATTCGATATATTTGTAGGGACATATATGTAATTAATCCATGATAAAAATATGCATCCAAATCGGAGATTAAACTGATCGCATATATGTAAAGTACATTGTTGTAGGTTATAGCTCACAAGACATATATAGTTGTAGGTTATTAGCTGATCTTGCTTCCTATAATCAAAAAATTGGTAGGTATTGTTATTTTCACTATTTATTTCTATTCAACAGGACAAAGTGATTTTCAAAAAAAAAAACGGAGGGAGGGTCAAAGCGACAAACATAAGTTAAAAATATTTTAACAAAAGAGTTTGTGTTGGATTTTATATGTTTTTTTTTTTTTTTTTTTGGTGATTTTAAACTTGTAGTTTTTGATCTTTGAGTTTTTCTAGGCGGCCCAATATCAATGGGCTTTGTCTGGGAGTCCAAACTGATTTTTTCTCTACATGTGATATTTAGTACCACATCGAAAACTCATCACATGTAGAGTGGGTATATTAATTTCCTCACTTGCACATGTATAGGTTAGGAAGTGAGAGCAAGGCTTCTCCAATACACACATGGGCCGGGCCGGGCTACGCGCGATCTTGACTTGGCCTATTTGATTTTTGTTTTTTGCATTTAAAGCATTCTTGGGAACTTACTTCTTGGATTACCCAAGAGCCTTCTTTGGGAAGGGGCTTGTGGGCTACCCTGTTGGGCTTTATATATACATAGAGAACTTGTGAGCTAAGAAGAATTTATACATTGCTATTTTGCTAGATCTCTGAAAGACGTTGGGTTTGCTACACACTATCCCGGAATCGTTGCCGACGGGGTGGACAGTGGTCGTTGTATCGTTAGGGGTGATTGCCGGAGCCTCGCACGTGGAGTGGCAATCTCGCTTCTAGGACAGTGCTTACGCACGCCTCGACATTTACAGGCTTCATCTAAACTTTGCTAAATAGTATTTCAACTCAATGAACTGGACAAAATCATCTCCCCCGAGCAGTCAGCCTTTGTTAAGGGTAGATTTATCCTCGATTCTTTCGTCACAGCTAGCGAGCTAATCAACTGGGGCGTCTGCAAGGGCGTTTGCTACACACCATCCCGGAATCGTTGCCGACGGGGTGGACAGTGGTCGTTGTATCGTTAGGGGTGATTGCCGGAGCCTCGCACGTGGAGTGGCAATCTCGCTTTTAGGACAGTGCTTACGCACGCCTCGACATTTACAGGCTTCATCTAAACTTTGCTAAATAGTATTTCAACTCAATGAACTGGACAAAATCATCTCCCCCGAGCAGCCAGCCTTTGTTAAGGGTAGATTTATCCTCGATTCTTTCGTCACAGCTAGCGAGCTAATCAACTGGGGCGTCTGCAAGCACATCAACTGTGTTGCCGTTAAGGCGGACTTTGAAAAGGCCTTCGATAAAGTGAGTTAGGGCTTTCTCAAACATACTCTCCAACGCCTCGGCGCAAACCAAAAATGGTGTGGGTGGATCGACCAGTGTATCTCTAACGGTAAGGTCGTCATTCTTGTCAACGGCAACCCCACAAAATGGTTCAAAATGAAGCGGGGCCTCCGCCAGGGAGACCCCCTTTCACCCTTCCTCTACTTGCTGGTGGCAGAAGGTCTGGCGCGCATGACACACAGAGCCGTCCAAAATAACCTGCTCACTGGAGTTGGACCACTAAGGGACGCGAAAACCTCCCTCATTCAATTTGCGGACGATGCAATCTTCTTTTGCGAGGCAAAAGCCAGACAAATCCGCAACCTCCGCTTCATATGGCAGATCTTCGAGTGGGCCTCTGGACTCAAAATCAACAGGACCAAGTCGAAACTTTTCTATTTGGGCAGCAAAAACAACACTGGCGAGAGGCTTGCGTCGATCCTAAATTGTAAGCTGGGCTCATTCCCGATCAAATACCTTGGTCTACCGCTGAAGAAGGGCAGCATCCCCAAGGAAGATTGGCAACACATCATCTCCAGGATCGAACAAAGAATTGCCGGGTGGCAAGCCAAGTTGCTCTCACAAGGGGGAAGGCTTACCCTTGTTAACTCTGTGCTCTCGAATTTACCCCTCTACTACTTCTCAGTCTTCAGAGCACTTGTCTGGGTCCTTAGAAGAATTGATTCGCTTCGGAGAGCCTTCTTCTGGAAAGGCCAAAGCTCCGCGTCAGGGGGCAACTGCCTGGTTAGCTGGAAAACGGTCTGCAGAAACAAAAGGGACGGGGGCTTAGGTGTCATGAACCTGGAGAGCATGAACACCGCATTACTGGCGAAGTGGTGGTGGAGATTCCTCCCAGCAGAAGCGATCCCTTGGGGACCTCTCATCAAGGGTCTTTATTACCAACGGAGAAGACCCCTGAACGAAGGACCATCGTTCAAACCCTACTCTCACTGGTGGAGAAGTGTGCTCGGCACGAGGGAACTCTTCAAGTGCAGCACGACCCACTCGGTGGGAGATGGAGTCTTGACAGGTTTCTGGTCTGGAACTCGCCTCTTTCGACTTAGTTCCCACGCATCTACGATTTGGCTTGCAACAAAAATCTCCGGGTGAATGATTGCTTTGGACGGAATGGATGGAACTGGACGAAAATCCTGGAGGGCATAGGGGATGGCCCCACAGGCCGCGAGGATGTCATCCGGGACTTGAAGGCGACCACATCTAACCTGACCCTAACAAACAGCAAAGATGTATTCCTCTGGCGCTGGACCAACTCTAGACTCTTCTCGGTCAAATCTTTGTACCGCTTCTTACAAGATAGCGGGGAAGTCGACGACCGCTTCAACGAACTATGGAGCATCAAACTACCGTTGAAAGTTAAAATTTTCGTCTGGCTAGTCCTTCGAAAGAGGGTTCTGACTAGGGACAACCTACAGAAAAGGAACTGGAGCGGGCCAAGCTGCTGTGCCATCTGCCTAGGCCCCGAGGAAACACCAGATCACCTATTCGTCTCCTGCACCTGTGCTAAATCATTGCTGGAGGCCCTGCTGCCCAATAAATCTGAGATCCGAAACTGCCCTTCCGTCGACAGGTTGTGAGAGGCGAGCTCTCACAAGAGGGGGGCCTGGGGCAGAAGGACCCTAACCACCATCGTAACCACCTGGTGGATGGTTTGGTTGGAAAGAAACAGAAAGATCTTCGATAATAAGAATCGTACCCAATGTGCTATCCTCGCCGAAATCAGACTTCACCGCTCATACTGGACTAGGTTCTGCGCCTAGGCTCACCCTTTTTTTTTTTTTTTTTTTTTTTTTTTTTTTTTTTTTTTTTTTTTTTTTTTTTCGGGCCCGGCTGCTCAGCTGCAGATACCAGATGCCCTGTAGTTTAATTCATCTCCGTCTTGAATGAAGCGGCAGCATGCTGCCTTTCTCTCAAAAAAAAGTATTTCAAGTTTAAATTAAATTTTAATTATTTAAAAGAATTAATTTGAAAAGATAAATTTTTTTAACAGTTTGGTGGTTGATACTCGAGGCTCGAGTTCGAAGTCTATTTTTTTTTCATATTTTCAGCCAAATTTATTTTAAAAATAAACGAAATCAGTAACATACTACATTTTTCTCTCTTAAAAAAAATAAAAAAACAAAAAAAAAAAAAAAAAACAAAAGAATAATTAAACTAATCCTTCCGCCCTCCTTGTACTGTAGTAGTAAAAACTATAAAGGTATAACAATTGAATGCTAAATGCCACAATTTGTAGTTATACAATAAAATTTTGGTAATCAATGTAAATTTGTAAAAACAAATTAAACTCCTTTTTCTTTTTTTTCTTCTTCAAAAGCTTTTCTATTTACAATTTCCGTGAAGCCGAAGAAGTAGGAGAAGATACTTGTTGAATCTCCTGACTTGCCAACCAAGTCGAAGAAGTCTGAGAAGACATTTGACGAATCTTTTGACTCGCCAACGAACCTGAAGAAGTTGGAGTCGACACCCGCTGAATCTCTTGACTCGCCAGCCGATGCAACTTTGCAAACACTCCGACCATGGGCGCAGTGTTGTACGTGCATGCCTCGGTCTGCATGAAGTTGCCGCGTTCGTCTCTAAACCGGTCTCGTCGATTTGGCCCGCCAACAATCGCACCAACTAACACATTCGGGTTGGATCCCTGCCGACCGAACCAATCATCGTACCCTTGGGTGCACCCAATGAACCCTTTGTTCTCCTTATAAGACACAATCGAGGCCCCTCGGTGGTGCACATTTGTTGGATACTTCCGACCGTAGCCAACCAAGTAGCTGAGGCCCATTGGGTTCGAGCCCAACATGTAGTCGGCTTGCGATTTGGCTAGGACCAGAAGCTCTGTGGGTGTCACGGGTCCGTCGGGGCATTGCAGCTCCTGCCGAGCATTGGCTAGGTAGTCGGAGAAGATCGAGAGGAGGAAGGAGGCGCTCGACACGTACTGCAGGTTGTTCCACTGACGGATGAAGAGCATGCCGCCAAGGCTGCGGTCGACATTGCGACCGTTGTTCTTGCCGAGGCACGCGCATATGTAATAGTCAGCCTTTTCTTTGTATTGCTCCAATGTGGACTTATGCTTCCCTGAGTGTTCTCCTTTCAGTAAGAGCTGGAATTGAAGTTCAAGCAAAAGGAATTAGTGGATTTAGTTGCAATCAACAATCAAAGTCATTACTACTAGCTTGGTGCCCTACAAAGGGATGTGACTGCTGAGTTATTCTACTAAATGGAAGGAAGGTTAGTAATTATATAATTAGCAAGTTTTGAACCCCTTTCTAGCTATATATCCTTTGTATTCAAAGCAAATTAATAGTAACACAACATGACACAGCAAACGTCTCTATCCTCATCCTACATTTCTTTTCTTTGTTTCTGTTACATTTTGTACATATGGAATTATCATGTGCCCATTCTATTTTTTGACTATGCCTTTTGCAATAATAATAATAATACTAGTAATAATAATAATAGTGAATTAACTATATATATACTAATCAGCCGTCCCTAGTGCAAGTGGCAAAGAGCTTGGTGGTTGATATCCGAGACCCGAGTTCGAAGCCTAATTGCTTTACATTTTTAGCTAAGTTTATTTAAAAAATAAACGAAGCGAGTAGCATACTACCTTTCTCTCAAAAAAAAAAAACTATATACATACTACAATATATTTATTGTTATGAGAAGTGAAAAGGATGTGTCAGCACTGGAGGGGTGAATCCTGCAACCTTTGAAGGGTCACAACTAAAGCCAACTAAAGATGGCTTCACTCTTTTTTGTCCTTTTTTTCTTTTAATTCCTAGCGTTGGTGGCTTGTGATATAAGAAGCATTTGTGGCCAATTTTTACTTCTGCTTTTAATTATAGCCAACAATAGTTCAATATTTTTTAAAAAATAATTATGACTAAAATTAAAATGAGTTTCGGAGTCCTATAAGCAAAAATTCTAAGTTGAATCTCAAACTTTGCAATAAAAAGAGGTCACTTGAGAGATATTAATAGAGTATTTCAGAAAAACACTACTCAAATAATAATTTATATATTAACAACTTTACTGCACGTCCTAAGATTAGAACCATTTTTTTGTTGATGGTAGGAATTAAGATATCTATCGAACTGGAAAATTAAGCAAGACAATGGATTTTTTTTTTTAATAGAACAAAAAGATTCAATTCAAATGCATATATACTATATTAAAAGCCAGATAGTTTCAAGAAAAAGAAACATATCATTTTTTTTTTCTAGGACTACAAATTTTTTTAAGTCCTTCTATTGTAGAACTTTTTGGTTTGGTTATATGTGGAACGAGCAACAGGGAGAGCAAATACCAATTTTTGTTCCTAATAGTACAGCTGTTGTGATAGTGAAATAAAATTGTACTAATTTTTGTATTTAGGGACCTGTTAAAATGTATTGGTTGATAAGCAGAGAAAAGGCATGCTCACACACATTGATGTTTCACATCAAGTTTATTTCAAGGGAGCTTTTCTTTTGGCCAAAGTTCAACACCTAGGTAAACTATAGGAAATGAATTGGCTTATTAAGTATCTTATCTTTTATTAATATGCTATCTATCAAAAATATTTCATTTCATATTCACATCTACAAAAGTCTCCAGAGGGCTGGCATGCACTATCTATGGACCCACCATCCTAATTCCCATTCTTTAGATTGGTAAATTTGAATTAAGAAATTTCAAAAAAAAAAGAAAAACAAATATGGTAATGTTTTGGGCACTTTTTATATATATAGCTTATAAAATGTAGCTTACCATACTAGAGGTATGTGTTTTAAAATACGCATGTGAATCAATTCGTATGTATCATTATTTATAAATACATACGAATTTAAATATTAGAAGCATAGAAATTAGTAGTCAGCGCTTTAGATATAATCTTGTAAAGAAGAATTTAATATTTTTCATTCAAATAGATGATATTTATTTTTCGCTAAAAATAAATAGATTTTAATTTTGATAATGTAAAATAAATTATGAGTTCCAACATAGAGTGCGCACACATGGATAAGGATGTATTGGGGCCGTGCAACCTCTCTTTACCAAATTTGATGTCGATTCATCATCATTGGTGTCCTAAACTCTGTGTGGAGCATATCATAATGCTTGTGCCATTTTCGCCATGTACCTCTATATGTAATGTAAACCTACCCAACTAATCTTTTATTATGGAAAATGCTTTGAATTTGCAATAATTTTTTTTTTTTCATAAAATTAGAGTTGTGTTAAGAAATTTATATTATATTTGAGACCGCGTATATAAATTCATCATATAATAGTGCTCGAATCTTTTTCGTCTTTTATTGGGGGATCTAGTATAATAAATTTTAAATATCTTTTCCAGTTAAAGAGGGGGGGGATGTGAAATGTGTCGTTTGTTAGTTACCTCTGCAGCCAATATCTGGAGGCCTGCATATTTCACGTCCCAGCTGAACTCAGTGATGGCCCAGCCGATTCCGCCGAAGTCGTCGGCGTTGTCGACCGCATATGCCAAATACTCCTCCCGTCCCGTCGCCCGGTGCAGCCACAGCGCCGCCCACAGCAGCTCGTCCATGTACCCGCTCACCGACGCATAGTAACTCCGCACCGCCTCGACGCTCCGGTCGTATTTTCCCCTGTACTTGTCTCCGAACTCGAACAACTGCATATATGTGGATACGTACATTTCATAAACTCTACCGTATTTATACAGTACCAAAATGTACAAATATCCTGATTGAATACATGTACACTAAATCATTTAGTGACTCATTTATTATAGTTAACTGTTTTGTCGGTACTAACTCCGTTTCAATATAAGAAGCTTCCAAATATCAAAAATAAATCTTTAATTCAAAATACACGTAGTTACAAAAGAAGAATCGTGACTTCTCTTATGTCATTTTGAATGGGGGTCATTAACAAAAGTAGGGATCCGTACAGGGATAGACGAAATAGAGGAGATAGTAAGTATGGCAATTTAAGTTGCGAAATAGTAAAGTACAAATTAGTTAGATTTTATTACTATTTTTACCTGCTGGGCATGGTGCAGCAGGAGGTGTGAGTAATGCGGGTTTGATTTCTTGAACACGATAGAGGCGGCCGCCATCGCTGCCGCGGTCTCACCTGCGAGGTCCGAACCTGGATTTTCCTCGTCGATCTTGAACGCTTGCCGCGACGTCGTCATGTCCTCGGGCCTTTGCCAACAGTAGTGATCCGTGTCGCCGTCTCCCACCTACACAAAATATGCACAAACATACACATTGAAGCGATTCAGAGGCCACGGTGTTCACGAATATGAATTCAGAATTTTCTGCTCTGATATATATATATAAACCTCGGCCCAGAGGACGTGAGGATGAGTGTGAGCTTTGATGAAGTAATCAGTGCCCCACTTGATGGCCTCCAACACGTGCTGGTACTCGTCCGCAGCCGCGATGTCATCGCCGTACTCGATTGCGCTCCACGACAGCATCGTGACTGTGAAGGCCATCGGCAGGCCGAACTTCACGTGGTCGCCTGCGTCGTAATACCCTCCGACCAAATCGACCTACAAAATGTTTGTCTAGTTTGATTTAGAAAAGAAGGAACTATTCATACTCTTTCACCAATCATCAAATTCTGATAGAAAATGATTCAGGAGTAGTCTTTGTAATCATAGCCGTACAGAGGTGAAGGATTAGGACTAGTAATTACTCCTTGTTGGAGGCCGTCGGTGAGCCCAGAATGGTCGCGCCACGTGATGCGCTGGTTATGCGGGAGGCGGCCAGAGCGCTGGGACTCGAAGTAGAGAAGACTCTTCGAAAGCGCATCCTTGTAATCGAATTCCACGGCGCTGGTACTTGACACAATTGATGAAAATATCGCGAAGATTAAAACAACCTTCAATAACAAAGAACTCCTACAACACCAACTTCCTCTCCCCTGCTCTCCTCTCATTTCGCAACGCCGCAGCAGCAGCGGCCGCGTCGAGTGCCAAAAGAAGTGCTTTCACGAATCCGTCCAAGCTCAAATGCATGTGGGTGTGTTTCGCCTGGTGGGAAACAGAGGGAGAGAGAGAGAGGAGAGACACAGCTGTCTCTTTAGCTCCCCCTTTTGCTCTAATCTCAATCTCTCCCTCCCTCGTAAGTAGTACAAGGTTATTCGCTTGTTGTTGAAGAGAGCCTTAATACATCTTATTGGATTGGATTGGATTGGTGGATTAAGTATCTGCTCCGGAGCTTGTCACAGACGCAGGAACCCCTCCGTTCAAAATTGAAACTGTCGTATGAACTCAAGAATTAAACCAAATAAGAAAAGAATAAAGTAAGAAGCGTCAAATGCGGACACGCCTGGAATTTGTTAGAGATTTGACCCCGCGTTGTGTGGTCGATGGTGACAGTTGAGCCGACCCAGTTCGACAATTTCCTCACGACTCCGATCGACGGAGCGGTCAATACGGCTCATACCAAACCCAAAATCCATTCTACGCGACTAATCATTTTGCTACCATATGACGAGCCACTATTTTGAATCAATAATGTAGCTAATAAGGGGGTGAAACGTAATTACGACCCCACAAGAGATATTAAAGGTGGAAAAAATATATATATATATATAAAAGCTAATTATGGCGCTATAAGTTGTCTAAACAGCTGCTTTTTGAAAAGAAAGCAGGGAAAGTAGAGGAACAGCTAACAGTATGTGACAAGCAATTATTGAAATGTCGAAATCGGAATGAACTAACGAACCACCAACGTAAATATGGAAGAGTGAGTGCTGGGACTTGGACAAAGTAGTCACTATAATGTCCAGATCAAGGTGAACTAATGAACTACCCATGCAAAAAAACATGTAGCTTAACTTTATTTTTTTTTTTTTTCTTTTTCTTTTTTTAAGACGAAAATAGTGTGCTAATACTTTATTCAATTAAAAAATAAATTAGACTATAATGTGAGGGTAGTCAGGTCTCAACGGCAGAAACAAAAAAAAAAAAAAAAAAAAAAAAAAAAAAAAAAAAAGAAAGAGGAGCCGCATTCTCGAAAGGCTAGTTACGATTAAATCGAACCCAACTCTCACAGGGCAAGCAAATCTCACTCGCTTGGTGACCTATCGGATGCTTCCAATGTTCAAAATTTTGTCTATTCCGTTCCAACCAGATAGTCCACCATGCAGTGGCGATCGTCCCTAGCTAACTCCCAACCCCTATTGCTCCTCATTTTAGTTTGCTTTTATTTCATAGCTGTCAAACAGACGCACAAGAGAGTACTTATATTTTATTTGGCAGTAATGCTTCTAATAAAATTTTGATACAATTAAGGACAACTTATGAAGAGATGATATACCATTTTTATCGCATGAGAACATAACATGCAATTTTTCGCGCTCTTCCATTTCGTTTTTAGGAGGTTGTCCACTGTAAGCATTCTTGACTTTCATGAATAATCTAATCTTCCATAATTGAATGAAGCACCCATCTTTCACATTGAGCTTAATTTATTTCATCCATATTTTACTGTTTGAATTAGCTCGTCACCCTTTACAAAAAAAAAATTAATTAATATATGAAATGGTAGCATTATACAGAGTTAATAATAAATAAAAAATAATTTAAAACTTTTATTCTGGCAAAAATTAAAATAAACTAACGAGCATCAAAAGATTAGTGGATGATAGCAAAAGCTTTTGAGGCGACAATTAAAGTCGAATAGTTGCTTTCCCTGCTAATTCTTTGGTTATGAATGGACTATTTGAAAGAAAAGAGTGAGAAGAGGACACAAGTTGGCGTTGCTCCCTGTAGGATCTGATGCTCTCTTTTGTTTAATTAGCTCCACTGTCACAGTCCCTAACTGCCTACTGTTGATAAGTATTACATTATCTGGATAATAAACCATCTCACATATATACATGTCAAATTAGAAACTAACTAATTAATTAATTGAAAAAACTTTTAGAATGTGGTGGAGTCAACGTGTATTATTTTTTGTAGTTAATCACACTTCTAATAAATTTGTCGTAGGTGATAGCAACTTTTAAATAGCCACCATATTAGAACAGCGATATGAGCAAATCTATCCGCCAAAAATAAATTTCGTGACGAATGATTTATCACATTAATTTTCATATGTTTTGATTAGGAATTTTATAGTTGTTCTCCGTGCATGGTGGAAATCGACAATATGATTGTTTCATATTTTTATTTAAATTTATATTTTAAAAATAAATAATACAAATAACTTACCAGGAAGTCTCTGACGCTACTTCGGGGGGTTCAAATGGACGTACAAAATCCGGCGATTTCCGACACGAATTCCAATGCTGGAAATTCGCCGTTGCAACTGCCACGTGCCCAGCTCTCACGGCCGACGGGGCTAACGCTGACCGGAAATAGCCGGTTACTGACCGCAACTACGTGCTGGTGGGCCCACCAGAGCCGCCACCGACACCCTCCGACGGTCCTGCTGGGCACGTTAAGAAAAATATATATAAAAAAAAGAATAAAAAATAATAATAAAGGAACTGGTCCTATTCTCTAATTAACTTTTTGGATGGATTGGTTTCTGAATTTTGTTTAAAAAATTGGTTGTGGTGTAAAAGAGTCGTTATTGTGTCATTATAATGTAATAAATATGGTTTTCATGCTATAATAGTTATTAACTAGGTGGAGTGATAATTAATTGTTAATGGATCTTTCTAATTGTCTGAAGAATAATAATTTGTATATATATATATATATATAGTAGATATTGACATGCTTGATTTCAAATTATTCTTTTTTCTGGTTGGTAAAATAGTATTAGTAGGACGACAAAAGAACATGGGAGATTTAAGAATGGAGCTGTCACCCAAGGCAATACATAATGGTACCATTAGTTTGAACTGTTTCTTCACTAGATACTGCACTTAATTATTTGTAATCACTTATTAGATCTTGCGCTACTTTAGTCCTTTTTATCACACACACCTTGCACCGAAATTTGGAGTAGAATGTTTTCAAACTAGTTATAACATCCGCGATTGCTGTTTGAAATTTTACAGTCATAATTAATGCTTCTATGGTGATTTAGAAGAGAAAGTAAAAGTGTTAAAAATTCGGGCAAATTTTGAAAGTCTACTGCGCTGGAGAAATACAGAAAGCGACGGCCGTTGGGCTAGCCGTGCCAATTTATGTCGTTTCTTTTGGGTAGGTGTATCAAACTCTCTACCGCCGAAGATAATCTTTCATGTCTTTTTCTTCTTCTTCTTCTTCTTCTTCTTCTTCTTAGTAGGAGGAAGAGAAAACCAACTCTCAAAATTCCATTCCACTATGGTCATGGGGAAGTTCAACTCCAACCATCTTCTCCCAACAATTCCACTTCCAGAAAAAAAAAAAAAAAAAAAAAAATTGACTTTTAAAAAAAAAAGTATTTTGACATTTTCCTGAAAAATCAAACATATCCTTGGTAATTTCATTTCATTTTATTTCTATTTGGATGTATGATTTATCTCGTTTAAGTTTTTATAATTCTTGTCCCCAGCTATATATATATAACAAGAATTACAAAATACTAATAAAATTATTAATGGATGATCTTTTCAATACTCCAATAATTAAAGCTTTTGTTTAGAACGTTGGAAAAGGCAAAATGGAAAAAATTGAAACATGGTGTAGATCAAATCTTCTGGCCAGCTAGTGTGAATTGGATTAGGTTTTAGTTTTCTTTATTCTTTTGTGAGTGGCGTGTGTTCCAATTGTGCGGTGCAAATTAGATTGCTGTACGTGCCCATAAAAGGGGAATAAATTCGTTTTGGCGTGGGGCTTTTTTTTTTTTTTTTTTTTTTTTTTTTTTTTTTTGACCACAATTGCTAAATTTATCCTTTTGAAAGTGGTCTCATTGGACCCGTGGATCCGTAAATATTACGAGTTGTTTTTAATTAGTTAACATGTTAAACTTAAGAAGAGAAACGGTTAGACCGTTACTCGAAATTGAAAATCATATCAATTTTATATTTTTGATTCGTAGTTGGTGCGAAATAATTTTTTTAAAAAAAATTAGATATTTGTGGTGGAAACGGATGGCTCGGATCGGGACACAGAAGGCTTCGTCCCCGCGGTATGAATTGGATATGCTAAAAAAATTCATTAATAATATTTATTATCTTTCTTTTGCCCAAGAGATCGAGCTATGTAATACAGAGAATATTTTGTATTTCTCTTTTTATATAGTGAAATCTTGTACTCCTCCGGAATTTTTTTCTGCAAAAAAAAATCACGTAAATTTATATATTCATTATTTTGTTGTGTATTTGAAATTTTTTTTGTATAGCGATCGCTTTTGATTTCGTTTAGTTTATGCGCTCATTCTAACATAAACTTTTGATAGCTTTGTTGTGAGAGAGAGAAGAAGCATGTATAAATATTTATAAACAATTGCAATTGAAGTCACAAAAAAAAAAAAAAAAAAAAAAAAAAAGCCCAAAGTATGGAGAGCAGTATACGTGCAAAAAATGGTTATACAAATGGTGAAACGTGAACAACTGAAGAGTTAAAGGTTTCCAATTGAAGAAATAGACGTGCAAATTCTTTAGAGACATAGAAACATGTACCATAATTTCATTAAGCTAGTATATGTTAAATATAAAAATATAAAATATTATTTTTTATTATTTTAAATTTTTAGAGTATATATAATTATATATATATATAGTATCAGATGAGAAAATTTTGAATTAAGTTTCCAGTTCAGACGTGAATATTTCCGTTCTCTACTAATTTGAAATTTTAAAATACAACAGTTATTTTATATAATTTAATAGTATAAATAAATATGGTTTTAGGCCAAGCAAGAGACAATATGGTAGTCTCACTCTATATGGGGAAGTTGGGATGTCTGGACAGCGGGGTTAGCGAAGTCTGGAGGCCTCCCTGTTCCATTCAATGTCATGGGGTCGCCTACCGCATTTCCTGCTTCAAATGACATCAATCATGCAAAACCAAATAATTTTGTTCTTCCTATTATTATTATTTTTTTGTTTTTATATCATTAAAGATGTAAACTATTTTTATATCATTAAAGATGTAAAACTAGTCAAACATTAGCAATCACTATTTAAAATCACGCTTGTCCTGTATATTAGTAGAGGAGCCGGCCTTGAACTACCTTATTCAATTTCGAGATGAATGAAGTTGGTTGGGCACAGATGACTCATTCAAAAGACTATCTCGAGTACATATTGCTTTCATGCATGCATCTTCCCTATTGTACTTTTCTAAGGCTTTTCATAATAAATCAGAAACTACAACCAAAATTATTTTTACTATTTTTTCCAAACAGTTTAATAAAATAACAAAAATAATTATTATGATCAAATTAAATTATTCCGAAAAATTTTAGAATAACACAAAAACAACTGTGAGAAGTAGAGTTATTTTCATACTATAATTATTATTACTAAACTATTATTATATTATATGTTATTTTATAATATACCATATAATATAAATTAAAATAGTATATAAGAATTTGGTGGTTGATATCCGAGATCCGAGTTCGAAAACTAGTTGCTTTACATTTCCAGCTAAGTTTATTTCAAAAATAAACGAAGTGGATAGTATACTATCTTCCTCTCAATATATATATATATATATATATATATATATAAACTCAATCCATTTTTGAGCTTAAGTCCTATTATTTTTCGGACCAATAGTATGTATGATCAATTCGTTACTAATTCTAATGATAAAGTTCGCAATTGAAACTTCAAGCTTGGGGTCAAACATGACTAAAATATATACACGTTGAATTATAATGTCAACACGTCTAATTAAAGTAGGTTAAATATATCTACTTGTGTAGAACAAGGAGAAAGGCATACAATTTCAGGGACACATGTAGTACTACCCCAAATAGTTTCTAAATGATGGGATTTCTCAAAGATCTTTCGCATAGACCAATTATATTATATTATATGTATTGTGCGGAGAAAGAATTAATATTAACAAAGATAAAAAAAAAAAAATTAAGAAAACATAAACCATGTTATAAACAAATAAATATTATTTTCAAAGCAACTAAAAGATAAAAAAGAATAAAATATAAGGGAATCGTATATAATTTAGGGCCACACAATATCTTAGCAAAATTTTTCTCTGGAATCATGATTTAACACTGTGATTAGTTATTGACCCATTGACCATTACATACTTAAGAGTGCGGGGACCAAATAAAGCTATAAGTGTCGAAGATTTATGAGATTCTTCTCGTAACATCTTTTATAAAACAAGAAATCTTTTTAGGGAAGCATCGATCATTCCACGGTTTGATAGAGTAATAATAATATATATGGGTGAGTGTAATCATACAATTGCTAGTTTGGTTTACAGCTGTGGAGAAAGATAGTGAGAGAATATTATTGGAGATATTTTGAAAATCTTATGCTTAATTATAGGCTACATTTTATAAATCCCTAGCTTAATTTATCTTGTATGTAAGCTTTGAAATTTTTGCCACACCCCTATTTGATTTTGACCTGACTCCAAAACATAATTTATTTGCAAAAATCCAAAAACATAATAATAATAATAATAATAATAATAATAATAATAACAGCTAAAAGAAAGTGCTTGACGATCATACAAATAAGAATATTTCATCGTTAATTTGTAATAAATAAAAAAGAAAATTATTTAGTTTAAAATATTAAAAAATTGTTTGGTTGCATATATATATATATATATATATAGAGAGAGAGAGAGAGAGAGAGAGAGAGAGAGAGAGAGAGAGTCCGGCTAGAATACTATCGATAGCACCAAACAATTGGTGCTATCAAATTTTCAGCCGTTGGATGAAAAAATATACGGTTGGGATTATAGCGGGCCCTAAGATTTTTACTATTCAACCAACCACTTAGTAAACCCTAGGGGCCCACTATAATCCCAATCGCATATTTTTTCATCCAACGGTTAAAAAGTTGATAGCACCAATGGCTTGGTGCTATCGATAGTATTCTAGCCTAATTATATATATATATATATATATATATATATATATATATATATATATATATATATATATATATATATATATATATATATATATAGTTACAATTATACTATAGTTATAATTGCATGCAGATTTAAATTCGATGTTTAATTCAATATATTTGAATCCAACTACTACATTAAAACTTTGTTAATTAGAAGACCTAATTGCAGCAGTTTGAGAGAGTAACTTTAAACAAAACATTAATTACTTCTCTAAACGTACGTTTTAAACAAAATGTAATTTTCTACACTTTTCAACTCAATAATAACCAAATAAATTATTTATTTCTTATTTTTATTTTTAGGTGAAAATGTACTAATTAGCACCTCCTTGACTATATAGACATTTTCATTATTCTTTTGATATATGGCATTTTTTATCCACTTAATTTCACTGCAAGCTTAGTAGGTCAAGCCATTGATATATTCCAACTGCAGGGCACGTCGACGACGTGTGGCCCGAGTCTCCTTTCAATTAAGTCAACACTGATAGCGGCCCACCAACTAGGTTCAACATAGCTCCGAATAGCCACATCAACGTAACCAAATAAACTAGTACTGGAGCCACATGCATTACCCTATCACCAACCCTACCATGAGCCCATCTCCTTATCTACCATGACATACAATAATGAAGCACTTTATGTATTTGAAATGATCGAGTTCTTTTTTTTGGTTTGGTTCGATCTGTAAAACTCTTTGCATGGTTTTACGCAATTGTAATTTAGCTATACTGATATATATATATATATATATATATATATATATATATATATATATATATATATATATATATATATCGATCTCATATACTAGCAAAGTTATTACTTTATTTTCGCAGATGCAAGTTAAATTCTTGTTCACTATGTAGTCTTTACTCAATGAATATGTTGAAGATTTTTAACATATCGTTTTCAAACACACAAATAGATAGTGCAGTAGTGCATTAATTGATCAAGTTCTTGGTCAAGCTATATATATTGTGACCATGTATATATATCATGGTATATATATATATATATATATAGACACACGTATGTTTCGGTACGTGTAATTGTATTATACATCCGGTGAGATATCGCTCTCCATAAATGTGGCAAACTTATCATTATGTAGAGAGAAAAAGACAAAGACATAGCATTCAATAAGAGACCTATGTGAGAAAACTATGCTCCAACTAAATTCTCATAAAGAATTTATTCTTGATGAATATAAATATTTTAAATATTTTTTCTTAATAGTTTGAATTTTTTTAGAGAATAATTATTATTTTATAGTTTTTAATATGATAACAGCATATGAGATTTTGAATTCAAATTTTCTCGGCTCATATTTTTATTTAATTGTCTTATATTTAATTTAAGTCCACGTCATTTCGGAATTACCAAAAAGTCAAAATCAAGCTCAAATACGAGAGAAGCATTATTTTCTGATAACTTAAATTTTAAAAAATAATTATTATTTTACATTCTTTATCATTTATAAAAAAAAACAAATTAGATTTCCTTCTTCGAAAGTCATCATAGAAAAAGATATCTTGGCAGGAAATATGTTGTCTTATCACATTTTTCGTAATTTTGACGTGCAACCTAACACCCATTATTGAGCAACGTAGTCAGTCACATTTGGGTGAGAAAAGTGAGAGAAATAAAGAACATTAAAATAAATGGAGTTAAGTGACTTGCTACCATGATTACGTGTTTAAGAATTAAGCATTACTTAATGGACCCAAATAAAAGTTTCTTTTCATTTTTTTTTTTAACTCTTTTTGTGAGTTTAATTAGCTCAACAATAATTCTCCTTATTATTAGGTGTTATCGCTCTCATCTTGTCAACATCTTTGTAGTTGGAATAAAAGCAAAAGGTGCCAATTATTTGCACCAAAAAAAAAAAAAAAAAAAAAAAGAAGCAAGAGATCGAGGTCAATTAATTAAGGTCTTAATGCTATGAGAAGTTTGATGAAGTGACTTTAATTTAACTAATAATTAGAAGTGCTGAGCTTTTTTTTTTTTTTGTTTTTGTTTTTTTTGAAGTGTGGCAGGGCAGGGTAATTAGTTGAACAAAGCTTGCACATTCAATGGGGCCTAATTAAGTAATTTTATTTACTAGAAGCTAGTTACACCCAAACTATGTACATAAATAAATATAATAAGATACTTAGAGAGATTTCCACATGTCCCCTTTAGCAATTCATCCAACATTCGACTTCTTTTCATCCCAGTTAATTAATGCCTTCATATCACAATTGCATAGTAACTTCAAATTAAAATTTCTATTTAAATGTATAAAAATATATTAATTTAAACTTTTTACACTGTAGAAGTTTCAGACGTATGTGGTCAAATACATAAATTTTGAAACTTGGTATAAATTAGAATCTCCTGCTCTTTATGAAGTGACAAACAATGGCAATGTTTTGGAAATTGTAAGTTCTTTCCCAATAGAAGAAAAAGACTCCGTTGTCTCATCTATTATGTACTACATTCTAGAGTGTAATATTTGATGATAAGAGATAGGCACCCTACTATATTTTCGAAATAAGATTTAAAAAAAAAAAGAAAAAAAGATGGGCACACGAACCAATGAGAAGAGCCCGAGAGAGCCATGACCATTGGATCTGATGGTGATCGCAAAACAAGAACACTATGTACGCTAAAATTTGGCCTATTGGGCCTAGTTTACAAGATCAGCCCAATGAAAATAGCTCATAAAAAAGCCCATGGGATAAAAGGCCCACAATCGAGTTACCAATAATTAAATTACGCACCCGCTCCGAAACACCTCTCTCTCTCTCTCTCTCTCTACACTCTTCTTCTTCTTCTTATTCTTCGTCTTTCTCTCTCTCTCTCTCTCTCCTCTCTTCGTCTCCCTCGTCGCAATGCACTCCTCCTCCGTTCTCTTGCTTCCGCATCTCAACCCATTTACCACCTCTCTAAGACCTAGAAATCTCGCTCTTTGTAAGCTTTACCCCTCGCTCAAAGGGTTTCGACTCGCCGCTGTTGAGAACAAGCCCTCACCTTCGCCGTTGGGATCGAAATCGGAGCCCCCCAAAACCCTAGGTCGATTCCCCTTCTCCGTGGTTACTTTTTTACTTTTCTTGGTTTTTAGTTTTTAGGGTTTCTCTGTAGGGGCGGATGGAGAGGTGGATTACGATAGAGGAGTCGCCGCCGGAGGTGGAGGTGTTGATCTTGGGTGGTTTCCGGCTTTTCCCCACGCGCTCACGGCCTCCATGGCGAATTTTCTCTTCGGGTATCACATTGGGTGAGTTCTTGATCTCAAATGCCCCTGCATTTCGCTTGCCGTGGTCGTTAGGTGGGGTTTTGCGGCTAAAGAAGCATAAAGAACCCTAAAGATGATTGACCACTTGGGTCGAATGGGAGGTCATAGAGTTTATTGCAAGAGTGAGAGAATCGTTGGGCATAATCGGAATGTTCAAGAGATTTTATGTGTTTTCCTGTCGTGTTCTACTGGCACTTTTAAAGCAGCTTCTGATCATGTTTTCCTTTTTATTTTCTGAATTTTTAGTATATTATTAGCTAAGTTTGAGGTTATCATGTGTATCTGTTTTTGTGCATGATGACTCTAATTTCATGCCACAAGGGAGTAGGATATTAGTAGGCTCTTTGACTGCTGCGATGTACTAATTCTTGGTCGAAATGAGAAAGGAAGACGAGTATCTTCCAAATAAAGAACAAAGAGCTATGAAAGATGTAGCAAATCTCGTGTTTATTGTGTGTCTTCAGTTTTTGTGCACGATAACTTTATGTCATGCCACAAGAGAGGAAAATATCACTGGGTTCTTAACTGTTGCAATGGACTCATTCTTGGGCCAAATGAGAGTTAAGGAAGACAGGTATGTTCTCAATAAAGAACAAAAAACCATGACATAAGTCCTCATTTCTTGTTGAACTAGAACTTACTAGGTACTTGTTATGAGAAATGGGCAAATCATGATTTGCAAATCTCAAGGGATTTTTTTGACAAAATAAAGCTATCACAGACAAAGTGAAAACATGCAAGAGCTTCCTATCTGTGCATCTCTTGCTTTGTCATATTTTATGTGTATCGTCATCCCTCTTGTCTTGTTATATATTTCTTGATGCATATGTGCCATGCCTGTTGTATTATCTCTTATCTCCTTTTCCTCTGGAAAGCTTTTCATGACTATATCTCTTATGTTGAATCTTTGGCAGATGTTAATGCTTGGTAGGTATGCAGGGTAATGAATGGCCCTATTGAAGATATTGCACGAGAGCTTGGTTTTGAAGGAAATTCCTTTCTTAAAGGTCTTGTAGTGAGCATCTTTATTGTTGGTGCATTTATTGGAAGCATAAGCTCTGCTTCATTGATCGATAAGTTTGGTTGCAAACGAACGCTTCAAATTGATATGATTCCATTGATCCTTGGGGCACTTATAAGGTTCTTACCACCTATACCTGTTTTTATATGGATATTACTTGTTCCTGATAATGTTTATCGTATTCTATTTGCTAACAACTTTCTGTGCAATTATAGCGAAATCATTTTATGCTATTGATCGATACATTGATTTTCTTTTTTTTTTCCCTTCCGGATCATTTATGTTACTACTTATTACTCATGCACATTTAGTTTTATAATTTAATTTGAATGCCTTTTTTCATGAAATAAAAGGGCCCTAACTACGAAACAAATTCATGCAGTGCACAAGCACATTCTTTGGATGAAATGCTTTGGGGAAGATTTCTTGTTGGCCTTGGGATTGGTGTAAATACTGTACTTGTTCCACTATATATTTCTGAGGTATTATTATATAGTCAAATCTCATATCTACTTTGTCTTTGCCATTGATTGGGTATCTTTTGAATTAGTTTCCTCTAGTAAATTGGTTTCCATTTCCTACAAATTAGTATACTCTGACTTGTTATAAGCAATTTTCTTGTATTTTCTGCACTTTGTTACTACCTACTTTGTTGTTTTGACTTGCTGTTCATTTATCTTGTAAACTTTTTTTTTTTTTTTTGATTATATGCTTATAACTGTTTATTTATGCTGATATGATAGGTTGCCCCAACAAAGTATAGAGGTTCTTTGGGTACTCTTTGTCAAATTGGGACGTGCTTAGGAATAATTGCGTCACTGGCCTTAGGGATTCCTTCTGAAAGCGATCCACATTGGTGAGGCATCCTTGCCATTCTTATAGTATAAGACATTAGTAATGTAAATGAAGCACTAGTACCAATAGACAAATACTTTGCATCTATGCTTGCTTCTCAAGTACATGTGCTTGTCTGTCTGTAAATTTTACATATCCCTGAACATTTGATAGAGTAAACTTTAATATTTCACTTATTTTCCTCGTGTCAATCAAAGTATTGTTTCATATCGTATGGCTCTTTACTTAATTGCCATTTATATATCTTGTTAACTGACTATGTAATTTGATCTACCAGTGCTTTTTATCATTCTTGTGAACCTGTTCAACATCATATATGTATGTAATGGTGTTTTGAATTTTATAATTATAAATTTCTGTAGGTCAAGTTATCCTTGATTAATGTACCTATAACAACTGTATTACTTTTGTTGCAGGTGGAGAACAATGCTCTATACTGCATGTGCCCCTGGCATTATTATTATGTTAGGCATGCAGTTTGCCGTTGAGAGTCCCCGCTGGCTTTGTAAGGTAACTTATCAAACGAGGGGACTTTTCTTTAGTGAACTACTTTGAAAGTGTGCTTTATAATATGTACCTTGTGCAGGTAGGAAGAGTAGATGATGCTACAAGAGTAGTTGGAAGACTGTGGGGTATGTCAGAAGTTGAGAAGTCCATTGAAGAAATTAAATCTGTTGTTGAAAATGATGGTGCAGAGAGTAGCTGGTTGGACCTTCTGGAGGAGCCTCACAACAGAGGTTGTATATCAATCTGTCCTTACACTTATTTTTCACATTCGCTATGCTTTGACATGAACATGGCTGGTCTGGCAATGGTTTTTTTATGGTCTGATTACTTCTGGCCCTATTATATCTTTATTGATCTTGTGATGTGTCAATTAAGATGTATACTGCTGCTGTTTTATCAAGATTTTTGTGCATAAACTTGCATAAAGGTTGTTCCTCTGATTTATGTCTGGTTTGTTTAAGCTTGCACTTTCAGTTGTTTGCTTTGCATTATCAAACAAATGTAATCCGTAACTTCAAGCTTGGCCTTTTGTTTTCTTATTCCTTTTCGTTGTTGGCCTTGTGATGCTTTCTTCCTGAAATTCATGCATTGACAGGATTCTCTTCTTTCCTTTTTTTGTATGCTATGCTGGTGCCAGTTGTAATGGAGTCTTTCATTTGCATTTGGATGGTCGTTTCTTTTGTCCCTTTTTTTATAATAGATAGCTGTATTCTTAATTGTTCCTTTCAATCCTTTTCTTGTATGTTTTGTCACTTATGCTGATGTCAGTTGTAATGGAGTCTTTCATTTGCATTTGGATGATCCTTTCTCTAGCAACTTTTCCAACATGTAGTTTACTCTTCCGCATAGCTTCAAAAACTGGACAACTGATGTTTTTTATTGCGTTTCCAGTTGCCTTTATTGGAGGATCCCTTTTCTTTCTACAACAATTTGCTGGAATAAATGGGGTTCTTTACTTCTCTTCCTTAACCTTTCAAGATGTTGGAATCAGTAGTAGTGCTTTGGCTAGTTTGTTTGTCGGAATCACCAACTTCGGAGGTTTGTAACAACAATATAATATTGTAATTTTGTATATGCTTCTTCGAAAGAAACTCATGGTGATTCTTTGGTTTGTAGGAGCATTAATTGCTTCATACCTAATGGATAAACAAGGAAGGAAGAGACTTTTGATTGGAAGCTACCTCGGGATGGTGTGCAGCATGCTAATATAGTAATCTCAATATAGTTGTTCAACTAAACTATTTCAGCAGTCCTTTTAGAGGAGCATGGAGCCATAACTTTGTTTTATTAAAAAAAAATATCACAAACATATTTCGTTAGGTAAATTAGAGTTTTAGTCTTTGAAGTTTTGATCCAATACCAATTCTGTGCCCCATAGTTAAGAATCTTGGAATCATGAGTCTATATTGTGATTAAGTCTTCTGGACTCTTAGGACCCAAAAAGAGATGAAGACTCAACTGCCTCATAAATATTTGTTGTATAGATAAGACAAAAAATCACAGAAGTCTGAAAGTACCTTTTTTCCTGAAGTTTTGCATCAATAGGGTTTTAGTGATGATTGTTTGGTATTATGGCTCTGCAATCTTTTTGAGATCTGGCTTATCCTTTGATAATATTTGTGCTTACTTGTTGTGTGCTATATGTGAACTGGGGTCACAGGATATACACTTGAAGATTGTCTCATGCTGCCTAAATTTTGCTCTTCTAATTGCTTTAGCTTATTTTATATGTCATCTCATAGTCTTGCTGCTATGATGGATGCTAGCACCTCCAAGATTGACATAGCCTATTATCTTGGTATTGAGTCTATTGTTTCTCTTTGCCAGTTATAAATGAACTCTCCATTTTTTGTGCAGGCATTTTCAATGTTTCTTATCGTTAGTGCCATTAGTTTTCCACTAGACGAAGGGTCGAGCCACATCCTATCAATAATTGGAACTCTCATGTATGTAACTTCCACAATGCATGATTTTTCTGGGAATTCAATTGTTGTTGTTGTACTTCATTTGTTGGAAAGCTTAGAGTATACAAATTGTCCTTTTTAGCTTTAATTGGGCAAGATATATTGCTTCTCATTTTTTTATATGGTGTTATATTTGGTGTTGCAATTTGCAATCCTTGATTACTCTGACCAATCTAGCAGTGTAGTTAATGAATTTTCCTTTGCATGTAGGTACATTTTCACATTTGCCTTAGGCGCTGGGCCGGTTACAGGTATTATAATACCAGAGCTGAGCAGCGCCCTGACACGTTCAAAGGTCATGGGTTTTAGCTTCTCCGTACACTGGGTATGTAACACTTGTTGCATGTTTTTTATGCCAAACAATTTCATTCTGCTTTTCATCCATTCCGGTGACAAATGACATCAATTATTTGTTTTGACACATATGCCCTATTGTTGATATGAATACAGAGTGCACGTATGCACAAAATCCTCCTTTTAATCCTATACTTAATTCAGCCTAGTTATTGTCTTGCATGAAATTGCAGGTCTGCAACTTTTTAGTTGGACTGTTTTTTCTAGAACTGGTAGACAAGTTTGGAGTTGGATCGGTTTACGCAGCATTTGGAGGGGTCTCTTTGTTGACGTCGGTGTTTGCCATGTATTTCATAGTCGAAACACAAGGGCGTTCTCTCGAGGAAATAGAAATGTCTTTGAGCCCTAGTTTCACAAAGGATCAAAAGTAGAACAGTCACCGGCGCTACCTGAAATCAAAAGCATTATTCTGACAGCAAAGTAGCAGATAAGGCGCTACCCGAAATCAAAGCATTATTGTGACAGCAAAGTAGCAAATAAGAATCACTTGCAGGAGGTTTATCAGGTTGCAAGAACAACACATTATTCAGAACATTGCTGGGCATCGTGTCCTCTTATGTGTCCAGGTATGAGCTATTTATAGTTGTTTCTGCAGCTCGCACCCGGATTCATCACAAATGAGCAGTAGCAGGTATGCCAGCTCTATTCAGGCGACAAAGAGCAACATCGATGACCTTTTGTCACAATGGTTTCCAGAATTTATGTTGTCAAGAATGTATACAAAATGCTTTGTAAATGTTTCTGCAGGAACGTGTGTTTTTCCTGTGGTCTGTTTAAAACTATAATAAATCCACGCTTCCATGCAAAAAAAGAAGATAACTACAGAACAATGTGTACTTTTGGAAATAGTAATTTTCTTAATAAAGCAAGCATTACAACAATTTGGGAAATGTTAGCTCGCTAGTTAATTTAAGCTGGAGATTAAATACTAAATATGTGTACACAATTGATTCCACTGTTTTAGTTTTCCTCTGCTGTGCTGTTCACCTGGATTAGGCAAGTACTTCGCAGAAAATTAAGGCACTTTGTTGCGAAAACTAAAGTATTTTTTTTTTTATTTTTAAATTTCAACAATTATGTACAGAAAACATATTTATGTATAAAAATGTCAAATTGTACATTTTATTTAGAACGAGTAAATTAAATTACAAAAGGAAGCAGAAACAAGCTTTGAAGTGAAGAGGCTTCAAATTTTCCTATACGATATGGCTATGCTGCAGTACTGAAGGGTGTCGGGTAACAGATGAGAAGCTGCTATACTATTAGACAAATATTTCCAGCACTGAAGGTAGCATTTCAGTAAAATACTGACTGCGGGATTGGCTGTATGATCCTCGTTTAAATAACACTAATCTCTTTTTATTCTCTGTCGAATTCTGGACCTAATCCAATCGGTAATATCCTTGGCAATATCATCTTTCTCAGGTTCGAAAAGGAGATCATGTAAAAGCCCATCATACAACTTGAGGGTTTTGTCGGTCGAGGATGATTCCTGGTAGAGTCTTTGCGAGGCTTGTGGGTCGGTTACTGTGTCAGCTGCACCGTGGAGAACTAGGAAAGGGACGGTGACTCTGGTCAGGTTCTGCTGCAAGTAGGATGATATGCGGAGAACCTCGTTACCTGTTCTGACTCTTATAGGGCCAGTGAAGACGAGCGGATCAGAATACTTGACCTTCAAGGCCTCGGGGTCCCGAGAAACGGGAGGGCCGTGTCGACGAGAGACACGGAATTGGTATTTCGGGACTAGCATGGAGAAAATTGGCGCAACTACCTGGCATTGAGAAACGGTACATGCTGTAAGGAATTCACATGATATTGCCAAATGGTCGGTGGGAATAAGCTGTTTTGGAAATACATGGTGTACTAGTTAAAACAAACAAAGGGTAGACGAGTATGAAGTACGCAACGTAATGCATGCATTTAGATATATCGAGAATTCCTGATTAGCATCTCCATTAGATCTCTCGCAACTATATCTGATCCATTTATTTATTTATAGCCGATTTTTGCAGTAATGTCTCGTCTTCTTTGACAAAATCTATACAGTCAAAATTAGATAAAATATTATTGGATCCATCATTTACATCAGGAAGATTCAGATATTATACCGATGCAGTTTGAACAGCAGTGACAGGTAGTGAAACAGCAGTAAAGACAATATATTGGAAGCATAGATAAGCATTTAACTTCATAAACTAGACTGATATACTTACAGGAATGATTGGATGAGATGGCTGAACGCGAATGGCAGGTGATGTTAATACTACACCTTCGACACAAACTTCTATCTTCGGATCTAGCACTGCCTTGAAGTGTTCATATAACCGGCAGAAAATCCCAATGTTAATATACAAATTATACTATAAAATTCAATATTTAGTGCTGACACAACTGCAATGCCACAGTAATGTCAATACCTTCAGAACAATAGCTCCGCCTGTTGAGTGGCCAAACAAGAAGCAAGGCAAGTTGGGGTTGTCTTCCAACACCTTCTTCAGGAATGATTTCTGTATATACAATGTTGTCAGCAGCTAACCACAGTATATCTTTCTTTCCCAATCTGTTACTTAAGTGAAATTACCAAGTCATCGACAGCGTAGTCAAGCGATTGAACATAACCATGCAATCCATCACTTCCGCCATGCCCTGCGGGGAGCATTTCTCGTACATCAGGTAAAAAAAAGCACCTCCCATATAGTTTACAATGGAAGTTTCTGGAGATTAATTGCCTTAATACTTGACCTTTGAACATATAAGAACAGACATAATTCAAGTGCGTTTGCAGATGACTAGTTGAACAGACTTGCCTAGGTGAAAGGCTTAAGTTATGGTATGGATTGATGGAAATTCATAATTCAACTGCAAATTTGAGCGACTACCTGGCCTGGCTTGAATGCAAACTGTATTGGGTGCAGAAAGCAAACGATGATAACTGAACAAAGTAAACATAAACCCACTTTTGTACTCTTCACCTCTCAACTTAATTTCTCTATTAAACTAGGTTAGTAGGTAGAGAGCTCTATATTCCTTTATCTCAAGGAATGTAGAGCTCGAAGAACAGGAAAACATGAGTAAACATGGGACGAGAACATTAACATTTCACAATTTATAGAAAGAAACATTTTCTGAAGATAAAATTACCAATCCAATCCACAGCATAGACTTTAAGACATTCATCATTCAATTGCCTTGCAAAATGATTGTATCTTCCACTGTTGGACAATCAACCGGTGTTAGCAAAACATGGCAAAACATTTCCAAATCACCCTGAATAACCAGGTATGTTAACATACCTGTGCTCATTCAAACCATGCAAAAGAACAACCAGACCCCTGCACCAAACCTAGAAAAAATCAATGTCATGCTTTGATACATCAAATTAAAATTTTAGAAAATGAACATTATTGTTGATATACAATGAAAATGCATCTTTAGCATTTAGATAATACTCTTATGAGGAGAAAAGTGGTTCATGGTCTATAATCTCATCCTCTCTATAGAAAAATTTATAATTTTTTTAAATTTTACCTGCTAAATGACAATTAGAAACCTCTTCCCCAAGCATTTTCAAAAGGTGATTTAAACTTGATTAAGCAAAGGTGCAGGAAAAAAAGTAAATAAAATGAATAAATTAAGTATACTTGGTTGGAACGATGAGCGGAGTCCACGACTGGGTGAACAATGTATCCCCCCTCTCCGTAGCGAACACCGCGAACTCCCTCTTGCTCCTCTCCTCCTCCTCCTCCTCCTCCTCCTCCTCCACCTTCCCCAATCGCCTTATCGCCATTCCCCGCCTCGCCTTCGCCTCCCAATCCCTCACACTCCGCGCGCCGATCACCCCCGGTAGCCTCACCCACACCTCCCCCTTCCCCTTCCCCTTCCTCTTCTCTCTCCGCGGCGCGTTCTCCGCCGCGCTTGTGGCATCAGCGGAGAACGGCGTAAGCAGCTGGAGCACGAAGCCGCTGAGAACCAGAAGCAGGCCCCGGAGAGCGCAAAGCGAGAGAACCGCGTCCACGCCGCCGCGGTGGACTCCGTGTGAGCTCGCGATCGGCGGAGGCGGCGCCTCGATCCGCGGCCGCACTGTGCGGTCCACGTAGATCTGCGGCTTCGCCCGCCACCTCCCGCTTTCCGGCGACAGCTTCTTCTTCTTCTTCTTCTCCGGCGACGGCCACCGTGCTGCGGGGATCGTCGCCGCCGCCGGAACAGCGGGGCGGATGCTTATCATTGAAGAATCCTATGCTTTGCGCGAGAATTTAGGGTTTGTTTATGGGAGAGTCGAAAGATGCTATTTCAGAAGTAGAAGGGACTAGAAGAATTTGGGAGTCGATGTTTGATTTTGGCAGTTTAGCTACGAAACCAAGCGACGGAAATTTGGATTTTATTATTATTATTATTATCATTATTATTATTATTATTATTATTTTTAGATCCCTACGGAAGAAAAGTAAGTAAAAAAAAAAAAAAAAAAGGTAAACCAAGGAAAAGACAAAAACAAAATTTATACAAATTATTTATATAATAAAATTTTATTTTTCAAATAAATTTAAATATTTCCGTTTATTCATTTATTTTTAACTTTAGCAAAACTACTCTGGAGACTGCATCGCTTCCCTTACACACACACACACACACACACATATATATATATATATATATATATATATATATATATATATATATATATATATATATATATATATATATATATCCAAGAATTTTTATTCTAAAATTAATTTTCTTATACTATTCTTATAGGTATCGTTTGGTTCGGGAATTAGTGAGAATTAGTAGTACCAGGTATAAGTATAAAGTACGGAACTAGGGTAAAAAAGCGTTTGGGATGGTTCTAGGGATAAGAGATTTTGTGTTTGGTATGATAATGAGGAAGAAGAGGAATAAAGAGGTTAAGTTGGGTAAATTACTTTTTTACCCTCAAGATTTAATATGTGATAATTAATGAATTAAAGCTTTTAAAAAATTAAGATAAAATCAAAATCATAATCAAATTATATTTTTTTAAAATAATATTTAATTTAATATTTTTTTTTCTCAAATTAAATTTAAAATTTTAAATATAAAATTTCAATATTTAAATTTTAAAATTTAAAATTTTATAATATTAACTTTAAATTATAAATTTGTGATGATGAGTGTATTGGGAAGAAGAGAGAGAGGGGAGAGAGAGAGAGATTTGTGATGATTAAAGCGTATTGGAAAGAGATAAAAGAGGGGAGAAGGGGTAGTTTGGTAAAAAAAAAATTTATAAAATAATAGGTAAGAACTGTTGTTCCAGCTTATTCTGTTTGTACTGGAACTACTGTACCTAATAGTTCACCCTTTGTTCAATAGTGTTTGGGTACAAAGGGGGGATATCCCTCTTTGTACCCAAACCAAACAAAGCCATAATAATTCTCACCAAATCTTTTATTTTTAATATCAAATTTTTAAAAAAATTAGTGTAAAATTTTGAATTATACAGACCTTAAAATTTACACCTATCTTACTATGCACAAGAAGCATTTCTCTAGAAAAAGTGCAGCTCATTCACATCGTCTGATATTCTAGCGGACGGTTCACACTGGGAGACGTGTTCGTTTGTGACAAAGTACTTTCAGGGACCTGCGCGCCGGCGCGTTGCAGTGGAAGTGGCATCTTCTTCAAAGTGGAGCCAGAATCAAAACGGAGGTGGACGAGCACAGGATCTATGACTTCTATCGATCTAGGTAAAGATTTTTTTTTTTTTTTTTTTTTTTTTTTTTTGAGAAATAAATAGTATGTTATTTTCTTTCTTAATTTTTTTAAAATAAATTTAGTTAAAATATATAAAATAATTAAATTTAAAATTTAAAATTTTGAATATTAAATATTAAACTGTATTGATCGTTCCTAACGCAAATGATAAAGATGAGTAATATCCGAGTTATTTAGGTAAAAACTTAAAAATAAAATTTTTTGTGTTTTTGTCTTATAGAATATATGTACCCTACCCACAGAGAAATTAAGAGGAATTAAGTGGGGCATATATCTACAGAGCAAGAATGATAAGTTTTTGTAAAACATCCAATGTTTATTTGTATTTAGGAAGACAACATTTGAATGGCTTGTGCATGTGCATTTTGTTGGAGTATCTTGTGAGGCTGCGTTTGGTAACGTAGTGACTAAAATTACTATAAAATATAGAGAGTGCTGGGAAAAAAAACTAGTCACTAAGGTTACAATCTTTTTTTTTTTTCTTTGAGACTGATGTTATAATCTGGGAACTATGCAAAATACTAATTGAACTTAGAAGATTATTCTTAAAATATTTTAACGGTGAATTTTTTTGCTTCAAAAATATTAAATATTACATATCGTTCTTACCACAGGGAGCATAGAGTTTGGTGGTTGGTATTCAAAATTTTAAATTTAGTTGCTCCATAATTTTTGACTAATTCACTACAAATATAGTAAATACTGACGTTTCAAAAAACATCATATGAACTCTCTATTGTATCAAATTAATTTATTAAATAATAAATTTTATTATTATTTTAATTTTTTGATATTTTAAATTGTTAAATTTTTTTAAAAAAATAACACTTTAAAGTATCAGAATATATTTTATTGATATATCGATATATACACAGCGACTCTTCATTTGTTGATATTTTAATCGACGTTTTTAAATACGAAATTAGAATATATTAAGGTGCTTTTAAGTAATTTTTTTTTTTTAAAAAAGTCTCTTAGATGTTAATTTTTTTTGTAGGCAAATTTATTTCTAAAAAAAAAATAAATAAAGTCACCTTACATGTAATTTTTTTTTTTTTATTGAAAGGTTTTTTTAGGCAACTTTAAATATATAAAAAAAAACTTTAAATATATATATATAAAAAGTCTTCTTAGATGTTAATTTTTGTTTATAGTGCAAGTTTATTTCTACCAAAAAAAAAAAAAAAAAAAAAAAAATTGAAGAAACGAGTAGAGTAGAATGCTACCATTCTCTCTCTCTCTCTCTCTCTAAAAAAAAAAAAAAAAAAAAAAAAAATCCTTTTTTTTGTTTGACATGAAAGAGCAATTTCAAATAACAAGATAGCCTCCCTATTCTAAAAAAAATTAAAAAGAGGCCACAGAATATTTCAGCTGATTCATTAAAAAAAAAAAAGACAAAACCTGGAAGAGGCTCACCAATTTCTGCTGGTTCATTTCAGAACAAGAAAAAATAAAAAAAAGAAACTGCCCGAAAGATTACTGACTGATGCAGTAGTAGAAAAGCTGAGCTGATTTTTTTTTTTATTTTTTATTTTTTTATTTTTTTTCCTTCAGAAAGAAGTCGAAAGAGTATATAATTGATACTTGGAATGATCTGAAAAATGCGAAGCGTCACTATCTCAAATGGAGTTTCCATAATCTTTAATTTTTTTTTTGAACCCATAGACAGTAGAAGTTTCTGGGGGTGGCAAAAGCAGAGTTATGTACTTCATTAGTAATATAAATTAATTAGTTCACTAAACTACATGATAGTCCAACAACATTAGTAGTTTGTTAGGAAAAGTTGGACATTACAAACTGAGGAAACATTAATTAGTGCTAAGAATTGGCATTGGATGAAGGGATCATTTTCTTCAGCAACTGGAGAAGGGACTGCGCGATCCGAATCGTCGGATCGACGCTGGCGATCTCTCTGAACTTGGCATGGACCAACATGGCGGCTTCGCGCCCCACTCCGAGCCGCGATTGCTCGTCCTTGATCGCCTCCGCGCACAATCCGCAGACCCAAACCCCTCCAAACTGCTCCTTCACCCACTCAATGTAGTCCATTGTGCACTCCTCCCACATTCCACAGCATCTGCACTCCACCATCGTCGCCACCACTTCAGTGTCCTCCATTGCTTAACTCCTTCTCCTTCTCCTTATACTGTTATCACCTGTGTTAATTATTTTACCTGCTCCTCTCCTTTAGTATTTCCTTGCTGGAACACTGATACTAGTTTCAGTTATGTGGGGGTGTGATCGCCTTTAATTAGTTTCCAACTACTGGGTTGTGCTATATAGTGGAGCTGAGATGCCTTTGAAAAGTCTAGAAAAAAGTAACCTGGTAGTTGGCATCACTGGAGATAACAACTTATTGTAAGTGTGTATGCAATGGATGGCTTTCTTTTTTAGTAAATTTAGGTGAGGGGTATCTCTGTAGGAAAAGACAAAGGAAAAGGAGTGCATGTCCTTGTAGGCTTTGTTGCTTTGTGCCTCATGAATCAGTTTCTTTTGTTTCTATGCATGGGTGATGCATGATTGACCTGCCCATTTATTTATTGATGAAGTTCCAATACTATCCTTCTCTCCCATGGAAAGCTATTTAATTTTATCCCCCATCTGAAGTTTTTAAGGATAATCCAGCTTGACCCGAGTCATATTGTAGTCCATTAATTACTATTTGACATGGTATATCTATTATATATATATATGGGCTTTTTCTATTTCTAGAACACAGCATATATATAGATGAAACTAAGTTGGCAATGTAAAAATAAAATTAAAAGGAGTAGGTGCAGTTTCATTTCCTACTTTTGTTTCAAGGCATTACTTATTATTGAATTTATTTGTCTTATTGTTTTAAAATTTTCTGTTAGACTTCTTCAAGAAACTCATAATTTTGTCCACTGAAAGACATTGCAAGAGTGAAAAAGTTGTTGATTTAGTAATAGATATATTTAATAACTTAAGGGAAAAAGTAATGTTTGGAAGCCATATTCTATTCGGTTTTCTTTTCTTCCTTTTAATTCCATGACCATTTTCTTGCTAGACAAAATTTTCTTATATATATCTCTTTTGCTTCTCATTTGCACTCTCACTCTCTCTCTCTCAATCGTTTATATTTAGTAAACAGAGATTTTCCTTTGTTTGAGGTGCATTGAGGGAGCATTAATAAATCGAGAATACTCTTTTAAATAGAGAGACAAACTAAAATCTCCTGAATCTTGTTGTCCCAGTGCAAATTCAAGGAAAAGAAGAGGGCCATTTAGGCCAATGCAAGAAAAGTGAATAATTGAAGGGGAGGGAGCTCTATGCTGCTAATTTCTTGGGTTCATAACTCTTGTAAGATATCCTTTTGTCAGGGGAATGCATTACAATTTATAATACAATACACTGTCCTCTCATGAGAGAATCCATGGTATGATAGAACCAAACCATGTGCCCTTCAGAGAGAGAGAGAGAGAGAGAGAGAGAGACAATAGATATTAGATAGGATAGGTATGGGTAGAGTTGCTTGGAAGAGTGTGAGAGTGGGATCATACATGAATGTAACTCTTGAAAATTTTGGTAGTTTTTACATCAAAAGATTGGGTATCTTTAGTAGGGTTTGAGCCCTCTCTGACCTCTCAATGTCAGTGAACAGTTAAAGGGGTCCTTGATAGTTCGAATGTGGGCCCAAAATTTACTTTTGTCTTCTTGTTACCAGTGATCAAACTTTCACAAAATAATAATAATAATAATAATATCTAATCAAATATATTTATTTTTTTTATAAATATATAAATTTTTAATATTATTTAACTTACTATCATGTTTTTCTAAATTAGACATTCACCATTTTATATGACCGGATAATAACGACTCAGGCAACTTAACACGGGGTTCATGCACAGTGTTATTAATACCAGGACCCTGGGCAAGTCACTGTTCCATGTGTTATGGCCAATGAGATAAACGGTGCGGCACATGTGAGCACATGTGCATATGGGACGTTTAGCAGGTACGTGCGCGCAAGCATCAGAGTTATATATATATATATATATATATATATATATATATATATATATATATATATATATATATATATATATATATATATATCCTAGATGGCAATAAATTTGTGCGCATTATACTCCCTCTGATGCAGGCGAGCAACAACACATGGGCATGCAGCAATGCATACACAAACATAACTAACATGAATAACAATTTGAATCGCTCAGATATGAAAATAAAAGCTCTACCTTGTTATCTCCAATGATACCTACAGTCTCATACTGTACCGCTGTAAAATAAGAGCAGAAGAAAAGGCAGCAAGCAAAGTTCATACTGACTAAATTTGATGTTCCTTTTCAGTTTACCTACCTAAATTTATTGAAAATGTGTTTCCCCATCCACAAAATCCATATACATACATCACAAGGAATAGCAAACATGGGGAACCAACCTCATAGCATAATTAAACATAGGATGCCAATAAAAGGCATGTTTTTTTTTTACCAAAAACAAAGAACAAATTTATACAGTCATCTAGGCAAACCAAAATTTACAAAAGACAGCTCAATACTACGGACATACATGCAACAGTCTCCATAGGATTGGAATTGGATTTAATCCGCGGACTTAGAGTTGACATCATGTTTTGCTAGCCGAGCAGCAGAATATGCGGAAATTGCCGAACTTGTCAACTTGACTGATTGCTTGGTCAGGTCCAAGCTTTTTCGGACTGCAACCCAGATAAGCCAAAAGAATCCAATCCACCCTGCGCCAAAAATTAATGAACGTAACTTCTGGCCTTTGTAGATTCAGAAAACAAAAGCACTTGAAGAAAAGATTAACATTTTTCCACACAGGCTAGTGATCATACTAAAGACTAGAGCTTATGAACTGGAAAGAATTAAACTGCTTCATTGTGGTCTTTGCTGTGTTAGATACTTATCTGACGTCGATTTCTAAAAAGGAAAAACTTTTAGATGCTCACCCACCGAGGAAAATAGCTGCTTGCCAGCTACTATGCACGAAATTTGCTTACTACCACTTTTCATTCTACAATTCGCTCTAATAAATATTCACATAATTGAGGTCCTAAATATTCAAGCTTCAAACTTTGCACTTCCTCCTCGATACATTGGAAAATTTTTCTCAAATCAGATGCACAAATACTCACGGGTGTTACTATGGCACATTCAAGCCGAAAGAACGCCAATCAAGAAATATCTGTATTGGTTGCGATGGGCACAGCTTTCTAACTTCAGCAGGTGAATTATAGAAGGGACCATGAATCAAAAGATAATCTCCAAGATTTCATACTAAATGCATAATTATAGTCATCTCAAATGGCACTCCATTGAACAAGGTGCTCCGATGGGATTAGATCGAAGGAACAAATACTGGGAGATAATTTATTTATATAAAAGAAGAATATTCTAAAAAGTAGCAATACGCACCACTGGCTACCATAACAGCAATGATTGTTGAGATGGTCGTGGTGGAAATAACAAAGACTGCAACTGATAATGCTCCAATGTATATTGCTGTCGAGAAAGCGAAGAAAAGAGCTAAAAAGCCTCCAGCAGCTGCCAAGGACACGAGGAGTGAGATGATTATAGCATTCACTGTTGCAGCTACGAAGAAGAACATAAAAACCAGCAGCCCAGTCAAAGCCACAAGTGTGATTGATCCAACCTGCCAAGCAAAATAATTAAGTACCGATAGTTGTCTGTTACCTACCGATGAAAGTTGAAAAATCACTTAATAACTTTTCCGCTATAGTAAACATCCGAATTATAAACATAACATGACAAACAACTTATATTTGGAAGTTTCTCAAGCTGCATTTTTGCTTACAAAGCTCATGCTTTAACAACAGTATCAAAAGTTAATTGAACTCTCCAGAGAAAATCTAGATGTTGCTAACTGTGTATAAAACACCCTGGTGGAATTATCTCTACAACGATAATCCATCTCAAGCATGCAAAGAGATACATATAATACAGTAACTGCCATATAGTCCGCAAGGGGGTCGGCACATGTCCCAGGTAGGTTTGATCCTCTAATTCCTCAGACTTCTCTCCAAATTACCCAACACACAATTAATTTAAATTGTAGAGTATGTAAGCTCCAATAGTTCTTCAATTGCCGAGGACCAAGGCAATACAAATTCTGAAAATAATAGCTTTGCTAGAATCATTGAGCAAAAGGTCACATGACGGGGATTCAGCGTATCAAACATCGTTTTGTGAACATGGACTCGGATTAACGAAATTCAGTTGCATCGTTAGTCTACTTGGGGAAAGCATCAATTTTAAGAGCACGTCAAAATAAAAACAATCCTTATCTGAAAATTGACAGCTTTCGTAAATTAGAGTAGAAATCAGGCATTTAGAGAACAAAAAGTGTTAAAACATCTGGCCTAGGCTAGAAGCAGAAATGAGCTTAAGGTCCGACATCTGATGATGCAATTCAAAGCTTCTGCTTCTAGCTACGTCAGGAAGCTAATGGGAGGAACTGTAATCAGATTACCCAGCAGAGCTTATTCCGACAGCTCTATTCGAATAACACATGTACAAAAGCTCCAAAGGGAATGAACTAACTTCAGGCCAACAATCCAATGCTCCTCAAACTAAGTTACGCGCTGTTGCTAGACTATATTTCACAAGACATGCTGGATTGCATTATGCAATAAAACAATTCAACTTCGTCGCACTCCTGCTGTCCTGATCTTACAAACAGAACTAGAAGAAGCAAGTCTTATGACCTGATTCCACATATCCTCCTTCCATTCAAGAAAAGAAATGCATTGATTTCTCATATTCTGCATGTTTGCCTCTTCTTCCTGAATCTACTCACTACTTATATAAAGTCCCGCCATCATTATCATGACTTTTAATCACGCTACAAAACATGTTATTTACTTGAAGAAACCTCTATCAAAAGGGGCAAAGATCCGTAGGTGATTGATATCCTTCCTGAACACAAGGAAAGAACATTGGGCCATCTAATGTTTGTCGATCAAGCCAATCCTATAGTTATCTACCCTTATGGTTTGTCGATTCAGAGATTTTTAGATTACAACTGTGTCCGACCATAATTTTTAATCATAAATCACAATAATTTATTCAGAATTATACATTTACTCTTTTACAAACGATGCCTCTTCTAGAGATTGAGGCGGATTAGTTGACTAATTTCGATATCTGAAAACTTTTTTCTCCCAGAAATAAATTATATACAGTTTTATTAGATTTGGCCCTCTCTACGAGCACACTCACCGAGATGACGAGAAGCGCGCGTAGGGCGCTCCCCCGCCGAGTCCACTGTAGGAGATCTCGCGCGGAGTTTTTAGAAGCTTCTCGAAGCCGCGGGGCGCACTTCAAGGCGTTGTCCTTGATCCGCTGGATGAGCGGCGGCGGCGCGGGGGAGACGACCCCGTCGAAGAAGCTACGGAGGAGCGCGGGGAGGGTGTCGTAGTAGGGCCCGTCGATCTCGATCGAACGGTCGAAATCGTCCGCCGATGCGCCGTTGGAGGATCGCTTGCTCTTCTCCTGAGGCTCCGCCATTTTTTTCCCTTTTTTCTCCCGTTGAAGGTCAGGAGTGGGAGACCACTCAGATAGAAAGAGAGAGAAGTTGAGTGGCAGGATCGGTAAAAAAAAACAGAAAGGTTTACTAGGGTTTTATAAATAACATAAATAACATAATAATAAATTAAGAGAGGACACGCGGCGGATTTTGTCCATCCACGTGGCCGATGCGAATCATCTGATGATGTCAGGAATAATTAGCTGGACCGGGTACAGAGAACCGAGCCACTCTTCTTTTTTCTTTTTTTCCTTTTTTTTTTTTTGTGATACAAGTACACTGTCCGTGCTAAAAAATCTCTCCATTTTTTTTTTTTTATTTTTTTTCAAACTAAGATAGTGGGTGTTCAAATCCCTCGCTATTAGCCCGATGAAATAAAAAGGCCAGTATTGTTCTATGTTTCACTTTCCCTGTTATTAATAGCTATAAAAAAAATCCCAGTTTAATTAATGACATCAACTTTTTTTTTTTTTATTGATTATAATTTTTTTCTTAATAGTTCCAATAATTGATAATTTGAGATTTTTTTATAACCTAATGACTCAATATTATATATAATAGGTTGAATATTTAAATATTAAAATTTTTTATTATATATTAGATTGAGAGAAGTGAAATTAAATCAGTACATATATTTGAATATATATAAATGATGATAAGATAAAATATTTTTGATGATATTTATTTTATATGATAATGTATAAATAGATTGTTATTCATTTTATATAAAATAATCACATGGTTGAAAATAATGATATTTTAACCATTAAGATAAATTACAGCTATCTATATATAAAAAAATATATTTTTTATTTATTCAATGATCAATTTTATTTTACTAACTTTATTACAGTCCTATTTTTAAAATAATAGAATCTAAAAAATTATTTTAATTTTTAAATAAATATAAGAAGGTAAAATATACTTTTTAATTGGAAATGTAGGCCTAGCATTTTGAAATTTAATATATTTTTCATTAATATTAATAGTATATTTTGTTTTGCGTGTAGATGTACTATTTATTATGTGGATTAATTATATATATATATATATATGCTTGAAAATATATCGTATAATAAATATATTCCTACAAAATTTAATTTTTTATATTTATTATTTTAAAAATTTAACGTTACTTATATATATTCCGTCTATCTCTGTTAGAAAATTTTAGTTAACCATAGATTAAATGTTTAATGTAAAAAAAAAAAATTATAATGACAAAATAGACATTTCATCTATATTGTGTTAAAATATAAACGTAATAAACGAGAGGGATATATATAAATAACTTAGAATTTTTGAAGAAATAAATATGAAAATTTAAATTTTGTAGGATTATATTTGTCATTCGACATGTTTTCAGAAACGTATATGCAATTAACCATTATTGTGTTTAGAGCAATGTTATCTGTAGATCATTTTTGGGTGTACATTTTGCACCCGCATTCATTCAAAAATAAAAATTTTTTTATTCATCACTTCAAAGTGATAGATGAAATTCACCCATTATAAAATAGATAAAGTGTAAAATGTACACTTATTTTGAAATCCTCTGTGTTTATTAACTAAACGTACACCTGTTCTAGTCAACTATCGCCGTCGGCCGAATCTTATTGGTGCGTGCCTGAGAAATTCGCATACACAGGCCAATTCACATTTTGGGCTGCTTTTGGTTGGCATTTTGGATGGCCCATCAAGGAAATCAAGAGTTTGATGTTTCAAATCTAAGTTAGACACACATCGTTCTTAGCGTAAGTGGAAAAAAAAAAATTAATGATTAATATTTAAGATACTGAATTTAAAGTTTAATTACTTCATATTTTTTATTTTTATTTTTTTTAAAAAAATAATAAACTAAACAAATACTATGCTACCGTTCTTTAAAAAAAAAAAAAATACTAATTTAAAGTTTAATTGCTTCACATTTTCATCTATTTTTTTAAAATATAATAAACTAAACAAATATCATGCTACTGTTCTTTAAAAGAAAAAAAAAAAAAAAAAAAAAAAAATCTCGCATGATTGTTTGAGTTCAGTCATCTTAGTATAGTATTATTAATTTTTTATTTAATTCAAATTCACATTATGAATTATTAAAACCTTTTAAGTCTTGACGGAAGCTAGAGTTATAAAAATATTTAAAATATTATTATCTGCTAGCTTAAATTGTCGAAGAATAATAATTATTTTATATAATTTCACATTAGTATAAAAAATTTTGATCAAACGAAAAAATATGGGATAACTATAATTCTAAAACCACTATCTGTTATCAAATAAACGGTTAGTATTTAATTAGATTTGTAGTTGAATTCTAGTTATATTAAGATTAATATTTAAATAAGTTAGAAATAAGATTTAAATATTAATAGAAATCTATTTATATTATGTTTTGGATAGTTTTTTTTTTTTATGTAAGCTATAAATATAGTATAGGTGCTATTATTTGATAGTGGTATTAATGTGATCACATCCATAGAGATGGTGGGGGCTAGAATTTAGCCATACCCATATAGTGGGTGATTACATCCATGATGGTGGTTACATCTATGGAGGTAGTGGAGATTAGAATTTAGCTTTACCCATAGTCTTCTACGTTTATAGAAGATGAGAGAAGGATGAGAGAGATTCGGAAGGAGGGCTTAGGTTGAAGCTACTTTATTGCATAAAAGGAGTCAGTGTAATTTTTCTCTTGGATATTCTCTTGATTAATGAATATAATTTCACCGCATATTTTTTGTTTTGGGTTGTGCTGGTTCTAGTTATGTTGAGAGTACGAATTTTTGATAAAAAAATCGATTTGACGTTTTCGCTGCGAAATCCCAACTCTAGGCGGTACCGACGTGAATTGTGGTACCGGAGCAGATTGCGGATTCACAGGATCTAGTACCGGAGCGGATTGCAGATTTACAAAATCTAGTACCGAAATGAGTATCAAATTTTCCAACATAAACAACATTGAAAAAATTAATAATATTTATTGAAACTTTAAGTTAACTAAAATTCATTTTCAAATTAAAAATTAGCGTGGAGGGGCGAACAAGCCCTGAGTGATGCAGGGAGGTTCTTAAGGTGGAGCCTAAGGACATTCAATTAAAAAGACGGTTTTGATATCATATAAACAAATACAAAAAGAACTATCTTAATATATCTTCTATATTCTAGCATTTTTAAAAATAGAACGTATGTTCAAGTTGCACTAGCTAAAATTTGAACTTTCTTATTATTTTTTTTGAATATGAAATGTTTGATTGACGGCGTAAGTTAATATAAAAAAAATTTAATGTCTCCTAATAGGCTTTGATTAAGGGAAGATAAAGAATACAACTGAATAGACATAAATCGTTTGAACCATACACTATTTGTAAAAATACTTATTAAAATATCTTAGGATGATGCATCGACATGACTATATTGATCTAAGTCAAGTTTTTTTTTGTTATTAGAAGAGATGAATTCTCATGAATCCATACTTCGAAAAATAAATTTTAGTCATTAAGTTTGAGCTAAAATAAAAAGAATAATATAAGTACATCTATATAAAATATAAAGTTGTATAGCTATCTGATGCGAAATTATTGAATTGTCTAATTACGAAATTCACACAAGTGTTTAAATGAATAAAGCATGATTTTTTAAAGCAGGAGAATTGTATATGGTAATATGACTTTTTTAAAATTTGGAACATATATGCTCATAGCCACGCATCATTCAAAAACCTAAGATTTCTTTTGCAAAAGCGACTAGTACGCCTTATGCTTTTGTTACTGCAGAGTGCATTGTTTTTGTTTAAGAATTTTCTTTCAGCCTGCTTCTTGGAGTTCCAAATTATTTTATTTTTTATGTTCAGAGCTGCATTTAATAATTTTATTCTTAAAATTGAACGTAAACGACAAAAGAACTTGTTAGTTGTTATTCAAAATTATGAATTCAAAACTTAATTACTTGATATTTTTAACTAAATTTATTTTAAAAATTAAAATTTATATTTCTGTCTATACTTAAATTTGACGATCTAAACTACAAAATAAAATAATAATAATAATAATAATAATAAAAAGACAAAAAGGGCCTCGGCATATAATGATTAATTCTCTATTTTCTAGTCCTAGTCGGTTTTTAATCCACACATTCCGCACGTTCATAGGTGCGGCGGCATAGAAGAAAATCAAATCCTGACCGTTAACATTTACCCACGTGATATATACATTTGGAGTAGATGTACGTTTAGACGGTATACGCGTACGATATACGCATCCACGGTCCAGTGATCTCTTCGTCTCCTATAAATACCTCGTCACCCCCAAAATTCCGAACCCCGCCTCATTCAAGCTACGAACGGCAACTGAGTGGTCGTTCCCCTTCCTCTCCCCGCCCTCGTCGCTCTCCTCCTCCCCGAGTCCCAGTTCGTCGTTCCATTGATGACATCTAATGTTCATGGATTCCATTAAGTGAAGGGGGAGGTGCTCGAACTCTTGATCGGGCTTGGAGGAAGAACATGGTGGAATGGCTCCTCCGCTCTTCGGAATCCAACCACCGGAAACCCTCATCTCAGGTTAGGTTTCTTGAAGCTTATGATCCTCTACCCGTTGTCTTATAATGCAAGTTTTTTCGTATCAATTGCAGAATCCTTCTTGTTTTCATATATTTCTTCACCCTAGATCTGTTCCCTAGGTCAATTGATCTGAAGATCAGGTGAGGTTTCAAAGAGAACAACACGATCCCTTTGCCCTGGATCCGTTCTTTAGATCATTCGATCTGAAGATCAGGTCAGGTTCTTGAGGTGAACAACTCTCCGCTCCCTTTCTTGTTGCCTTAGCATTTGATCCATTATAGTTAAAAGAATCGTTTATCATGTCGTGGTACTTTTATATTTCATCGGCAATATAGCTATGATCTTGCTGATCTGAAGATCAGGTTATATGGAACGAATTGTTTACTGTGTTCTGCATATCGGGCAGTACAGCTGTATAATGATTCTTCTCTGTTTCATGCACAGTATAGTTATGATCATGTTCTTTCTTTGAGAAGGATGTCCTGGAGCATACTTTTTACAGGATTTTTTTTTCACATGCACTTGCTGAATCTTTCTCGCATTGGTTGGAATTCTTAATCAAATCACTTTGGAATTCTTGATCAAATCACTTTACTCCTCCCCTCCTTGTTGGTAGCCGTAAGGTGAAACCTCTACCTTTGCATATATGCATATATGTTGATGATCTATGTTGTTTCATGGAGGAGGATATGTTGAATCCATCTTATGCATGAAATTTTGGGTTGGGTATTAGGACACTCGTATCCATGCCTGTAGAAGGATGTCCTGTCACATACTTCCTGAATCTTTCTTGCAATGGTCAGAGTTTTTGATCAATTGCGCCATTTCTTTTTTGAATTAGAGGTGAAACAATCTATTAATATCTTTCATCCATATATATTACTAGTCTATGTTCTTTTGTGCGGAAGGATGTTGTTGATCCATCTGTGTTGTAAAATTTGGTTCTTATGTGCAGAAGGATGAGGTGGATCCTTCTTATGCTGTAAAATTTTGGCCGGGAGTCTATGAAGACACTTATATCCATGCCTGCTTCTTGGGGCTTGGATAGACTTCAAGATCAGTAAGAGGCAAAAATTTGATCGTTGAATTTTGATGAGTGCTCCATTTTACTCTTTTCTTATTCTTTATTAGCCATTTATATTCATGAGTCTCATTCAACATTCTCTCGTTATCTTTGGATCATGTTGTTCCATATACACTTCATTATTTCATCATGAAAAGGAAAAAATTGTGTATTATTTTGTGTTTATTTAGTTAGAGGATTAATGCTACTAAAGAAAAGGAATAGTTACTAAAGCCATTTAACAGTTGATTGTTTTTTTTGTTTGAGTTCCTTAATAGTTGATAGTCCTTCTTATAGAACATATATTTGCTATCCTAGAATGCAGGACCTGTATAATTTATTGAGAACTACGATAACTAGAAAACTACATGTACATATCTTGGAATCTGGTACTGTAGCAATTCCTATGTCTGAATTCAATGATGAGCTGACATTGGAGGTCCCTTAGAGTGGTCAAACTATTGTTTTCGGCATTTCTTTAGATTCGGTTAAGTCTATATTATTCCGAGAATCAGGCTGCAACAATGTTGATTGTCTGAAAACGCAACATCATTTAATTTCAAATTCGTCGTAGTGACTCTTTGATAATTAAAGGATAAACATGTGGCTCAAAAACTGTTTATCAGCAATCGAGGTAGAATTTTAGTGATTTTTTTTGTATAATTTTTTCATCAATGTGATGATGCTTGACTATTCTTCTCAGCTCATTTGCCAAAATTATTTTTTATTTCTGTTATATTATTTTTTTGGGGAGGGTTTCTCAATTCTATTTTCAGTTGTTATATGGAAATTTTAGTCTTTTGATATTTAGGTGAATTCACTGCTCAACTGGCTTCATCTTTTTCCTGTTCTTTCTTTCATGCTCTTTTCCAAATTTTGTTCTCTCTACTATTCTTTATTGTTAGGATCATTCTTACTCAAATGAGCTATTCAATCACAAGCCAATCAAAGGTCCAATTGTCTATTTGTTTGTATATGTTTTTTTTTAAAATTGAGTATGTTTTCTGCAAGGATTTAAGTGTTGTGGCATGAGGCTATGCTGAGCACTTGCCAGCACAGTACGATATAGTGCATGCTCTGCAGTGCCGTGCCAATGTGTGCCACTCAGAAAAATACTTGTGTGCTGGCACACAATGGCATAAAATTTTTATTTTCTTTAGTATCAATATATTCTAATTGCTTATTATATATATTTATCAAATCTTTTGCATTTTATTGATATCGCTACTTGCCAATCTCAAAGAAAAGAGGGTCTTGAACTTTGCCATCGGTATGGGGATCGTATCGTGCTGATACCTTGTCAGCATGGTACGGGGCACTTAAATCCTTGGTTTTCTACTTTTGTTTTCTTTTGATCACTTTCTTTCCATTACGATTCAGTCAAACCCACAATCAAGATATTACTAGTAAGTAAGCTGATTTATGTATTGACAGAACAACTGGCAGACAAGATTCTCTTTCTGTCAGCTAGATCCAGCGTGATCAGAGTGGAAAAGCAGCACCAATGCATGATCCAAGCATGGCCCCCGCTTGAAAATTTATTGCATAAAAGATGTCTAAAAGAAGGATTTTATAAATTTATTGTCTTATACTAGCTTTTGTATTTCTTTCATGCTTTTCGTATTGCTGTTGCTGTTAGAGTTGTCTTAGTCCTGCAGGGATCTGGGTCTACACCATGACAGTGCAGTAGTTATTACTGACAAAAAGTTCGGGGGCCACTTGTCTGTGGAATCAGTAATTCTAAAATTCCGCAAGAACAACTATTTGTTATGAGATACTAGTTTTAGACAACACTAACAACTTTGTGCCTACTTTGTGCTTCAGATTTTTATAGGGATACCAAAAAGACAACGACCTTATGTGGTTTGACTTTTGCAGCACTTCAGTAAAAGAAAAAACTAAAATGAGATTGTGCATCGTATTTTTTACTCTATGCTGTATTTCTTACTCTATGTTGTTTCAGTGACATTATATGAGGAACCCGCTGATGTTATAAGTCATCAAATGAAGAACCTTCGAGCAAAGGGTTGTTGCTTTTACTCACTCATTTGAGATGGGAATAATGTTTTTTAGGTTTGGAGCATTGTGGGCTAGCATCATGTGCCCCAGTGGCATCAAAATTATGTGTAATATGTGACTACAACCTGCTCTATATCCATTTTTCTATTTTATTCCTCTACGTACATTCTCTAATTGACAACATTCACTCATTCTGATTTTCTTTTTTTATTTCTCTGTTCTTTATTTTGTTGAAGACATCATGTTTCACACATGCACTTCAACAGTATGGCTTTGCGTCACGGAACCAGCCTCGCACAGCTTTAGTGAATTGAGTAGTGACTTGTGCAAGTTATTCCCTCAGATTGCGCTGGTAAGAGTATTGTTTACTGTGACGCCTTTCATGTATCATCTCTTTGATATCACTGTTTTCGCACATCTAAACTTGGAAATTTTATTTTCTCAGAGCCATATCTCACATAATTTTGCTCTATCTATTGACTTAAGTCCCTAGCACCTTCTGTGACCAAGCATTTTTTTCATGTGCACCCCCTGTGGTTATGAGTTTGCCTGCTCTGCACCATTTTCCATTTGATTAAATGTAGGGTAAACTTCAATAAACACCTTTGTGGTTTAGTTGTTTTCACTTTGCCAACCTATATGCGGGAAATTCCTGCAGGCAAGGTGATCATCTTGTGACTCCAGCTCTTCTGTTCCTTCTACTACCATTCCTTCCTCGCCTCTTGTTTGTGTGTAAAGATATTCTAACTTCCGAGGATAACTTATTGCCTCATCGAAGCTCCTAAGTAACAATTTTGTATCAGTTGATCTATGGTGGTTTGTTATTAGGATTTAAACCTTCAAAAAAGAAAAAAAGAGGGCATTTATCTACAAAATGTCGTCAACAGATGCACTATGTGCAGCTTGGTTGACAGAAGAGTAATCTGCTGGACTATCTGCCTTCTTGTGAAAGGTGTACTTGAAAATTAGAGTTTCGTGGATTTGTATGTTCTTAATTACTGGATCTTTTCACTATGTCATAAATAGTTGCTGATTTTCTCTCATACAAGTCAACTAACTAAAGTCATCTGTGTATGCAGCATTTATTATGTGTTATTCAGGAGGCGGTGTACGTGCTAGACGCATAAGGTGTGTTTTGAGGTGTCACTTAACGTAGTTTTATTTATTGATTTTTATTTCTATTTTAATCTTTTGATAGACAGATTTTGTATGTACAACTTCTGCTATCAGTAAAGATGAATATATGAACTTCTTCCTTTTTGTAGAATATACATCATATTTGACATTATGGGGGAAACTGCTGAAGTTGCAAGTCATCAAACCAAGAGCCAGCAGGCAAAATGATTACTGCTCTCACCCAGTCATCATGTGCCATAGTGACATTACAATCATTTGTGACATGGGAATATGCAGCCTGCTCCATGTCCATTGTCTATTTTATTGTTCTACATGTATTCTCTATTTGACAACGTTCACTCTGATCTTCTTTTGTTTTTCTTTTATTCTTTATTTTATTGAAGATGTTAGGTTTTATCTATGCACTTTGGTGCGGTGGGCTAGTGTCATGGAGTCAGCCTCATACAGTTTGGTGATATGTTGTTGGTTTTTTCCTCAGACCAGTCACTGGGCTGGTGAGAGTTTTGTTTGCTATGATGCCCTTTCATGGCTCATTTCTTTGCTATCATGTTTTTTGCTCATCCCAATCTTGTCAATGATATTTCTAGGGGCATGTCTAACATACTATTGCTCTATCTACTCGACACGGTCACGAGCACCTACAGTGACCAAGCTGCATCTCTTGAGGTATGAGTTACCCCTCTCTATGCCATTTCTTATTTGATTTAATTTTGGGTAAACTTCAATCGGAACATTTGTGGTTTAGCCTGTATGCACTTCGACACCCAATATACTAGAAATTCCTGCACATGGAGCAATCCGGCTGTTCAAAAAAGGTAGGATTTATCTTAGCCGTCCAGGTTCAACGGTAAGATCTGTTCTGTCTTTTATGGATAATGAGATCTCTCCGTGTGCGGAATTTTACCGCACACGGAGATGAAGGAAATCTACACTTGTTTATTAAGACTTCTGTCAACTACTATAGAACAAGACTCACGTGAAGACTATCTAAGTCACTGTATGCACCGAAGAATCAAGTTTGAACAACTTAAGTTGTGATGGATAAAGCAAAATGTGTTGTCTCTCATACTAATATGTAGTTTTTTGGGGGAATAAAGTTAGACCTAATATAGTTAGTTTTTCTAAGAAAGGGAGCTGCAATTTATGATTCTATAGCTGATTGGTTTAATAAAATAACAATAAAAGAATGAGATTTTCTGTAAAAATTTATAAGAGCCAATAAAACATAAAGGAATCTGATCTTACTAATTTTGATAATCAATTGAAAATAGGTGATGATTGATATTAGATTTTCCATTTGCATTTTGTGGACGACCTGCTATTTATACCTAAGGTTTAAAAAAAAAAAATGCAAATTTTGTTACCAGCCTTTCAAAATATTTTGATTACATGCTCTGCAATCTGGGCCGTTTTTCGTTCGATTTGTACATTGATGCATATTTCTATTGTTTTACAGTATTTGAGTTTCTGTAATTGCTTTTGTTATTATGTTCATTATGTGCTAGATTTTTTGCACTAAAAGAGCTGTTTTCTTTCTTACGATTGTGGGTAGATAATAATACGGGTGAAAATGTATAGCCCATTTTTTCTAATTGGCCTCTTCAACCTTTTTCCTTGACACCTCGTTAGTTTTTTTTAAAAAATTTAGACAATTTTAGTCAATTAAATTGAAAAATTTTATTCAAGTCGTCAGTAATTGTATTAAAGCTTAATAGTTATAACAAAATTTTCATCCAACAAATGTTGTTTGAGGGGGTGTCCGTACAAAAGTAAAAAAGTTGGGGGTCCATCTCAAAACACCTTTGTAGTATAGGGGGGTCTCAGTACATTTTTGGCAACAGTAAATTTATTGTTGATACCTTTCTTATGAGAAAAGAGAATGAAAGAGATGGATCGTGAATAGGAACAGAGGCCTTGATCTTTCCTCCTTGACTTGTCAGTCCCATGTTAATCAGTAGTCTCTCTCTCTCTCTCTCTCTCTCTCTCTCTCTCTCTCTCTCTCTCTCTCTCTCTCTCTCCAATGTGGTCCTCACTCACACCATCAAAACGAGCCATCTCATTTATTTTCTTCTTTAACCCCATGCACCTACATAGAGACACGCATAAAGAAGAAAGGAACTTTGAGTAGTCGTGTCCCTGATGTCCCAAACAGTTCCTTATGCTTCGAAATAGGAAATGTGTCGCCTTATCTTCCTCTAGGGTCGCTTTCATTCCATGGTGCGAGGTCCCCCTCCCCTCATTCCCCCCTGTTTGCATTTAGAGAGAATGAAAACAGCAAACAGTAGATAGAGACACTAACAGTAGCAAACGGGGGCGCGCTATTTGATAGGATCACAACAAAAGCTACTCATTCTTATCCACACAGATTAAAGAAGTTGATGGAACTGTACGCTGAGAAAAACAAAAAGGAAGGAAAGTAAAGATGTATTAAAGTGGTAATAAGGGGACAAATCAAGGTTTTTTAAGGTGTTTTTTCTTTTCTTTTACTTTTTGTTAGTTAGTTAGTTAGTTAGTTTTTTTTTTTTTTTTTTTGAAGGATGGAGGAAAGGCCAGGTATAAATCCTTATATTAATATCTAACTTGTCATTTGCTCGACCCTATTTTTTTTAGAGGGGCGATGCTATTCTTGCTGATCCAGTGAACCAAATTGTCCCCTGATAAGGAGGGGCCCGCAGTTTGCTGTGTGGGCTCTTTTCATCAACTATGCAAGCCTAAATAGGCTCGCCGAATACTCAAGAATAGAGTTTTCCTTTTTAAAACCACTACTCAGTCACGTCCACCTATGCATCTTGTACAGTAACCTAGCCATAGTTGTACAGATTAATGGAATATCTTTGCCTTTATTCTGACATTTGTTTTAACCTTTTACCTAAAAGTAATTAAAAATATCTGGTGTTGATACAAACATTTAGTGTAGATTCTATTAGGAGCAGAGTAATTTCGATTCGTTGTCCTAATTTTCATTTATAGCTCTTGCACAATGCATATTTTGGTGCTTTAGATGTGATTATATTTGAGAATTTTGTGCATTTCGGCGGCAGAGAATTATGCCTTTGATGATACATAATAATAGGGATGAAATTTCACTTTAGCGCGTGCGTAAAAACTGGGTAGTTTTTTTTTTTTTTTTTTGAACATCCGTAGGTCTATGCGCCCGTAGGTGCCTCCCTTGGATTTTTTTCGGCTCCGCTGGGGTTTCGATCCCGGGGCCTTTTGGGTTGGCTTTCTTTTTTATTTGTTACTGTCCGTTTTTGTTTTTGTTTTTTTGTTTTTTTGTTTTTTTTTTCCGCTGTAATTGCTTGGTTGATCCGCGCACTCGTTGTACTGTTCTTGGGCGACATCAAACACAATTTAGATTGAAATAATAATAATAATAATAATAATAATAATAATAAGAATAAAGAGCAATATTAAGTGGAGAGAGGCATAAGATATAAAAAGTCGACATTGTTAGCTGAAAAGGATTAGCATCCTGTCCTATAGTCAAAGATCAAATTTAGAAGAGTCACGCTTGAAATGATGGGAGGTCGTGTCAGGATGAGTTCCTATTTGAAGTGGCGTGAGGTTGGTTGAACTGGGTCGCAATCGAAATTTGTGGGCACTGTGTATGTATGATTTAAGTAATTTGATTATATATTTTTAATCGCTAGTTTTTTAAGTTAATGATTAGCGTTAATGATCTGACAAGTGGTATAAGAGTCAGAGATTACGAGTATGCTGTAAATTTGTATAGGTGTTGGGAGGAAAGAATTGTTGGCTTAAATTGGGCTAGTATCATGCTCTGTGACAGAAGGCCATATTAGATTGAGTCACGTTGAAAATGGTGGGAGGTCGGATTGAGCCGAATTATATTTGTTCGAAGTAGAGTTAGGTTAGTCGGTAGGTCAGATTGGACCGAATTACAATCAAGACTAGTAATAACTTTGTTTGTATATTTTAAATAAATTAATTATATCTTTATAATAGTTTGAGCGTTTAATTCACTGATGCAACCTTTATGATAAGCTTCCCCTTAAGATCCCGGTCCAGTTGGTTGGGCACTTTCATTTGTGTCCTAATTTTCTTTTAGCATGTTTATATCAGTTTGGGAGATGGGACATACTACCTTATTAAGCTTTTTCGTTTTCTCTTGATGACCTACTCCACCTACCCAAACGTAGAACTTGGATTCTATGTACCGTCACCTCTCCTTGACGCTCTTCAATTGATTGACCGCAATTCATGAAACATTCCCCTTGCCCCTTCCCCTCTGGAACCCCCTTGCAAAACCTCTCCTCTAGCTTTAGGGTTTTTAGTCATATTCAGTGTAATTTACTGGGAGGAGGGCGCTTAGGGTTCAATAACACTTCAGGATTTCACAGCAGCAGTCCTAATCTGAGGTTTTCCTATAAGTTCTACAAAATCTCCTCATGTACTTTTTGTTTCAAGCAAAATAGATGCTTCATACTCTTTATTGCTAAATGCTTAATGTTTTATTCTTGTTTCTTCCCCTCAATTGCTCAGGTTATAATTTAAGGAGCACTTCTCATTCTCCTTTCTTTTGGTACAATATTTAGTCACTCTGATTAGTAACTTGAGTACAACGTATCTTGACAAGGAACAATAAAAATGCTTAAGAGTAAATTATTATTACTAGCATGCTTAATATATTATCCACCTTCTGAATATTTTCATTAAAGTGTGCCATTAGTAACAGATTATTGCTTCCACCGAAGTGAATTTGTACATCAAATACCCCGCCTGTCCATCAGCCATCGCCCAATTCTTTATTGATTTTTTTTAAAAAAACTATGAATATTATTAAAAAAATAGTAGGGTTGCGCCCATCATAAGGCTATGATGCCATCACTTTTTGTCAGAGAAAAAGAGGAGGAAACAAACAACTCAATCATAAAGCAATGGATTACAAAATCATGTCACTCCACACTCACTCTCTCTTTCCTGCATTAATGTCAGTCCCAATTCTCTCTCTCTCTCTCTCTCTCTCTCTCTCTTGGTCAGTTTACATCTGACAAAGAGAAAGAGAAGAAATACCCTGTTGGCATCTGTCTCCATTTAATGCACCCCTCCCTATTCTTTGAATTTCTCCCTATTCTTTGAATTTCTACTGCCCTGATATTTGGTCCATCTTGACTCCGTTTGTTTTCCTACACCACGTATGGTACCGCATTTTCGTCAGGTCACATTTACTTTTGGTCGTATTTGACCCGTGCACACAGAGAAGTTTTCACGGTGACTAATCAGCAATAATTGATTAGTGCTTTAAACTGTATCATTTTGGTTGTCTTCACTGTTGGAATGCGTACTATAATTCTTTTTTTTTGTTTCTGAGTATGGTAGAAGGTACTAGAAATTAAAGGTTGTAATGAAAACTATGGGAAATTGTATTCCAAGTTTCCCTACAAAAGTTTCCAAAGTATTTCATAACATACTTGGCCCTATATCTTTTATTTTTTTTTGTTATGTATTAAACATATGTTATGTTTGCTAATTATATTTTTGGATTCATTTTTTCTTTGATCGATCTTTGGATAACATGTGATACAATTGTGCTCTATATCTCTCCTTTTCTTTTAACTAAAAACCAAAACAAGGTTAATCTTATAAATAATTTTTTGTGCTTTTGGTACCCGCTAGGCATATGAGCAATTTTTTGGATAAAAAAGTTTACAAGGTCATCATAAGGACTGATGGTTGTGTTCACGATTGTATTACATGGTTGTGGATTGTGCCTCAAAGAGTAGGTGTACACGTGACGAATTGGGTGTATGAGAGGAGAATATTAGATTCTAGGGACGAAAGATTATTACATGATATTTTTAGTTCTAAGAAATGCTAAGTTTACAACCAAAAGGAATTGTAAGCCCTACGACCTCTCATTCAAGGGTGTTGCCCTATTTTTGTGTTTAGTAAAAAAAAAAAAAAAAGAAGATAAGATTAGTGAAGAAAAGATAGTTATTGAATACAACACATGCACTTTTAATCCTATATAAAGTGCTACTTGTACGCCAAAAAAAAAGAGTAAATCTTACACATTTCTTCTCACTAGTCTTGTCTATTTTTCTTTAATATTAAAATCCTAAAAGATTGTCTAATCCCTTGGATGGAAGGGTATAAATCTTGCAACCAGCTTTTGGATGTACAAGTAGCATTTCTTTGAGACATAACAATCAAAAGAAATAGTGATATATATATATATATATCTAGCCCAAAGCTATGACTTAATTCTAGCTTGGATTGTGATAGAGAGTGCACCTTACTTTTCCTAACATGTTATATCTTTAGGCCAATACTTCTACTTCATAGATATTGATGAGAGAGAGGGAGGGGGAAAAAAAAAAAAGGAAAAAAAAAAGAAGATCAAATCAGGGAAGAATGATATTGCAGCAATTGCTTTCATAACCTTTTCCCCCTTACTCTCCATGTGCAAACAATTAATGTACCCCCAATGACTCTTTTCAGCTTTAGCCACGCCACTCCCCAAAACTGTAGTTTGAGCCAGAGAAAGAAGAAAAGCAAAAGAAGAGGATGCTCATGAGTACAACAAAGTATTGGTTGTTCCGCTATATATACATCCCCTTCTTATTCATGGACATGGATCTTCTCCTTTCCGTCTTCTTTACTCGATAACACATCAGTGTTATGTGGGACAAGCCAGTGAAAGAAAGCATGAGCACATATCACGTACATCTTTAGTAACATCAGTCATGTTCTGCGCTGTGCCAGTCGGGTCTTCCTAAGGTGAACTCCAAGCTAGGGCTTTTGAGCTCGTTATTAGTTACTTGCGAACTATTAGATCGGCAAGCTTCGGTGCTCTGATACATGAAAATGATATTGGGCTCACACATTATTAGCATTCCACGAATCATTCGTATCTTAAAAAGGGAGGAAATGTAATTTAATACCTCAATCTGAGATAAGAATCTCACCGGCCTGAGCCCATCCATGTCGCATGGATTTGTTTGGAGCCCTGGATCTCTGGTAGAAGTTCAATTCCACAAATTTGCATGTTAGTTACACTTCAATAATATCCAAAGGCTAGCAATTAAGAAAGATTTTCTTGTCAAAGATAACTTCCAAGATCAGTAAAAAAAGTTATTCATTTTCCATGCATGATGGAAAAAGAGTAAAGCAAAGCCTCCCAGGCTAGTGTAATGCAAAATGCAATTACTCATTGTTCCACAAGGCCATTCCTTCCTTTCCAAAAGAATGTTGCCTAAGTGTAAATTATAGCATGTAATGATCAAATACTATGCAAAAATAGAAAAGAGGTCTATACATATACATAGAAAGCAAGTAAATTTATGGCTGGTTGCTAGAACCTATGCAATTAGTTTAAAACTAAGTTCTCAATTATATTCTGTCTCTAAATCTAATGCCATGTCTCCATTCTTACTTTTAGCCGTTTTATAAATCCACAAGTTTTCGACACTAACCAGGTCACATACTAATGAGACCAAGCGTTCTCAATGAAACAATATATAGAGTTTTTCTATATGGCGTAGCAACGCATGGAGTTTCTATCATCTTATAGTATTTAGTTTCCACGTGAAACTCTTGGATCATCATGCCAAATTGGAAGTCAAGTAATGATTGGAGAAGTATATATTTATAGGTGTTATCTATCTAGATACCCCTGAAAGTAAGTAAATAGAGAGAATTAATTAAGCTTCTCAAGTTTGAGTGATGACTCATAACCAGAAGAAGTTTTCGCTTTATTCCTATTATGACAAAATGGAAAAAGATTTAATTTGTTGGGCACAAAAATACTACAAGAGAATCGAGAAAGAGAGAATAAATATAAAGCGGACAATATTTACGTGGTTTGACCACTAGCTTACATCTACGGACGAAAATGGAGCGAAAACTATCATTATAATCAAAATGATATACAAAATGTATTTGTCTCATAAAATCCTAATCCCGAAAATACATCTATACTGTTTCTCATCCGCCGCACCAAATTAATAGAATAAGATTATATTTATAATAGTAACTAAATTCTAATACAATTAGGAACACGAATCCACTAAAAATATGAATAATCTCAATAAAATTAAGCATAATCTAAATTTAACTTAATGGAATAACTAAATTATAATAGAATTAGAAAACCTTGCAGTTTTAGAATCCGAGACATATTCTAACAATTCCAAGAATCAAAAGCAAGCCAACGATATTCTACACTGTAGCTGGAAGTTTCTGCCTAAAAGCTTTAGTTTCTCAAATGCAAGTTCATCATGCAAATTCGTATTTATCTAGCTAGATTTCAAAAGAGTATTTCTTTATCAACTGTGTTTATCTTCTCTACCTTTTTCCTTCTGTTTGGTCGAGGGTCGACTAATTAAGGACTTTATCTTAACTTAGATGAAAAGGCCACTTTGTAAATTGTTTTAACCCCTTGTTTAGTTGGTTTCTATTTTTCCACATATTAAAGTTCAGATCATAAGCGATATAAGATTAGGCCATTAAACCTCCTTTTTAATTAAAGTTCTCACAATTCACCATTTTGTAGAGAAACAACAAAAAGGAGTTTTATCAATTACCTTACAACTGGTTTTTCAATCTTGCATTTCATGCAATCAGGTAGAGAATACTAAGTAAATGATCTGTTGTGGCAACCCAAGCATCTTTGAACTTCCCATGTGCCAAAATGAGCTAGAGTAATGGAGCTAGCACAGTCGTCGAAGGTTGTTAAGTATCTTTCCAGCCTCTTAAATATTAGTTACCAATATTAGTGCTTGATTGCGTTTTACTTTGAGAAGTTAGATTGTCATCGACAGATTCGACACACTAATGCTATCATTTGCATATTTCTCTCAATATATTTAAGAGCAGCACGCGCAAGTCACAGAAATCTAATAACTTGACGAACTACCGAATAATTGTGAAACTTTATAGGACGGAAACCTCATATTACTAGTGTAATAGAGCTAAATTCCTTAATAGTGGATAATGTTATACTGCTATAAACAATTGGAAGTTGTAAGAAAAGAATTTCTGAATCATCCATAGTGTCAAATTGCTCTATAAAAACTTTCCTAAAAGATCGGTCGTTTCTAGCACAAGTGGCAAAGAGTTTGGTGATTGATATCCGAGATCCCGAATTCGAAACCTAATTACTTTACATTTTAGCTAAATATATTTCAAAAATAAACGAAACATATAATATGCTACATTTTTCTAAAAAAAAGAAAAAAAAATTCCTAAAAGGCGAAGGTGGATTAGTTGCGAGAGATTTCGTGCATTCAATAAACATCCTTAGTTAAGCAAAGCACCTATCCAATACTCTCTACTTTTAAAAAGATTAGATTAATTAATTTGAAGTTTTCTACATACATTGCCTCTCCGAGGCTTAGTACTGGTAGGAGATTTCGATCTGAGAGAAGGAAAAAAAAGGAAAGCAAAAAAGAGAAAAAGTGAAGCCTAGGAGTGATACTAACACAGGCTCGAACAAATAAAAGCAAAGGAGAAAAAGAAGAGCAAAGAATAGAGACAAAAACATATCTAGGTATTAGAGCACGTCAGGTCAAAACACATTCCTGGAATCAGAGCCATGCATTAAAAAGAGAAGATAAAATAATCAGCCCAAGCAGGAAAAGGACAAGGCAAAGTCCGAATACCATAACACCATTCCCTCAAATATTTTATTAATATTATAATGCAATGAAACAAAGGGAGAAAGGATGCTCAAGTCAAGGGGACTGGTGGACTTTTTGGGTCTTACGTGACAAAACATTTAGCTCCTAAGGAAGTCTATGAGGATGCCAATAACCATCTAAGCAATGCTAACTTTATGTGGATTATTTATTATACAATAAAGTTGAATGTTCTTTCACATGCTTTTTAACCTAACAAGCTCTCTCCTCTCTTCTTTACTCTTCTTTGGGCTTTGGCTTTGGCTTTGGCTTTGCCTTTGCTTTGCCTTTGCCTTTGCCTTTGCCTTTGTTTCTAAGAGGGGAACCATATCTTCCTTTTGATATCTTCAAGTAGAGAGAGCTAGCTAAAAGCAAAAGCTGACATGGGATCCCTTTTATACTTCAACCTTGGACTATACATGTTGTATGCTTCTGAATGTATATATATATCAATATCATAACCAAAAGCCTAATCCCATGCAAAAGTATAGAGAAGAACATCTCTGAGGCAAGAGATTACCTGGAGGAGTTGCTCCACCTGGTGGAAGGGTTAGTACTAGCTGAAGAGTAGTCCATATCACTAGCTGGGTTCGCTCCGTCCGACGCTCGACTCTGCTCGATGAACCGCCGCAAGTTGAGATCGGTGCCGGTCGAGGAAGCGAGATCCTCTTCTCCGGAGCCGTCGGATTGGCCTTCATCAGGAAATCAAGGAAACAAATATGAATAAGATGAGGGTTGATGATTATGGAAATTGATGTGGGGTGTGGAGTTGATTAATTAGGATTAGTAAAGGTACTGTGGTATATGATTGGTTTTAAGGGCAGTGAGTAAAGAAGAAGGGAGGAGGAGTTAATGAGGAAAGCACAGAAGGCTAAGCAATACGAATTACCTGAGGATGCTGCAGACCTGTCAGTGGTCTTCACAGTTCTATACATCTGCAGTGGCAAAGTGGAAAATATTACCAAATACATTAATACAGAAAGAGAGAGAGAAAAGTAGAAGAAGAGAGAAGAGAGAAGAGGTGGAGTAGTGAGTGAACTGAGCCTTCCCAGAAAAGAAAGGGAGAAAAAAATAAAAAAAAAAAATGAGAAAAAAGAAATGGAGGAAAACTCTATCTCACTCTCTCTCTCTCTCTGATTCAATGTATTCTTGATTTCTCTTTCTTTCTTTTCTATTTTTGAGGGAGCTTCTTGCTTTCCCCGTTACCCACGAGGTTGATGCTTTCGGTGTGGCTTGTTATAGTTGTATTATTGCGAAATGATGGCTACTTTTCTCTCTCTCTCTCTCTCTCTCTCTCTCTCTCTCTCTCTCTCTCTCTCTCTCTCTCTCTCATCTTACCTAAAAATGGCACTCTCCTGTGTGTCTTGGGGAAGCAAACCCATCTACTCACTCATTCATTCATTCACTCATTCATTCATTCATCTTCTTTTCTCCCAAGAAATAAGCGAGCTATTCCAAGAAGAAGAGTAAAATTGAAGAAGAGAAGGTTTTATCCTTTAAAATAGTATAGTAAAATACCTGTAAATGGCTCTTGACATGGGCTAGAGTGAGATCTTTCACATCCATGAGCTCAAGAACCGACTTTGGAGTTGCCCCTTAAACCCCAAAAAAAAAAAAGAAGAAAAAACTCAAAACCCAAAAGCCCAATTATATAAGCTACACATTAACACAGCGTTAATAATAATAATAATTAAAAAAACAAAAACCAATCTTATAACTCGAAATTATTAATAGATTCATGAGTAAACACAATAGAAAGAAGAGAATTATAGAAGAGGGGGTGGGGCTGGGCATACTCTCATGGCCGCCGAGTAGCTCGACCGCATGGACGAATCGAGCGTGGAGCGTACTCGTCCACCGCATTCGCGGCGCACGCATACTCCGCTTTCCGGGGAGCTTGGCCATGAACCTCGACCTCATCATATTCTGCGCCGCGTCGAACGACCCGATACCGTACTGATGGTGGTGGTGGTGGTGGTGGTGGTGGGGGAGGTTGTGGCTGTGGTTATGGTGGTTGTGGTTGTGCTGCTGCGCTTTAAAAGAATCCGATAAGAGCCCGTTAAACCTCGCCGTCGTCGGCGCAGCAAAAGCCCTGCCCAAGAAGGGCCCAGAAGGGTCCGACAGCGGCGGCAACGCCATTGACGAGGTCGAGGAGGTGGAGGACGAAGACCAAACTTGGTGGAGGAACCCCATGTTTTTGGGGTCTCCGGGGAGGAAGGGTAGGGAGGAGTTGCTGTAGATTGGGATCCCTCTAATCGGCGCGGAATCCACCGTCGAGCACCCGATTATGTCGTGCATCAGTCGGTGAAGGGGCTGCATCGGTGCCGGCGCCGCTAATGAAAGGCCTTGCGGCGCCGGCAGCGATCGCCACGGAGGGTTTGACTCACAAGCTGAGGCCGGCGGGGGAGAGAGGGACAGCTCGGTACTGTAACCGCCTCCTCCATCGCGGCCCGTCGCCTTGTCGTTGATACAAGGCGGAGCAGCTGTGCTGTTCGGAGGGCTTATGTGTAGGGAGAGGTCGGGGGGCGGCGCCGAGGCTGCTTCCATAATCTAGTCAGCTGTGCCTAGCTAGATTATGCCTGTCTATCTCTATTTTTTTTTTTTTTTTTTTTTTTTTTTTTTCCTTTTTCAAATATTCCTTCCTTCGCTTCCGAAACCCGATTTTCTTATCCGCGCTTTCTCTTTGTTGGGTTTCATACTATTACTACTCAGCTGTTGATGATCTGTGGAGGAGATCGTGGGAGATCGGAAGGGGTAGAGAGGGAGTTTAGGGTGGAGCTGATGAGGTTATGGGTGGGTTGGTTATATATATACATATGTATATATATGTTATGATGCGCCGCTTCCCTCAGCATCTTAAAATCACTCTCTAGCCCCCATTTGTATCAACCTGGAGGAAAGAGAGAGAGTGAGAGAGAGAGAGAGAGAGAGAGAGAGAGAGAGAGGTGTGAATCGACGAGAAGTAAAAGAGAGGGAAAAGAAAGGAGAGATCTTGGGTTAATTGTTTTGGTTAATAATTAGTTCAAAGGAGTGAAATAGAAGGTGCAGAATAAGGGCGGAGAAAGAGGACTATTTGTGAACTTGTGGTGGAGAGAGAGAAAGAGAGAGAGAGAGAGAGAGAGAGAGAGAGAGAGAGAGAGAGTGTGTGTGTGTGTGTGTGAGAGAGAGAAAATGACACTCCACACACACAGACACAGAGAGACGGGTTGGAGAGAGAAAAAGGCCCAAAACGGTCAAAATGCTAAAGAAACGGGGGGTGGGGCTTCAGAGCTTAATCCCGGAGACGTCGGGTTAGAAGAACAATATATATATATATATATATTCCGTGATATAAATTGCAAGTAATATAAGAACATCAAAGAAGAATCGAGAGAGAGAGAGAGAGAGATAGATAGAGAGAGAGAGTAGGGCTCGTGCGGGGATTCCTTTTAGCCCACACCCTTCGGATTTGGATGCGAATTCCCCTCTCTCACTCTCTCTCTCTCTATCTCACTTTCTCTCTCTACTGCCACCCTTTTTTTAAGGGGGAAGGGAAATAAGGTGGAGAGAGAGAGAGACAGAGAGAGAGAAAAGGATGGGTGGGGAGAGGTTCTCATAAATTGGATTGGATGTGTGTGGGGGTTCCAAAGTCTCAGCAGCTTTGGCATCTCTCACTCTCACTGTTTTCCTTCGTCAAATATCTTTTTTTTTTTTCTCTTTTTCTTTCTTTCTTTCTAAGTTATTATTACCACTGCTTTTTTCTATATTCATCACTTCTTCTGCTCTTGGAACATAGCTCGCTCGGTTTCATTTTTAACACCAGATAAGAATATAATCTCTTTATATATATATATATATATATATATATATATATATATATATTCAAATTTATGTCATCAAAAATGTATAACAAGTTACTTAATTATGAGCCTAAAATTTGTTGTCTAAAAGTAATAGCTACTTCGGTTCAAATTTTAGTCTCATTTTTATTCTTTAAAATTGATAGTAAACAAAGGAGATTGATTACTCACTAAGCGTATGTGATCAGCTCTATTCATCCGATTTTGCTTTGCTAATATAATTGTCCGAGTAAATATTTATTTCACAACTATTATTTTTTTATACGAAAGAAGTTTACTAATATTTAGTAAAATATTAATTTATTAATACTATTATAAGAAGTACTATCATAAAATCTCAATTTTTTTTTTTCACATCCTAATTAATAGTACTTTCAGACAACATTTCTTTCCAGTAATTTGTATCTAGTGAAGTGTTTTAATTAGAGCTTCTTCCTTTCTAGCTCAAAATCATATTTCTTTTTCTCGTCTCATTAAGAAATTGTGTGGGCTTTTCTATTTGTCAAACATACTAGACAAAATAAAAGCTTGACCAAACTAGTCCGTAATTCTAAAATATTTTTAGTTCAAGGAAAAACCCAATGGTAACAAAAAGTTGTGATACTACTTCACAAATAACTCTCGCTGAAATAACACTTTTTCAGAGACTCGATGCAGATTAAAAAAAATATGTTAAAGTAATGTCGGCATTCCAAAGATTCCATATTCATCTTGCTCTAAAAACAGTGAGGCATTTAACTCTTTATTATAGCGGTAAGCTTGAGATCATTCATGCACATAATCGAAAAACAAAATCATTAAAATGTGCCTAGAAGTTCTCGCTCCTATTGGACCATTTACATCTATCAATCTAATTCATGAATCTCTCGCTTAGTGGGTGTTTGGTTTCATTTAAAAATTATTTTCAGGAAAAGATAATTTTTAGGACAGTGTAAACCAAACATGCCCTAAATAGAGAAATAAGAGGAACAAAACCATTTTCGTTCTCGTGTTATTTCATATAGATAAATGCCCGTTGATATATAGTGCATTCCAAATCATTTATATGATTCACATTGTAATTTTCTATTTTTTCTCTTTAATTTGCATATTTAAACTTTGGGATCAAATCTATTCGTTAAAAATTGAGAATTTGTTTGATAGTTTTCTTATATAACTGTAGGCCCAGAGTGCTTCAGTTAAATTAGTGCTAACACATTTATTAGTTTCAAATATTTCTATATTTATGCATTAATTATTATATTCTAAGCAAGAATTGAAGTATTATTTAGTACTAAACTAAGCAAAATAGGAATACCATCGGATCGCAATTGGTCGCTGGAGATTGTGAAATAATTTTTTTTTTGAGAAATAGATAACACACTATCCATTTTATTCATAAAAAAGTTGAATTAAACAACAACAATAAAATAACTCGGTCTCGAAAATAGTGAAATATATATATATATTGGTGAAATGTCATTCCTTGCTTTGTATGGGGACATGCTACATACCCAATTATAAAATATAGAAAAACTTTGAAGTTTCTACTCTTTATAATGGTTACATACAGGGTTGTCAGGTGCCTAATATGTAGCTAGTTCCATGGAACAGAAAGATATATATATTTTTTGGTTTGTAAAATTCTATTAGATTTATACTAAAAAATAAAAAATAATAATAAAATAAAAGGAAAAATCTACACTATAGAGTGCTACCCACGTATACACATAGCATCACTCCTTTTGTTTTACATTTGTGATACACATAAAATATTGGTTATTAACTTATTACATAAATATATGGTATGTGATCATTAATTAGTATAAGCTTTTGATCTTCATCTTATGACTTCTAATTCCCTTTACATTCTCCCAAATATTCCTTCTAATCTTGTTACTATCTTGTCTAGAATTATTTTGTCATCTCCACATGTTCAAATCTCTCACACCCCCAGTTGACTCTCCCTTGTCCTCCTTCCACATGAGCAAATCACACACCCCAAGGTTACATCAAGGCACTAGCTATAACTATAACAAAGAGTACCCTTCTTATTGGAATCTACATTTTGCTTTTTAGTATATACCTTCTTTTTTTTTTTGAGCCAATTATATATATCAAATATGAAATATATTTCTCACACTTCAAATATATATATATATATATAGAGAGAGAGAGAGAGAGAGAGAGATGGAGAGAGAGTAAGTTTATATACTTTAAAATTATAAGCCAATTATGATTATATTTGTACTGAAATTTGTACTTTTGTAAAATCAATTAAAAGAAGAAAGAAAAAATACAATAGTATAGATTTGTTCTTTTGAAAGGATATATAACTCTACTCTCTCTCTCTCTCTCTCTCTATATATATATATAGTTTTGATTTATTTTTTATTATATTAATATTTTAAAATAATTTTATAGACAAGGTTGATCGTAACTTTTATATCATATATGTATATATATTTATTATTATTATTATTATTATTATTTTGCATAATAGTGTGTATCGACAAGAGAAAGAGAGAGAGAGAGAGAGAGAGAGAGAGAGAGAGAGAGAGAGAGAGAGAGAATAATTAAACATGCCTTGGAGTGCGGCTTGAGAGATATTGATTGGATTGCATTCGGTCACATTTACAAAATCCTAGGCATTAATTAATTAAGCTCAAGGCCACAAATTAACACCCCTCGCTATACAACATGCACCCAAAAACAGCATAGCCTTTGCAAGCAAATAAAGGCTGAATGTTGCTCAAATTTTTGCCCGGATTCCCATGTTTTTGTAGACTAGCTAGTGGAAATTAAATAAAACAACTCATAACTCCCCTTTGTCACCCGAACCCAACGCAGTGCGCATTAATTTATGGCATTGTGTAGAGTCCTCTCAAGCCATTTTTCTATTCAATACTAAGAGATACTACTGTGTAACCTTTTTCAATCACAGTGGCTGGATAAGTTAATACTAGTTCCTTGTAAGTGATCATTTTATTCTTCATATTAATGGAACATATATTAGTGAATACCCTTGCTCTATCAAAATGCTAAGCTGGGCCTTGCATTGCCACACAATTGTTTATGTGATACAGTGTTAGTGTTATGCCACAATCAAGGGTTCTAGACCAATTAATGTACCACTAGCTAGGATCTTCGCAAGCTTTTTAACACTACATGGTAACTAAGGTCACAGAAATTGCAGAAACCAATCTCTTTTTTTTTTTCTTCCTTTCTAGCATGTTTTGGGGAATGAAATTGTTATTTTCCTAGCTTCTAGGAATTAATTAAAAGGTCCTATTGATTTTAGAGATACTCAAAGCTATATCTATTCATCCATTTTGATATTAGGGATGAAACTTAACTCTATTAATTAATGTTTTGAGGTATCATAAGGCAAAGAAATTAGGCATCTAACCTAAGGTCCTATTGGACATTGAAACGAATTATGTGACACGAAAATTTTCTTTTGTAATTACTACATACAGGAACTTGACATTTGGCTATTGTGAAATATTAAAACTTGCCTCCTTGATCTTGGAGCTCAAAGATCTGATTTCCAACTTTACGCTCTCAAATAGGAGGGATGAATTAGTTAGATGAAGGTGGTCAAAATCCGAATCATTTTCGGTCAAGTTGTTTTATATCTTTTTATTTTTTTTGCAAGATGGGAGCATCAGAAGTGAAAAACTTGTATCACTGTGGAAGACCCGAACCCGCCTTAGAGTCGAAATTTTCGGTTGGCTTATTTTGAAATGCAAAGTACTAACTATAGATAATTTATTGAAAAGGAGTCGGCAATGAGAGGATTGTCGTGCTCTCTTGCTTGGGAAAATCAATGACGATTGATCACCACTATGCTGTGTGCGATACCACTAAACTCTTGCTGGAGAGCCTCTTACGTAACAAAGCTGCCTTACAAGCTTGTCACTCCGTCATTGAACTATGGGAATTGAGTCGAAACAAAGGTCAACATTATGGGCAAAGGAGTTATTTACAATCCTCATTATTTGGTGGGTTGTTTAGTTGGAACGTAATAGAAGAGTTTTTAAAAGACACAAGTGTAATTGGAGACTTTTGTTGGCTAAAATTCATTCTTGTAGGACTTCCTAGGTCCTAGGATGTCCCCTAATTTTTTTTTTATTATTATTCTTCCTGCCTGAGGCCCACCTACCTTACTTTGTACCTTTGTTCATTTTTCTTTTGAATGAAACTGCAGCATGCTATTATTAAAAAAAAAAAAAAATTTACCTTCTCCTTTCTCTTTTGCAAAAAATAGAAAAACTTTAAAAAAGGGTTTTATAGTGTTACCATATATATTATTACCCTATATATTATTTCTTTGTTAGGATTGTAATATTTATATTACCATATATTTTACTTTCTTTACATGGTATACTACCATATATATTTCTTTATTGTTATGGTCTATTGCCTTTCTTTACATGGTATGCTACCATATATATTGTTATGGTATATTACCATATTTTCTTTATATAACAAGATACAATCCTGTTCTTCCATGTAAACCTTTTTTCTTCTCTCTATATAAGAGAATGGGTTTAGATGAATAATATTTACAAAATTTTTCAATTCTCTTGTTTCATGGTATCAGAGCCCTTCTAGGGTCTTATTTTCCTTATTATTTTTTTTTCCAATCGACGACAGTATTGCTCTGTTCTTCAAAAAGCGAATTGTCCGTCCGAGTCCATCTCAGTTGTCGGCAAACTTGCTGTCTAGCAAGTCATTTCTTTATATTTGTCTATTCTGTTTCTTTATTTGTTTTATCATGGCATTTTCTACCCCTCCATTTCCACAATTAGATGTCAAATTATCTGGATCTAATTACCGAGAATGGTCGGTGTCTTTACAACTTCTATTTGATGCTCTAGACTTGACAGATCATATCGATGGAACTAGCCCTCCTGTTGATGAGAAGAAACTCATAGAGTGGAGTATTGCTGACAGACGTACTCGTGGAATTATATCCACATCTGTGGAAATTGACATTAGAATGCAGTTGGTGAGTTTCTCTACAGCTCAACAAATGTGGGCTCATCTTAAAAAACTATATGAGCAGTCTAGCTGTGCTCAGTCCTGTTTGAGGTAAAAAAAAAAAAATTTATTATTATTATTTTTTTTTAAAAAAAAAAAGGGGGGGAAGATTATGGTTGGTTTGTAATATTGATTTGTCTGTATAAGCCCCGTATAAGCCCAAAACTTTTAACATATTAATAATTTGGGTCCAACAAATTTTACTACAAGTTCAAACACCCTTAATAGATCATTTGCGAATACAAGCTTGGGTTATTTATGAACACAAGCTTATGGGTCTCATCAAAGCTCCGTCGATTTTTTAAGTCGGATCCTATTTTTGTGCCCAGTGGGACTTACATTATAGTAAACTGTTTGTTTAAAAATTCAATTTCAAAAAAAATTATATTCAAATTGAATTTTGAATTTTGAATTTTTAATTTTCAATAAAATTTCAAAATATTTTTCAACCGACTTATCCAAATTCATATTCAAATCTCCAATCAAATTTTAAAATATCTCTCAATTCAATTTTGAACTTTCCTCGTTCGTTAATCGTTCAATTTTAAAATTTGAACATATTCAATTTTGAAATTTAAAATTTGAAATTTAAATACAACCATACTTTCTCAATTTTGAACATATTCAACTTTGAAATTTGAAACCATACTTTCTCAATTTTGAACATATTCAATTTTGAAATTTAAAATTTGAAATCTAAATACAACCATACTTTCTCAATTTTGAACATATTCAACTTTGAAATTTGAAACCATACTTTCTCAATTTTGAACATATTCAATTTGAAATTTAAAATTTGAAATCTAAATACAACCATACTTTCTCAATTTTGAACATATTCAACTTTGAAATTTGAAACCATACTTTCTCAATTTTGAACATATTCAACTTTGGAATTTGAAATTTGAAATTTAAATACAACCATACTTTCTCAATTTTGAACATATTCAATTTTAAAATTTAAAATTTGAAATTCAAATACAAACATACTTTCTCAAATTTAAATGTAAATATTCAATTTTGAAATTTTAAATTTTAAATTTAAATATGAAGATACTTCCTTATAACATACTCAATTTTGAAATTTGAAATTTAAAATTTAAATACAACCATACTCTCTCAACATATTTGAACATATTCAATTTAAAATTTTAAACATAGCCTTTCAATTTTAAAATTTAAATCTGAAATTTGAAATTTAAAATTTGAAATTTAAAATTTGAAATTCGAATATAATAACTCCCTCAAATTTGAATCTCGTACTTTCCTCAACGAAATCATACGTCGTTTCTCAACCCACATTTTCTCGCCAACCCCTTTAACAAATCCCAACAAATCCCACGATATTTCTCTGCCACTCCCCACTATAAATAAAGGGAAATTTTTTATTCTGCCTGGTCTGAAAAAACGTCCGATATTCCACCAAAAAAAAAAAAGGACTTTTTCCATTTTTCTACCACCACAGAAAAAAAAGAGAAAGGAAACTTTCCATTCTTTTTCCACAAAAAAAAAAAAAAGGAAATAACACGTCCGATATTGTTCCATATTCCACCACAAAAAAAAAACCGCCTCATATTCCACAGCTCCGATCGACTTCAAGCACTTCCGGTCAACTCCTCATCCCTTCCGATCAACTTCGTCAGCACCTCCGGTCAACTCCTCATCCCTTTCGGTCAACTTCCTCATCCCCTCCGGTCAACTCCTCATCCCTTTCGGTCAACTTCCTCATCCCTTCCGGTCAACTTCCTCATCCCTTCCGGTCAACTTCCTCATTCCTTCCGGTCAACTTCCTCGGCACTCCCAATCGAAGAAAAAAATAATAAATAAATAATAAATAAATTTTCTTTGAAAGCCGGTTTGGGACCTCTTCGGACGCCCCTTACTTCAGGTTGAAAAGAAAAGAGAAAAAAAGAAAGAAAGAAAAGAAAAGAGAAAAAAAAAAGAAAGAAGGAAAAGAAGGAAAAATAAAAAAAATTTCTTTGAAAGCCGGTTTGGGACCTCTTCGGACGCACCTTACTTGAGGTTGAAAAGAAAAGAAAAAAAAGAAGAAAATAAAATAAAAAATTTCTTTGAAAGCCGTTTTGGACCTCTTCGGACGCCCCTTACTTCAGGTTGAAAAGAAAAGAAAAAAAAAAAGAAAATAAATAAATAAATTTTCTTTGAAAGCCGGTTTGGGACCTCTTCGGACGCCCCTTACTTCAGGTTGAAAAGGAAAGAAAAGAAAAGAGAAAAAAAAGAAAGAAGAAGGAAAAAGGAAAAAAATAAAAAATTTCTTTGAAAGCCGGTTTGGGACCTCTTCGGACGCCCCTTACTTCAGGTTAAAAAGAAAAGAAAAAAAAGAAATAAAATAAATAAATTTTCTTTGAAAGCCGTTTGGGACCTCTTCGGACGCCCCTTACTTCAGATTGAAAAGAAAAGAAAAAAAAAAGAAAATAAAATAAACAAATTTTCTTTGAAAGCCGGTTTGGGACCTCTTCGGACGCGCCCTTACTTCAGGTGAAAAGAAAAGAGAAAAAAAGAAAGAAAAGAAAAGAAAAAAAAAAAAAAGAAAGAAAGAAGGAAAAGAAGGAAAAAAATAAAAAATTTTCTTTGAAAGCCGGTTTGGGACCTCTTCGGACGCCCCTTACTTCAGGTTGAAAAGAAGAAAAAAAAATAAAATAAAATAAATAAATTTTCTTTGAAAGCTGGTTTGGGACCTCTTCGGACGCCCCTTACTTCAGGTTGAAAAGAAAAGAGAAAAAAAGAAAGAAAGAAAAGAAAAGAGAAAAAAGAAAGAAAGAAAAGAAAAGAGAAAAAAGGAAAGAAAAGAAGAAAAGAGAAAAAAAAAAAGAAAAAGAAAAAAAAAAGAAAGAAAGAAAAGGAAGAAAAAAAAAGAGAAAAGAATAAATAAATTTTCTTTCGGACGCCCCTACTTCAGGTTGAAAAGAAAAAAAAAAAAAAAAAAAAGAAAAGGAAGAGCAAAAAAGGAAAAAAGAATAAATAAATTTTCTTCCGGACGCCCTTACTTCAGGTTGAAAAGAAAAAAAAAAAAAAAAAAGAAAGAAAGAAAAGAAAGAAAAAAAAAGGAAAAAGAATAAATAAATTTTCTTCCGGACGCCCCTACTTCAGGTTAAAAAGAAAGAAAAAAAAAGAAGAAAAAAAAGTCAACAAAGCCAAAAAAAAAAAAAAAAAAGTCAACAAAGCCGGTTAGGATCTCTCCGGACACCCTAACTTTAGGCTTACAGAAAAGAAAAAAAGAAAACCCAAAACCGATTCGGATGATTTCTTCGTACATCCGAACTCAAGATAAGTCAAAGTGGATTCCCTTCAGAACCCAAATCAATTACAAGACAAAAGGGATCGAACCCCAAGATAAGTCAAAGTGGATTCGGATCCCAAATATAAATCAAGGCGGATTTCCTTCAGATCCCAAGTCAAATAAAATAAAATAAAAAGAGAATTTTTTTTGAATCCCAAATAACTCCTTTTTCGGATCGCAAATAATTTCTCCTTCGGATCCCCGATAATTTCAAAAATAGAAACTTTCTCGGATCCCAAATAATTTCAAAAAGGGCCCCACATCAAAACAAAATAACGGTACTTTCTCCTGACCCCAAATCAAAGATTAGTGGATTGATTCGGATGCCAAGTCAAAATATAAAATAAAAGGGATGGAATCCCGAGATAAGATTAATGAATTTCCTCCGGATCCCAAATTTCAAAAAAAAAAAAAAAAAAAAAAAAAAAAAAAAGGAAAAGGGAATTTATTCGGATCCCACATCAAAATAAAATAACGGTACTTCTCCGAAACCCAAGATAAAAAAAAAAAGAAGATAAAATTAGGAAATTTTTCTTCGGACGCAAAATAAAATAAAATAGAAGGGGATATTGAAATAAATGGGAATTCCTTTGAATCGAGACAAAATTCAAATGAGTCCTAATCAACTTGGAGTCTAAGTCCGATTCAAAAAGGACCAATGAGCTCAACCACATACGGGTCCCAAAGTCAGTCCACAAATAAAAAACCCAAAACCCATTTGATCCACAAATAAAACTGATAACCCATTCGAGTCCACAAATAAAAACTCAAAACACATTCGATCCACAAATAAAAACCCAAAATTCATTCAATCTCATCGCCTTAACACATATAATTAAGGCAAAACTATATCCAAACCGATTAGATTCTAAAATCATATACTTAGAATTTAGTCAAATCAAATTCGATCGAGCTCTAACACATATACTTAGAGTTCATCGAAATCAATCAAACTAACCCTAATACATATACTTAGGGTGTAGTTAATCTTTTACTCTAGCCCATATATCTAGGGTAGAAACCAAATCAACTCAACTAATCCTAACACATATACTTAGGGTTAGGATCCCAAATCCAATCCACATACGGATCTCAAATTCAATCCACATATGACATAAGGCCCAATCCATATACGGGTCCCAAATCCAATCCACATACGAATCCCAAATCCAATCCACATATGACATAAGGCCCAATCCATATACGAATCCCAAATCCAATCCACATACGGATTACCCATATATGAAAATAAGGCTCAGTCCACAAATAAAAACCCAAAACATATTCAGTCCATAAAACCCAAAACACATTCGATCCACAAAAAAAAAAAAAAAAATCCAAAACCCATTCAATCACATCGCTTTAACACATATAATTAAGGCAAAATCATATTCAAACCGACTAGATTCTAAATCATATACTTAGAATTTAGTCAAATCAAATTTGATCGGGCTCTCACACATATACTTAGAGCTCATCCAAACCAACCCAACTAACCCTAATACATATACTTAGGGTGTAGTTAACCTTTTACTCTAGCACATATATCTAGGGTAGAAACCAAATCAACTCAACTAATCCTAATACATATACTTAGGGTTAGTCAACCTCTCATTCTAGCACATATAACTAGAGTGAAAAACATATCAAACTCGGCCAATCCTAATACATATAGGACTTAGCCACCTCCTACTCTCGAGTAGTATCAAATCCGACCCACCTCAATACATATCCTTGGGGTTTGGTCATGTCTCCACTTTGGAATATACGCCAAATATGGAAGCAAACATAATTGGACTCTAATACATATACTTAGAGCCAATCGAACCCAATTAAACTCTAACACATATAATTAGAGTTTAATGTCGACTAATCCTCAACACATATAATGGGATCAAGTCAATTTCAAACCCAGCTAAATCCTAACATATATACTTAGGATTTGGTCAATCATTAGGATACGATTTATTCTATCCTTCTCATAAAGGTCTCTTAATCGAAGGTGCCCCAATCACATGGGGGTAATTAACAATAGATGCTTGCGTCTATTGGAAGTCATGGATCCGCAATACCTGATACCCACATACACCCATCAACATACAAATACTCATCTGAATCACGAATACCATCCCACGGGAAACACCCGAGAGGTAAACCGCGCGAGGTGGGTCATTCGGGATCGCAGACAAGTCCTATGCTGAATTTCAAGAATTGACATTGACCCATCAAGATGAACGTTCTATTCAGGAGTTCTGCAGCTTTATGCAAGCACAGTGGCACCAACTATCAACCATGGAAGGGTCACTGTGCTAGACTTGTTTGGCTTGCACTTTGCTACCAAACAAACGCAAGTTCGTGATCAGCAGCGCCTTTTCCAATTTCTTATGCGTCTACGGCCGGAGTTCGAGGCCTTACGAGACCAACTTCTTCATCGATCTCCGCTACCCACCATTGATGTTGCACTCGCCGAGCTTATTGCAGAGGAAACTTGACTTCGAGTATTGCATTCCTCTAGAGCTTCAACACCGACTATACTCTTGCTGCTCCAAATCAAGTTCCTCTTGCTCTAGTTGTTTCTTTATCTGAGTCCGTGAGTTCCTCCGCCTCGTTTGGCCCTCGGAAGAACAAACGCCATATCTAATGCAAATATTGCCAACTCAGGGGGCATTCTATTAAGGACTGCAGGAAAAAGAAGTGGGTTGATCAACATCGACAGTCTCCACGCGGTCATCCTGTTGCTGCTTCTACTCTACAGTTTGAGCATCCTTCTTCTAACGAAGCGGGATATAACACTGCCTGTACTCAACTTAGCTGGCCTCAACTAATGCATCTACTCCAACAGAGCAATTTGAATATATCGCCTCCGAAAGAGCCAGAATCTAGTCGTCAGACATCATCAGCACCACCAGGTTTTGGTTCCCTTTCAACACCTAGCTTTGGAGGTACTTCTAAGAATTCCTAGATTTTAGACTCACGTGCTTCTTTTCATAGGACTCCCAATAGTTCATACTTTCTTCACCTTCCCTTTTGTCTTCTCCGCTCAATATTTTCACTGCTGATGGTACACCTCTTCCTGTTACTCATTCTGGTACATTATCACCTACCATTAGCAATTCTGCAAAATTTTCAGTACCCTCTGTTTTGCACATACCAAAACTTTTCTTAAATATTTTATCTGTTGGCCAAATTACTGATCATGATTGCACAGTTATATTTGACTCATCTTCTTGTCGTGTTCAGGATCGTCGAACAGGGAATTTGATTGGACAGGGCCATAAGCGAGATCGCTTGTACTACATGGATCATCTGCATCTACCATCCAACCATGCCTTCTTTAATGCCGCCACAGTCTCCACCACCTCTAATTCCACCATCTCTAATACTACTTTATGGCATCGTTGCTTAGGTCATCCTTCTTCTGAACATCTTAATGTCTTAGTTCATCGTGATGTTTTAGGCAAATTTTCTATTTCCAATAATTTAAGTTGTATGGGTTGCAAGCTTGCTAAACATACTACTAAACCTTTTCCTATAAGTAATTCTATTTCTCATGCTGCTTTTGAATTAATTCATTCTGATGTTTGGGACCCTGCTCCTATTTCTACACGAATTGGCAATCAATACTATTTGATCTTTGTTGATGATTATTCTCGTTTTACTTGGATATATTTCATGAGCAATCGGTCTGAACTGGTGCAAATATATAAAAATTTTATTATTATGATTCAAAATCAATTTGGTACAAATATTAAAATTTTTTGTTCAGACTCTGGAGGTGAATATACCTTTTATGAATTCAGAAATATTCTTGCAAGTCAAGGCACCTTAGCTCAGCTTTCGTGCCCATATGCCCACCAGCAAAATGGGGTTGCTGAACGAAAGCATCGTCATATTATGGACAGTGCAAGATCTCTTCTTTTTGATGGTTCTGTGCCAGCACAATTTTGGGCTGATGCTGTTAATACTGTTGTTTTCTTAATCAATATTATGCCTTCTAGTGTCCTATCAGGTGTCTCTCCTAGTGAGCGGTTGTTTGCCAAGCCTCCCTCATATGATCACTTGCGCGTCTTCGGTTGCATTTGTCTTGTCATGCGACCTCCTCATGAACGAACTAAATTATCTCCTAAATCTGCTATTTGTATCTTTCTAGGGTATAGCCTCGAGCATAAAGGGTATCGCTGCTATGATCCCAACACGAGACGTCTTTGAATTTCTCGTGATGTGATTTTCTTTGAGCACCTTCCCTATTATGCCCAACCCGTACCAGCCACTGCAACATCACTATCCCACAATGTTGATCTTTCCTTTTTGAATGAATCATTTTCCCAAGAAAATTCTCTCTCTCCTATCACTTCTCCTGCAGATGACACTGAAGTACATACACATTTGTGATAGCCCCTCCATCGAAGCCCCAATCGACAATCCTCCGACATCCGTGCGTCGTTATCCTTTTCGAGAACGTCAGCTTAAAAGGTTCTTTGGTTGTATTACCTCACATTCTCTTTCTCCACAATTTCATACCTTTCTTGCTACTATCCATACTCACCAAGAACCCCGAACATACCGCCAAGCTGTTGCCATTCCTGAGTGGCAAGATGCTATGTCTGAAGAACTTAAGGCTCTTCATCACATTGGCACTTGAAAACTTGTTCCCCTTCCTCCAGGGAAGGTTCCAATCAGGTGTAAATGGATCTAAAAAATTTAGACAAAGTTTGATGGCTCTATTGATCGCTATAAGGCTCGCTTAGTTGCTCGTGGTTTTACTCAAGAGTATGGCGTTGATTACGAAGAGACATTTGCTCCAGTTGCTAAAATAACATCTGTTCGCGTACTTATAGCTGTTGCTGCTTCTCGTGGATGGCCGCTGTATCAACTTGATGTTAAAAATGCCTTTTTACGTGGTGATCTTCATGAAGAAGTTTACATGCAACCACCTCCTGGCCTTAATCACCCACCTGGCCATGTATGCTTACTTCGCAAGGCATTATATAATCTTAAACAAGCTCCTCGCGCTTGGTTTGAGAAGTTCTCGGCTGTCGTTATTTCTGCAGGTTTTCATCAAAGTGAAAATGATCATGCGTTATTCATTCACTTTTCTGCTCGTGGTATTACTGTTTTACTTCTTTATGTTGATGATATGATCATCACTGGTGATGATCCCGATTTCATACAATTTATCTAGTCTTACTTTAACCATCAATTTGAAATGAAAGATCTCGGGCTCCTCCGTTATTTCCTAGGTATTGAAGTAGCCTACGGTCCTAAAGGCTATTTGCTATCTCAACAAAAGTATACATAAGATCTCATCCTTCATGCCGGTCTTACTTATAATGACACAGTCAATACTCCGATGCAGCTCCATCAGAAACTAACTCCTACCATGGTGAGCCGCTTCCAAATCCCACACGCTATCGAGAATTGGTTGGAGCTCTCGTTTATCTCACTATCTCTCATCCAGATATTGCTTATGTCGTCCACATAGTAAGCCAGTTTGTTCAAGAACCAACTTCTGTTCACTATGCTGCCGTTCTTCGCATTCTCTGTTATCTTCGAGGTACTATTAATCAAAGTCTTTTCTTTTCTTCCACCTCAAAACTTGAACTTCGAGCTTATTCTAATGCTGATTGGGCTGGGGACCATACTGATCGCCGATCTACCATGGGTTATTGCATTTTTCTTGGTGATTCTCTTATTTCATGGCGAGCAAAGAAACAAAATATTGTCTCCAAATCCAGTGCCGAAGGTGAGTATCGTGCTATGTCTACTGCGACTTCTAAGATTGTTTGGCTTCATCGTCTTCTTAGTGATGTTGGCGTTACTTGTTCTACTCCGACACCTCTAAATTGTGACAACCAAAGTGCAATCAAGATTGCTAATAATCCAGTATTTCATGAACGCACTAAACATATTAAAATTGATTGTTATTTTGTTCGACATCATTATCTTAATGGCACACTTGCCTTGCCATTTGTATCATCTCGCCTCCAGCTTGCTGATTTTTTCACAAAGTCTCACACCACACAATGACATCAATTTTTTTTGTCCAAACTCTCGGTGTTTAACCCACCTTAAGTTTGCAGGGGAATGTTATCATATATATTATTACCCTATATATTATTTCTTTGTTAGGATTGTAATATTTATATTACCATATATTTTACTTTCTTTATATGGTATACTACCATATATATTTCTTTATTATTATGATATATTACTTTTCTTTACATGGTATGCTACCATATATATTGTTATGGTATATTACCATATTTTCTTTATATAACAGGATACAATCCTGTTCTTTCATGTAAAACTTTTTTCTTCTCTCTATATAAGAAAATGAATTTAGATAAATAATATATACAAAATTTTTTAATTCTCTTGTTTCGTATGGTACACTAAATTGTTACAGCAAAACCTCTTTAACATTCACATCACAAAGGTAACTTAAAGTTGCTATTCCAGTTTTCTTTATGGATCTTTGTGCCGACCCTGTTAATTAAAATGTGGTCTGGGACCAGATTTTTGTTGTGTTTAGGTCGGATTTTGATCTAAAAAGATCCTTTAAAAAAGTGAGTTCCCTGTAGGCACAGGTTACATTAATTATCACTAATTAAATTTATAAAGAGAATTTGATGTAATTAATTTACTGAGTTGAATGCTGAGATTTTTTAAAAACTATTGTGGTGAATAATATTGTTTCTCGTTTGACAAGACACTCCATTGATATTTGATTGAGCTACGCAATTGACTCTTTATGAAATCATTTTGCACCAACCCTGTACAAATGAGAAAAGCTTAATTCAGTGTCCTAAAAAATTGTCTTTCTTGTATACCTCCTCCTAAACTCCGTGTTATCTCTCTTGTGTATTGGTGGAGATCTTTCCGTAAATACCCTCGTGGATTGTACGTATTTACAGGTATACAATTAATTGTTGGATCATGCTATTAGGTTGTGCTAAAAATTTTCTGTTAACTTTTCTCTCCAGCAAAATCATAAGTTCTAAATAAGAACTTTTGTCACTCCTAACTACAGCAAAAAATTTGCAACTCGTAATGTGAAAATCTATATATTTGAAAGGCATATGTGCAAACTCCCTTTCGAGTGATGTGATAAGATCATCTTCCTTTCGCATGCATGCTAGAAATTTTTTTGTTGGATTCTGCCCGTTCACCAAATACTTGCCGAAATTCTTAGTTACTTCAATCCCAATTGTATTAACAAGTCACACATTCCGAGTTCACTCGTCTTAGCCCATTCGTTGAACCAATGTGTCTATCCTTAACCTAAGATCTTTCTGTATCAAGTGTAAGTTGCATGCTCACTCTCCTATGTCCCTATGCTCACTATTCAAGAGAGTAGTTCAAGATTTTGAAGCGAATTTCGATAGTACTTGTTGGAGAGAAAGAAGTTCAATTTGGAACCAACTAGAACTTGAAATCATTAAGTGCCTAACTCAATTCAAGCTTGACTCACTCTGTTTTAAGATCAAAAGTGGCTTTTAAAACTGTGCCATCTAAGTTCTACATAATGAAGAGTTAGAATTGACCGGGTTAACCTAATAGGGCCTTACAAAAGCCGCCAAGTACTTTCGATTGCCGACAACAAAATTTTAACCTATATATTCTCACTTCACCATTCAACACGCAAGCTAGTTAGCATGAAAAACATCTATAACACAGTTGGTAAAGATATTTTCTTCATATAAAAAATGCATGTCGCATCCAGATAAGATGCTTTGTGGGCCTAAAAAGAAAGTGGTCCTGAAAGTAATAAGGAATTCATAAATTGTACTCATGCCTAAATAGTCATTCAAGAATGGACTTCTAGGTTGTTTCTCTATGTATTAATGTGGAATGGAGACAACTATCTTTATACTAGAATGAAGAACATATGAAGGGTGGATTATGTGGAAATGTGGCTTTTGTGAAAGCCAGGAAATTGGTGATGTGAGAAAATATAGTCCCGATATTATATTTGTACAAATATTAAGCAATTGGTATTTATAAAAGAGAGAGAGAGAGAGAGAGAGTAGGACTTGTGTGCTTTTAGAAGCACGGAGCACTCGATCTGTGCTCCCATGTTGTTTTTAATATTGAGAATTTTGAATGCTCCATTAGACTTTATCTAGAATATTTAAAGTATTTACAAACTAAATTTTGTAGTTTTTCGATATCATTTTCCTAGTGATCGAAAGGGCGCAAAATCAACGGTTAAAAATAAAAATCTCACAAAATATGATGATATGATACTAAAATTTTAGATCAAAGATATTAATCTTGTTCTATATAGTATAAAAAATGTTCTATCAAAATTTTACGCGATTTGGATATTTCTACACCGTTAAACTTGCAAACGACTCACCACAACCATTAAAATTATTAATTTTGAGTCACTTTGATCACTAGGCAAATGATATCAAAAATTTGTGAAATTTAATTTCTATGTCTTTTAAATACTTTAGACCAAATTTAACGAAGCCGATCGTCCATTCGAAAGTCCCAATATCGAAAACAACTTAGAAGCATGGGAGCCTCCGTGCTCCTAAAAGTACACAAGTCTAGCTATATATATATATATATATATATATGAACTAGGCTATTATACTATTAATAGTGCTATTAAATTTTAAGCCCTTGGATGAAGGGATGTGCTGCTAGGATAATAATGGTTTCTTAAAATTTAGTAGGTGGTTGGTGAAATAGTATAATCTAAAGAATAAAAATTGTCTAAGAAGCAGATTTAATGGTAGAAAACTTGGTAGCACAAAGTGCTTAATACTATTAATAGTATAATAGCCGGACTCCACATATATATATATATATATATATATATATATATATATATATATATATATATATATATATATAAAGAAAAGGATTAATAATTATATAGTGGATATTGATCGGATAACATACTTCTAACTTGATCTCATTGGGCGTTTTACCGCGAGCTTAAATAATAATTAAGTTTAATAAATTTATCACGTATTTTCCGCGAGGTTAAAAAAATCGGCACGAGTCACTTGTTAGGCTTCAATCAATAATTCACGACAACAAATTTGTCAAATCCAAGTTTGGATTAGGTGACATTGAGCTCTCTTCGACCGTGCATAGACGGATAGGGATTGGACGTGCAATAAATGGATGGAGTTATTTGCGTGTGACTTATAAGTTGACTTGAAAATAGCATTTAGTTAATTGAAGAGTTGGGATGTTGCCAAGTGGTCCCATCAATTAAACATTCGAATTTCTGAAAGACCCATCGACTTAGGTCTATCGGGTTCGAGTCGGAATCGAGCTAATTCCAATATGATCTCATCAGGTTGATTTAAGTTGACCCGACACCAACCTGGTTATTTTTATCCAGTACAAAGTTAATTTAAAACAAGAAAATTTTGTATAATTTGATCTAGGCCGTTCGTTTGACATCCAAATCCACCGTACATAAAGTCAACAAGATAAGAATACTTGTGTTTGTACAATTAACAAATCAAACTCCAATCCAAATGTACATACGATCGATACAGTATATACGCGCGTCAACGCTGTAGACGCAAATTACACTATTTATTTACAATTAAACACATCTCAAGAACATCTAGGAGAATGAAACGCGCCCGTTTCATCTCTCTTTATGTGTGCATATATTTGTAACATTGTTAATTACTGGGACCAAAACTATCATGCTCAACTTTTGATGGGAACAAATTCTCTAATACGTGTCATGCTCGAACATGTTTGACATTTTTTTTTTTTTTTTTTTTCGTGACCCATTATACATCTGAGGGCATTTATTCAAGAAAAAAAAAAAAGAAAAAAAAGAAAACACGAGGGTCTCTATACATAGGGATTATATATTTGTAATTCAACTATATATATACAAATTTAGGCATTCTTTCGTTAGTGGTATGACTACAAATGTAAATGATGGAATAGATGATGAAGAGAAAGATGGAGGTTATCTTACTATAAAAAGGCGTGACAAATATTCTGCATTAGAAATTTGTATCATGCTTATTAATTTGGATAAGGGCATTATCATTTTCCACATATATATAGTAATGTTATGTTGGATTATGTAAAATCATGTTTCGAGTCCATATGGATTTGATCCAATCTTGTTCCTAAAGATTAGGGATGATTTAGGAATATCTTAAAGATATTTCTTAAGAGAATATGGACGACGACTAGAAGTGATTTAAAATCTCGGATGGACGGTGGAGATCGTTTCCTATTAGAATTAGGTTTTTAGAGTTATATTAACTCTTGCGATTCATCTTTTATTTTTTAGGGCTTCATTGAAAAAAATCCTAATTGAGAGGAAAAACGTGGAGAGCCTCCGTGAGAGAGTTTCTTGTAATCCAATTTTACTCCTTGTATTTTTGTGCCGTGGATTAATCGAATAACGCATTGAGGTGGTCTTGCCCGTGGACGTAGGTTGACACATTGTTGGCCGAACCACGTAATTCTCGTGTCCTTGCATTCCCTTATTTGTTTTATTTCTTTAGTTATTCTCGTGCTTGTTTTCTACAATCGTTTTCGCCTATTTTCATCTACGAAAGATTCTGTTTCCGCTGCGCTCGTGTGCTGTGTGGGTTGAGGTGTGCTCGGTAACCCCACGGCCGGTCCCCCTTCAATTGGTATCAGAGCGTTTGGTTATTCGTAGTTCGTTGACGGTGAAACGATGGCGGGAAAAGTTTCAGCGACAAAGTATGAGATTTCTCGATTTGATGGAGCGAACTTTGCGTTGTGGAAACTGAAGATGCAAGCAGTTTTGATTAAAGATGCTTGTGAGATCGCCCTGCAAGGAATAGAAAATAAGCCGGAAGGGATGACGGATAAACAATTTCAAGAGAAGGACAAGATGGCTTTGGCAAACCTATATTTGGCACTGGATGATTCGGTGTTATTCAATGTGGAGACCGAGACTACCGCAAAAGGGATTTGGGATAAATTAAAAAATCTCTATGAAGGAAAGTCATTGGTGAACAAAATTTTCTTAAGGCGACAATTGTACAATCTAAAGATGAAGGACGGGGCACCGGTACAAGAACATCTAAGTACATTCAACTCTATCGTGAGCAAACTCGCTGCCCTAGACGTGAGAATTGATGAAGAAGAAAAGGCAAGTATTTTACTTTGCTCGATGCCGGAAACTTGGGATAATTTGATTATGAACTTGAGCCATGTTGAAACCCTTAAGATGGAGTCGGTTGTTGCATCATTACTTACCGAGGAGATGAGGCGGAAGTCTAGCCAAGAAAGTTCTTCGGGGGAGGCTATGATAGCACGGGGAAGACCTTTCGAGAGGGAGTATGGTGATCGAGGAAAGTCGAGATCAAAATCCAAGGGCAAAAAGAAAGTAAAGTGCTGGAATTGTGGAAAGTTGGGGCACGTGAAGAAAGATTGTCGGGTTAAAGGAGTTGATGGTAAATCCGATTCAAATAATTTTCAAGGTAATATAGCCGAAGCGGATGCTAAGTCGGCTAGTTCAGAAGACGGAGATGCGTTAGTCGCATTGGATAGATCCGAGCTTATTTATCATTGGATCTTGGATTCGGGGGCGTCATTCCACATGACTCCCTATAGGGAGTGGTTTCATTCTTATAAGTCACGGGATTGTGGAGTTATCTATTTGGGTGACAACACGGCATGTCCGGTGGTTGGAGTGGGAGACGTTCGGATCAAGATGTTTGATGGTGTTATTCGGACGGTTTCTAATGTTCGACATGTTCCTGCACTTCGAAAAAGTCTTCTATCACTTGGAAAATTTTGCAAACAAGGGTTTAAATTCATCGGCGAGAAAGATCACTTGAAGGTATGTCAAGGTTGTTTGGTGTTGATGAAAGGAGAGCAAGTAGGTGGCCTTTATAGATTAGTGGGCGAGACTCAAGTGGGAGAAGCGGTTGTTGCAAGCGCAAAGGTGGAGTCTTCAACGGTGTGGCATCGCCGTTTAGGACACATGAGTGAGCGCGGATTGCAGGTATTATCCAACCGTGAACTTCTTTCAGGTTACAAGTCCGCGCCATTAGATTTTTGTGAAGATTGCATCTACGGGAAGCAACGAAGGTTGTCTTTTTCTCTATCACATCAAAGAAGTAAGAAGCATCTCGAGTTGATTCATTCGGATACTTGGGAGTCGCCCGATACTTCGTTGGGCGGATGTTCTTACTTTGTTTCATTTATTGATGATTACTCTCGGAAGGCTTGGGTGTATATTCTAAAGCGAAAGTCCGATGTGTTTGAGACTTTTAAGAAGTTCAAAACTCTTGTGGAGAATGAAAAGGATTTAAAAATTAAGTGCCTACGTTCTGATAACGGAGGGGAGTATTGTTCAAGAGAATTTGATGAGTTTTGTATTGAGCATGGAATTAAGCGGCATCTCACGGTACCCGGTACACCGCAACAAAACGGTGTAGCGGAGAGGTTAAATAGAACACTCATGGAGAGGGCCCGTAGCATGTTGAGTACTTCAAAACTCGACAAGAGATTTTGGGCGGAAGCCGTGAGCACGGCTTGTTATTTGATTAATCGAGCGCCGACAAAATCACTTGGTTTGGAAATTCCTGAAGAAGTCTGGAGCGGCAAGTCCGTTGATTACTCCTATCTTCGTGTCTTTGGATGTGATGCTTATGCGTGGATACCAAAGGAGAAAAGGTCAAAATTGGATAAGAACTCTCGGAGGTGTATATTTCTTGGCTATGCGAAAGGTGTTAAGGGGTATCGATTGTGGGACCCTACTACCCACAAAATAGTCATAAGTCGTGACGTTATCTTCAATGAAGGGTCCTTTCAAGGCACCAAGGAAAAGCAAGATGATGATGCTATGATTCCAATTGAGCTCTTTGAAGCGCGCGATGAGGTGCAAGTTGAGCAAGCACAACAGGATGATGAAGTGGTTGATGATGAACCTGACTTGGAATCTCCGCAATCATCCGAAGATACAAATTCACCGGTAGAGTCGCCAGCGGATTCCGGGCGTCCTAGTAGAGTTATTAGACCTCCTGCGAGGTATAATGACTATATTACTTCATTTATTCCTTCTGCAAACCATGTTAGTGCATATGTTGCTTTAGCGGAAGAAGATGAGCCGACTTCGTATAAGGAGGCTTGTGAGTCGACTGACGCTGGGAAGTGGCAATGCGCGATGGAGGAGGAGATGGAGTCAATTCGGAAGAACAAGACTTGGGAACTTGTTGATTTGCCGAAGGGAAGGAACGCGATTGGATGTCGGTGGGTGTTTAAGGTGAAAAAGGATACAGATGGGAATGTGGAGAGGTTCAAGGCAAGATTGGTGGTGAAGGGATATGCTCAGAAGCCGGGAATCGATTTCGATGAGATCTTCTCACCGGTGGTTCGTCTTACCACTATTCGGGTTGTTTTGGCGATCGCAGCGGTCATGGATTTGGAGCTCGAGCAGATGGATGTAAAAACAGCATTCTTGCATGGTGACCTGGAGGAGGAGATATATATGTCGCAACCGGAAGGCTTTGTCGAAAAAGGCAAGGAGTATTTGGTTTGTCGGTTGAACAAATCGTTGTACGGCTTGAAACAGGCGCCAAGGTGTTGGTACAAGCGATTTGATTCCTTCATTATAAGTTTGGGTTTTGATAGGCTTGAAGCGGATCATTGTGCATATTTCTGCGATTATAATGACGGGAGCTTCTGTATTTTGTTATTATATGTCGACGACATGGTGGTCGCCGGAAATAACAAGGGCAAGATATCTATCTTGAAGACTCAGTTAGCCGGTGAGTTCGATATGAAGGACTTAGGAACTGTGAATCAAATACTCGGGATGAAGGTACTACGGGAGAGAAAGAATAGGAAAGTTTGGCTTTCACAGAAGAGTTATGTGGAGAAGGTTCTGCGGCGCTTCAACTTGCAGAACGCAAAGCCAGTTTCTACCCCGTTTCCTATTCATTTAAAATTGTCGGCCGAGCAATCACCGGGTACGGAAGCAGAAAAGGCCGACATGGCTCGGGTACCATATTCATCGGCAGTAGGGAGCCTTATGTTTGCCATGGTGTGCACGAGACCCGACATTGCTCAAGCAGTGGGAGCAGTGAGTCGGTATATGGCGAATCCAGGTTGTGAACATTGGAATGCAGTGAAGTGGATTCTCAGATATTTGAGAGGTACTGCGGATTTCTCACTCTGTTATGGTTCTGCGGGTTTGGAGTGCGTCGGATATGTGGATGCAGATTTCGCAGGAGATAAAGACAGAAGAAAGTCTACCACGGGTTATGTTTTCTCCATGGGCGGTGGTGCTATTAGCTGGGAGTCGAAGCTTCAGTCGGTAGTCGCTTTGTCGACGACGGAGGCGGAGTACATAGCAATGACACATGCTTGTAAGGAAGCTATCTGGCTAAAAAGACTTTTAGGAGAATTAAAAGTGAAGCAAGATGTGGTGGGAGTGAATTGTGATAGTCAAAGTGCAATACACTTGGCGAAGAATCCGGCGTTTCACTCTCGGACGAAACACATTGATATTCGTTATCACTTCGTGAGAGATGTGGTGGATGAGGGTTTTATCTCATTGTTGAAAATTCACACAGATGCGAATCCAGCGGATATTTTAACGAAACCGGTGACTCGAGAGAAGTTCAATTGGAGTATGACTTCTCTCGGTCTTGGAGCTACATGAGGAGAGTGGGAATTTGGCAAGATCTTCAATTTTGTGTTTTATGAAATTCGGCACATGTTTTTAAGTGGGAGAATTGTTGGATTATATAAAATCATGTTTCGAGTCCATATGGATTTGATCCAATCTTGTTCCTAAAGATTAGGGATGATTTAGGAATATCTTAAAGATAATTCTTAAGAGAATATGGACGACGACTAGAAGTGATTTAAAATCTCGGATGGACGGTGGAGATCGTTTCCTATTAGAATTAGGTTTTTAGAGTTATATTAACTCTTGCGATTCATCTTTTATTTTTTAGGGCTTCATTGAAAAAAAATCCTAATTGAGAGGAAAAACGTGGAGAGCCTCCGTGAGAGAGTTTCTTGTAATCCAATTTTACTCCTTGTATTTTTGTGCCGTGGATTAATCGAATAACGCATTGAGGTGGTCTTGCCCGTGGACGTAGGTTGACACATTGTTGGCCGAACCACGTAATTCTCGTGTCCTTGCATTCCCTTATTTGTTTTATTTCTTTAGTTATTCTCGTGCTTGTTTTCTACAATCGTTTTCGCCTATTTTCATCTACGAAAGATTCTGTTTCCGCTGCGCTCGTGTGCTGTGTGGGTTGAGGTGTGCTCGGTAACCCCACGGCCGGTCCCCCTTCATGTTATATATGTGTTTCTTAAAATGTACTTCAAAGTATTTTTGATGAATCCAACTTAATTTTATAAGATGAAAGCTAATTAATGATTAATATAACTTTTCAGACTTATTACACATGATTTACACACGTGAGAATTAAGCTAGTTTAAAATCTAACATATCAACACCATCTCAAAAAATCATCTAAAGTACTTTTAGCAGATAAAAGTTTCGGTTTGTGTGTACGAAAAATTTCTCCCTCGATCAGGTTAAACTTTTTGTACGTACTCAGCTTAATTAATTAGTTCCTGCTTTTCTTTTTGCCGTCCAAGTTAATATGTTTCAAATAACTCCTATTTCTCTAATTCCGCGTGGACAAGCAAGCTAGGTCCCAGGAGCTAGTATTATTAATGGTCCTTGTCAACAAAACATAAGTAAATTCAACTCAAAATTCAACTAGATGGATTCAACTCTCTTGGTTTGTAATATATATAGTACAGTGATGGGGCCAGATGAATTGAATTTTTATAGTGAGGTAACTTTTGGAGCTAAGGTTATGTGCATGTGTGAATGTATGGAATAAAAAAATATATATGTATGCTATATTTATTTTTCCAAAAAAATGAAAATAAAAATTAATGCATGACGCGAGAAGGAGAAGGACAAGTGCAAATAAATGTGGGAGGCAGTGGGTGGCAGTCATAATTTAACTGCAGCATGTACATGTCCTCCTTTTAACATCTACATGATGATGACCCTCCACTCATTCATTCACTTTGTTTCCCTTCCCATGATCACTTCCTATTCTTATAGTTCACTCCACAATAAACCACAACCTCACCCCCCCCCCTCCCTCTCTCTCTCTCTCTCTCTCTCTCTCTCTCTCTCTCTAGGGAATATATAGTGGAGGTACAGCTATATATATATATATATTTATATATATATATATATATGTTGAAGTTGAGATTCATTCCTCTTAGTCAATGAAATGGCATTACTTCATGAATTAGAATATTAGAATATTATTATAGACCCTCTCTCTAGGGAATACATATATATTGATGTTCACTAACATTTAGTTCGAGACACATTCCTCTTAGTTAATGCATGGTATGGCCGTGTCTTCATGGATTACTAGACAATGTCCTTGGAAAATTAAGAGAGAGATTAGCAAGGCATTTAATGGGGGCTCATTCAATAAAGCCTCAGCATAATGATTTAAGTAGATAAATTAATTTTGATGTAGGAGGAGCGTATAAATAAAAATAAAAATAATAATATCCCTAATGTATGAAAAATAAAAATAAAAACACAAAAATATAGGTAAAATAATTTTTTACAGGAAAAAACTCACAGATAAGAAAAGAGATTTTAACATCTCACCTTTTTTTTTTTTCTCAAATTATTTTTTAAAATTTGTCTCACTAAGAAGCTATCAGCAAATACGAAATATAAAATCAAAATTATTACCAATTTCGAGGCACGTCTAATTAACAGTTGAAAATTTGCAGAGTGCAGTGATTTTAAATAAAAGAAATCCAATATGCTTAAACAAGCGTTTATGTGCATGTAAGCGAAAGAGAGAAATATGCAGATGTACTGAGTAAGTAGAATTGTATGAGAAATTATTAAGAAGTCATAACAACTTTTTCTGCTAAATTGTGAAAGTTTCTAATTTTAGAGCTCAAAACATTTATTTTAGATTCTCACCATATAAAAACACCAAATTCTTCATCGGTTAAATATCTGACGGCAAATTTTTGAATTAGAGAAGTTGTTTCAAAGACAAGTCAAAAGGGCACTTAAGGCAACTCTAAATATTCAAAAGTTTCTAATTTTTAATTCATGTAGGTGGTCATAAATCCTTCATTAATGAGATAGCCATCTTATACATTTTTAATAAAGCAGGGGACAGTTCTACATGTGATCTTTTTTTTCGTGAGTAGATGTGACTGAAAATACTGGCTCCTGTAGAATCGTTACTATGTCGGTTGATTTCGTTTGTTTTCTAAGGTTAAAGAGGCTTATAATTAATGCAAGTTGAAGTTGCCATTAATTGTTTGGTTTCCTGCATTAAATCACATTTATTTTTGGCCTGTTCGCTGTTCAAAATTTTGAGATGTTGTCCTACAATTCCATGCTTCTTTTTAGTTTTAATTTCATTGAAGAATCTTTGGAATTTTTTTTTGTTCAAGTGCATGTTGGTTTGGTCTCTCCTCCTACATCTAATTGCAAGCACTTTTAGTAAAGCATTTGATAAACAAGAAAATCTTCTATCATGAAACAAAATATAATGCATCTTAATTAGTTAATTAATTACTAGCACATACAACAAGTGCACGTTTCCAAACAATAACTATGCTCTACACCAGATACAGTGGAACAACAACCATATATCAACAATAATCATATGCTTAATTATCTTGCGTTAAATGCCACTTTATTTTTTTTATTTTATTATTAAAAATAATAAAATAAAAAGTGTTTGAGTTAGGACCTATTTAGACCAAAATTCAAGAAAATTAAGATGTTCAAAAAATGATTGATAAAGTTTTTATTCAATCTCCTGGATAATTTTACCTTATAGGGGAACTGGAAATTCAAATAGGATATGTTTTGCTTTTCGGATTCAAAAGTTTACTCATTTAGCTACTTGACAAACCAAAACCTATAAAATTCTCACAACATAATTGTTTATTTCTGAAAACTTTTTCGCTTTCTAGAGTAAAAAAATCTGTCAAAGAATTAAGTAAAGAGATATTAACTAAGTCGTCTTTACCAGGAACGTATCATATTTATTAAAATTGATCAAATTTAATTAATATACCATCCATGTCAAAATTAATTCTTATAATACCATTATTTAGCCCTTTCCCATTTTTTTTATTTGAAGCATGGAAAATGATGACCCATACAATAAAGAGAAATGCTATTTTTAAAGTTGTATCCTTGAAAGTAGGGTATAAATCATACAGCATTCTATCCAAAAATATAGGCACTCATTTTAGATCTTTAATATTAAAAACATAAAATTAATAAAGCCCGTTAGAAAATATTGGTTATTGGATTAATTTCAAAAATTCAAGCCGTTAAAAATACAAAATAAATCCACCTAAACAAAAATCAAACATGTAATCTCTATCTCTAATACTAATTGTCGAAATATTAATACTAACAATTAATTTCAAAAACTTTAATTATTATAAATATGCAATCAACTCGCCTAAAGTTTATAGACACAATAACATCCTACCACTTCCAATATAACACATCTCAACTTGTCCTATCTAATCTCCCGCCACAATATAAGATACTAATTTTTTTTAAACCAATACGACGAAGAAGGTATAAGATTTACACTAGTTTTTTTAAAAGTACATATAGCATTAAAAAAAGCAGGATAAACATATTAAATCTTTTAATAACATAATTTAGCCCTTTGAATTTATTTTTTTTCCTTTTTGTTAATTTGAAGCATGGAAAGTGGTGACCCATACAATAATAGAGACAGGGTAAAACAGGAGGCCCTCCACTGCTACCACCATCCTGTTCACACATTAATGAGCCAACCCACCTATCCTAGTAAAAGAACAGCATGAAGAGATGGGAGGTTGGAAGAATATAACTCTCCATGGCACTTGTCTTTTCAATCCTCCTCTCCCTTTTGAGCTCAAGAGAGAGAGAGAGAGAGAGAGGGGTGAAAGAAAAGAAAGGAACCCTAGGAGAGGCAAAGTGAGGAGAGAGAGAGAGAGGGGGGTGGAATATCTCTCCCCCTAAACAACCATCTCCATCTTCCAACCAATAGATAAGTGACACTTGTCGAATGGTGACTAGACCTTCTCTCCTCTTGTCTGTAAAATTATAAACATATTTAATTTATAAATAAATAAAAAACAGTAAACTCTCCAACCTCTCATCTAAGAATGTTTAAAATTTACTAATCATTTTTTACTTTCAGTGAAAAAAAAAAGTGAGAGTAAAAAAGATTAGCTCTTGAGGTTATATTAGATACAATATTGTATGGATAATTTTCATATTAATATTTCAAATGCGACTTAGTCTATATACTCTTTCATCCTGTTTGGTCGCATGCCAAACAACAGAAAAAAAAAAAAAAAAAAATTTAAGGATAAAGGTTTAAAATATCTTCTGTTTAACGGGTTATTCCAGGATAACCTGTTAAGCTCTATTCCACCCCCCTTGAAATAAGGTTTATACCTAGGGGCAATGAATAGATTTTTTTTTTACTTTTGTTTAACTTTCAATCTGAGACTATATTTACTAAAATATACTATTTAGTAATTATTTTTATTAATTTTGTTTACTAAAATATACTATAAAATAAAAAATATATATTTTATATTTTATTTACTAATTATTATTTATTAAAATATACTATAAAATATAAAAAAGTATTTTGTTTAGGTAAGATATAATTTATTATTTACAATTAAATTGTTATTTTAATTAATGTATAATAATTAAAATTAATTTATAGATATAGAAGGTAAGGGCAAAATTGATATTTTAATAAAAAATTTATCATCTTTTTTCACTATTCTCTGCTATTCCATAATTTTAACCAAATTATATAATTTAACTTTTATACTTGATTATCCCGGAATAGCAAGCTATCTCAGATATAAAAAAATTTATACCTCTTAAATTTATATTCGAACTAAACGTGGCCTTTATGTATAAAATAACAAAAATAATTTAAATTTTTTTATGAATTATAAATTTTATTTTTTTTATTTTGAATTATTTATTTATTTCAGTTTATCCTGAATCTATTTAAAAAGTTTAGTATACCAACCAAGTTGGCATATGGTGGTCAGAAAAAAAAAAAAAAAAAAAAAAAAAAAAAAAAAAAAAGACAAGATAAAAATAAATGTGGGTGAACATTAGGAATGGCAAGACCACACAGGGGGGGCAGCATTGCCCTAGATGGAGCTAATACCAAGACAGGCTGAAAAGAAGGAAGAGCATTAAAGTGAAGTCAGATGTCAACAGAGTATTTTACTGCCTTTTTCTACTATGACTTCTCTTTGTCAGAGACAAGAGAGAGAAATAAGAGGGAGCAATTGTACAGAGAGAGGGAGAGAGAGAGAAGTAGAGACCAAAATCCCTGATGTTAATACAGTAATATAGAGAGAAGGGGAGGAGGAGAGAGAGAGAGAGAGTATGTGTGTGTGTGCATGTGGGGGTGTTGAAATGATTTTGTAATCCATTGCTTTATGATTGAGTTGGTGCCCCTCTCTCTCTCTCTCCTCTTTTTTTAAATTTGCTCTCATCATTTTCCTTTGTTCTGACACAAAAGAGGCATGATGACCTTATGATGGGCATGGCCACCAATGGCCCCCTCCTCTCACTGTGTTTGCCTCTTTTTGCATTAAATCTCTATCATCTTTTTATAATTCTTTTCCTTGGCTTTCATAAAGAGCATGCTAAAGTGGGGCCCACATATAGTCCTACTCCTAAGGTAGCTTCTCCTTTTGTGTCCAATTAAACCAAGGATAATGATATTACTTTTCATTCAATCTAGCTAATCAAATTTAATTAGTGACAAATGATCAAATTTAGCCTCTAAAATTCGATCCCGCGTGATTTCATTTTTGTCAACATATTAAATATTTAGCACCTTAGTTCTCGAAGCTTGGTTTGCTATCGTGAAAAGACTTTACAACAATATCACCAATAAAAATTTACAGTCATAAAATTAATTGTTCCTAGTGCAGATGACAAAAGACTTGGTGATTGATACTCGAGACTCGAGTTTGAAATCTAATTACTTTACATTTTCAGCTATAATCTATTTCAAAAATAAACGAAATAGATAACATGCTATAATTTTCTCAAAAAAAAATAAAAATAAAATAAAATTATCGACGTAACGCTCTCATTGTCAGCATAGATAGAAAATAACCGAAAGATCTAATTATCACCCAAGACTAATTAAAGAGACTAAATTGTCGAATTTAAAAACTAAGGATGTGATTGAAATTAAGCTCGAACGAAAAGCCAGAGCAAATAAACCTAACATTTTATTCCTAAATTTCCTCTAACAAAAGATCATAAATAATACAACATTACTCTTGCAAAAAACATTTTGACTGTCGGTTTCGGGCCGGGCTACAGTTTGGTTTAGAACAAGTTCTACGACGTTGGCCCAGCCCAATGTTGAATTTTGGGCCACATAGGGTGGATTATTAAAACAATTATGATTAGCCCAAATGGCCAGGAGCCGAGGTACTACACTTATATGTAAGGTACACATACATCAGGTACATGTACCTCATATGTTTTCAGAAGGAAACAAGATGATAGAGAGAGAGAGAGAGATGTAAAATAAAATTACCCCACTGAAAGGGATTGAATGCCACCCAAGATGAGCCTATTTTGACCTGCTCGGCATTTAGGAATGGTAATAAACTATAAAATATATAATTTGGTGGTTAATTTGTTTTACCAACAAAATGGCTTCACATTGAGCCACATTATTGCTATTTAAGGATGAGCCAATTGAAGTATTCAACTGTCCACAAATCATGTTGAACGCCGTAAATCAATTCTAAAATACTTTTTAAAAATAAATTATTTAAATATTTTATATTATATGTATTATATTATATTATATTATATTTTATAATATTACTTTTTAGATGCTTTATCAATATTCTAATATACTTTGCAGTGTATGAAATAGTAGTACATAGTACTAGGTGCAAGTAAAAATTTCTTCTAATTTTTTTGAAACTATGACGGTATTCTATTAGGCATTCTCTACACCGGGTGTATATAAATACATACACCACATACTTAAAATTTTTAATAGAGATTTTAAATTTTAATTCAATAAATATTTTAAAATTATTAGACTTTGTAAGTCATATATATTTAATTAAATTTTGATATAAAAAAAATCAGTTATGTAATATAAGTTGCAGTGTATGGTGTGTCAATATGCATCAGGTATATATAATAATTTTTTCTTTTTCTAATCAATTTTAACAAGGTACAAATACTCTCATATATTTAGCAATTAAAAAAATTTATTTATAGAATAGATACTAAAACTATAAAGTTTGATTGAATTTTAAGTGAAGTTATTAGAATACTTTGACTCTACAAATACTCAAAGTTAAAAAATATTAATAATAATAAAAAAAATCTAATGTATAAAAGGCTATATGAGTTCTTTTTTTTTTGTTAAAATTTTTTTCAATCTTAAAACTTTAATAATTATATATCTTGATCGGCTAAAATATTATCTATCCGTTGCGAAGCGCAAACCCTACATTAGTGTATATATATATATATATATATATATATATATATATATATATATACACGCGATTATATGAGTATTAAAATTTAATTTATATATTGAACCATGCACGGATCTCTGATAACCAAGAGCAGTACTTTAGACTACATGCATGTGATACCATTTAGCCAAAAAAAAACTAATTTCTAGAAAATGATTCGGCCATAACTTTATCATACGTAATCAAAGCCAGTCTAAAAACCTAGCTCAAATTTTCACAAAGTCATGAGTTGAATTCTTCATTTGCTTTTTAAATCATTATTTCTTATATTAGTTAAAATCTGCTCGCTCTAGTGGTGCATTTCGTCTTTGAAAACACAATAGTGCAAAATAACTTATTTTTCATAAATATTTTTTCTCGATCAATTGAGAGCCGCGTAGGATAGCGTGCGTTACACGGTCTTTAATTATGATCTTAAGTGCGATTGTAAGACATACGACAACCTGAAATCTAGGCCAAGCATACTCTTAATCTATCTACACAAATAACATTCTGCAGTAATTAGACATCTGTCACGCATATGAGTGAATATATATATATATATATAACAATCTTATTGTTGATGTTTTTATATTTGGGTGGAATTATGAGATCTAATGGCCAGAAATTAAAAGTTTAGCTATTGTTGTACACTAGTGGGAACTTAAACTTACACATAATAACTTGAGGGCACATAGTTGTAATTAATATAGTTAAAAAAAAAATCGACGAAGCACCCAAACTCAAAGTAATAATCAGAATGACTTGCGCATAAAGAGCGAGTAGGTCGGCTTAAGAAAAAGGCTAGAATTGCTTATTTTCTCGCTTAACTTAAAACTGATTGTGTGGCAACGAGCCAACGAGCTGCTTGAATATGAAACCCTACGCATTGAACCCTAACAAGTATAAATTGAGAAAGATGATGCATTTTTTGGAAGGGGGGATTCTATTGTGAAAATTTTAGTAATGGCAGAAATCTGATTTTTTTTTTCTTTTTTTTTATTTTTCACCTTCTTCGAGACTGAGCCGTCTCACTGCAGTTGCCTAATTCATCTTCTTTATGAATAAAGCGGGTAGCGCGCTATTTATTTCTCAAAAAAAAAAAAAAAAGCATAAATTGATTGATGCAGATACGATCCAATGTAGGAAGGATGACAAAGTTTTGGACAGCACATTGTAGGCCCTTAGAGGATCAGTTTCTGAAGGAGGGTTTGAATTTCTTTCTGTAGCATATATAAATTGATTGATGCCTTTGTCTCAGTGTTGTTTTCTCTTCCTCTTCTGCATTTCTTTTTGTATTTCCTTGCGAGGCCTTGCTATTTTATTTTTATAGCTTAGTTCATTTACCTAATGAATAGAATAGTTAGCTAGCTACTTTTCTCGTGAGAATTCATATAAGTCTAATCATTTCCACTGAACTACAATTAATAAATTGGTTGTTTTTTGCTGCTACTATTGCAACAGCTGCTACAATATACATTATTACTATTCTACATAACTATCCACAGTATGTACATTATTACTATTCTACATAACTATCCACAGTATGTACATTATTACTATTCTACATAACTATCCACAGTAGTGAGCAATAGTAGATCTCCGAGTAGGCAACTTGTCCTTAACAGAGATACAATTAAAAGAATCACTATTTAATTTCCTGCAAATTAGCTCTTTTCCATGCAGCCAAATACAGGTGCATTTGTTGCAGGAAGAGGTGGAAGCATCTGTATGTCCTATGCTCATAAATACCTAATTGCTTTAATTTGGAAACAACGTAAACCTGTATAAGCATTAAATGGAGGGAGAAGTTGTTATCCATTAATTTGAACTTAAATGAATAATTAATGGCCAATCATGTATATGACATGATACTCTTTTTTTTTTTCTTTTCTTTTTTTTTTTGCTTCTTGAGCTTTCTAATGGCCTTAAAGGGGCTAATACTGCGCACGTGTATCTCTTTATAGCCTTTATTTGAAACATTAAATTTTGGACAATAAAATTAGATACACCACCAAACTTTCTCAAATGATATTTTGATTTAATAGTTGTGGCCCTCAGGAAAAAGATTACAATATGTAACTATTTGACTCTAGCTCATTGTAGAATTCTAATAATAATTAATCACTTTTGAGATGGTATACTATTAACTCCGCACAATTTTTCCAACCAAAGTAGATTCTAGCTAGTTAATTATGAGGTGATTATTTTTTTTGAGAGAGTAATTATGAGGTGATTATTTACTTTTAGATATTTTAAATTTTCACTCACATGCAATTAACAAATGTCAATGGTATATATATATATATATAGATATAGAGAGAGAGAGAGAGAGAGAGAGAGAGAGAAAGCTAGCTAGAATGGAATATGATTAATAGTATCAAGTTATTAGTGCTATTAAATTTTTAATTTTTAAATTAAAAAATGTGTGGTTGAGATGATAATGACCTTTTGGATTTAATAGATGGCTGGAAAAATAGTAAAATTTAACGAATGAAAATGATCAAAGAGCTTGATCTAAGAATAGAAAAACTTGATAGTACCAATAACTTAGTACTATTAATAGTATAATAGCCGACTATATATATATATATATATATATATATATATAGTGTAGGGGCTACTATACTTTTATGAGAATAAACTTTTTTATACTTATAACTTTTCCGTCTTTGATGAAGGGATGTGCGGTTAGGATGATAGTAAGCCTCCTAGGGTTTAGTACATTGTTGGTGAAATAGTATAAATTTTATGAGACAACTATAATTCTAACCGCAAATTCTTTTATCTAAGAATCGAAAACTTATGAATACGAAAAAATCTATACTCATAAAAATATAGTAACCGGACTATATATATATATATATATATATATATATATATATATATATATATATATATATATATGCTTCGACTTGGACAAGTCAATGAGAACAAATTAACGACGATGTATTACCTCATACTAAGTACACCTTTGTTTGGGACAAAGCTAAAGATATTCACAAGGCCATGTAATGGCCCCATCCCCATCAGAAGCTTCTATCAAATCATTGATTACCCAATTAAAAAGAACAGATCAGCGTAACATCACACGGCTGTTCACATTGAAAATTAATTAAAGCATTTCTTAATTACTTTCCTCTCACTTTAGGTATATATATAATATATGCACAATAAAAAGAATCCAACATTAATTTGTGTGGTGCACCAGCAACTAACCTACCATGAGTTGTCACGTAGCCCAACAAAAATCTGTGTAGAATGGAATGAAAGGAGCTCTAATTAATTAGTAAACTAAACTATTTCTTAAATAAAGCTTATGCATGTTTGCTTGGCACTTTGCGTGTTCAAAAACAGGGTTTGGAATAAAATTTGTTTTTTTTTTTTTTTTGCATGCATTAATCACGTGGGCGTGAACTAAAATAAGCCAAAACATCCAATGCAAGTACCATTTAGTACCTATTTTTCTTTCTTTCTTTTTTCCTCTCTTTTCACGTCAAAAGTAATTATTATACGTAACAGAGCCCATTAATTAAACTCAACCAAAAAAAAAAAAAAAAAAAAAAATCAGGCCCAACCTAAAACATTGTTTATAACCAGGCCTTGACTACATATGCTGAGAGCCATTACCAGACTAATTGGGCTAACTATTTGGAGTTGGGCCTAATATGGCCTATTAACTAAACTATATGATAATAGGAACCAATTAAGTAGTGGGAAAAAAAAAAAAAAAAAAAAAAAAGGGAAAGAAAACTTGTATATGTCATTGCCTCAATGGAACCCACACTTGGAGTATCTCTAATTGCATTTTTCCTAGTAACATTTATTCTCACCCGCGTGATCCTAATTCCTCTTTGCATGAGTTATACCTATCAATGACTGGCCTTTTTCTTATGAGAGCACAGAGTTTTGGACATTTATTTATCCCCTTTAATTGCTATAATAATTGGAACACTAAATAGCACTAAGCTCCACACTCCTGCATGAGAGCCAGTTCTAATGTTGTGAAAAGATGAAACACATTTGTATCTTTCCACGACACATCACGTGAGAGGAGTGTCTCCATGTAGGCCCCCTTTTCATTTGATTGGTTCTCTGTTTTCATTGGATTCCGATTGTGTAAATTCATGTCATGGATGGGCCGCAACTTGAAGACAAAAGCTCTCAACTTTCAAGTTTCCAAAAGCACTTAGCTACAAGCAACATCTACAGGGGGGGGGGTGGTGGTCATGCTCCAGCTCCAGCTATGAAGTACTTACTGATGCATCAACAGTTACCCTTGCTTTGGATCCTATTCCCCTTTCTAAAATTTGTTTTAAAGCTTTGAGCTTTTTCTCCTATACCAATCTATGTAGACTTTATATATATACCGCGCGGACTCAAAATGCTTAAACTCAAATTACTAACGCTTGCGCTTTATGATACCATCGTCGTCGTCTGATGTGGGACATTTTCAGATGTAACAGCATTAATTGGCCACCGCACAGGAATTCGACAGATCCTTCTGGCGACACACCATGTGCTGTGAAGAATAAATCATGATCCCATTGGCATCTCAGTTCGTGCAGAATGTCACAGTTCATTTCCATCACAGAATACCGGCACCACCTAACTCACTGAGAATGAACGAACTATCATGTTAAAACTCAGTACAGAGGAATCTGATGCACTACCAAACAATAATGGACCATTGAGAATATAATCTCTATGGTGCTTACGTTCTCCAAGGAAACTATATATTTGTGATGCTTACGTTGGGAAAGCACCAGCTGTCGATGTAGTAGTTAAGACATCACACGTGCAATTGTGGGGAACCCCAGTTTGTAATAATGTGCCATGTTTGGAGAAAAGAATGAATATACCACAGAATCTGTATTTCTCTGCACTCTTTTATTTATGGACTACAGCTCCTGCATGCTAGGAATATACTATACTTAATTCTCTTATCCATGAATGATAGTATGTATAATAGGTAGCAACACTGGTTTGAGAATTTCCTTCTTTTAATATTTGCACTGTTCACCGTGGTGGTCGTAATTTGTAACAATTAAAATAAGAAAAACCTGCAGCTCTTCACATATCAACGACGACAAATTAAGAACCAGAGAAGACGGCCTTCCAAAAAAGTTACAGTTATTCTTTCCACCTTGCATGATTTAAGCAACTAGAAAATAATGTTAATACATTCGCTGGAACAATTATACATACATATGTATTTTAACAAAATTAGGTTAATACTATGCAAGTCTTGTAGCTCTTTCTACGCACAATTAGTGCATCAAATTTGGAGCTCAAATACAGACATTCATCATACTTGGAACAGTAAATCTGATACGGTAGAAATTACCTGCAGTGAATATCTAAAGAAGGAATTTTGATCAATGAAGAAAATTCAACAATATGTATGTCCTAGCATTGGTTGTACCATCATGGCTCTCATAAAACGAAGATATAAAAAGTTAAAAGGCACTACACAGGCTAGCACAATCATCAGCCATGTGTTGAGAAGGACTAGGCATATTTCTATTACAGAGTCATCAAGCTCACAGTTTGTGACACTCAGTTGAGTTTGACAATTAGATCCCAACCTGACTCATATTCATATGCATTGTATGATAAAACTAACTTGTTTAGCCTAACAACAACCTTAGCAATTGACTGAGATAAGATATGGATGACTAGGATCTGCAAAGTGCAAAGTAATACCACAAAGTACGATTCTTGCCAAAAGCTAACAAAGCACAATCAAAATCTTAAGACAACCCCTACACTCCCCTCTTAACTCCAAGTTTTTTACATGTTGAATTACTACACCTTGAATCACAGAACAACGTAAGATTAGACCCACTTGCCATACACTTTAGTATATACTAGATCTGTTTTACTATGCTTTGAATGTAACGGTGAGTTATATATGAAATGATTCCGATACATGTAGCAATATAATGGACGAATGTCTGTGAACCTCCTATTCTACGGAAAGAAGTAAGAGCTATATGTGAAATAGCATCATGCTTCAGAGAGTAATTTCGAGTTTCAACTCATGTTTGTTGGATTACAATGAAAGGCCAAATTATAATCTGTTTATTTAAGCAGTTAAGTATTCAAGCAACAAGTATACTTCGCTCAAAGATATAGACAACATAGAAGAATACCAAAGCATATATTTCTTGAAACAATAGGTGAATGCAAAAGTAAATTGCATATTTATTTGTAGGATAAACAATTTTCAGCAGGAAAAATCAGCGTTAACATAATAATATTATCAGGCAAAAGCCTCACTGGGATCCCGAAGTAAAGCTGGATTATGGTTGCCCCTATGTAAACGAGACAACAACATCACTAAGAGCACTTGAGAATTGTATATTTTGCCGAGGAAGACCAGCACTCTTAATGCCATGCAGAACAAAATGATTGTAGAAAGGAAAACAGAACAAGCACCATCTCCAGGAATGTAAGCATTCCAACCTCATCTCACTTTCCATTGCAGAAGAATTAGAAGCATTTCCTGTGCACAATTGATGGTCCGGATTCATCGTACTCGGCCTTTGCAATCCACATCTGCCATATAAATAGCAAACTCCATTTTCAGTTAAATGGAATAAACATAAAAGAAGAAGCCAGAAAATATACTAGCAAAGTTTAAAGCATTTTTAAAAATAATCCATAATAGATATTGTTAGGAGATATTCATTTCCTCATCATCCGCATAATCTGAGTCCAAATGGAATATATGCATAACACATGAATCATTAAGTATTAGCGAACAAAAGGGAGTCGGCATTTCAGGCTAGTCCTCACCTGCTGGAATGTGCTAAGGGATGCCAAGATGGATCCTCCGATCCATACACTGTACTTCCTCTCTGGGGGAGCCACCACCTTAATCTTCATGCTACTAGGTGCCAATGCAGTGATCTCCTTGCTCATCCTATCAGCGATACCTGGAAACATTGTTGAACCCCCGCTTAACACAATATTCCCATATAGGTCCTTCCTTATATCCACGTCGCATTTCATGATCGAATTGTACGTTGTCTCATGTATTCCTGCTGCCTCCATCCCGATCATGGATGGCTGGAAAAGGACCTCCGGGCAGCGGAAACGTTCTGCCCCAATGGTGATCACTTGCCCGTCAGGCAACTCATAGCTCTTCTCAACAGACGAGCTGGTTTTTGACATCTCGAGCTCCTGCTCGTAGTCAAGGGCAATGTAGGCAAGCTTCTCCTTCACGTCGCGGACAATCTCACGTTCTGCTGTGGTGGTGAAGGAGTAGCCTCGCTCAGTCAAGATCTTCATCAGGGCGTCAGTTAGGTCACGGCCTGCAAGATCAAGGCGGAGGATCGCATGTGGGAGAGCATATCCTTCATAGATTGGTACAGTGTGGCTAACTCCGTCACCAGAGTCAAGGACGATGCCTATAGGAGACAACAGAACAAGCATTGTCAATGTGATTAAATAACTAATCCGCAAACATGAAGCACAACTTAGTCATGGATTAACCATTTCATAAATTAAGGAAATACATTACAAGATCATAGGGCGTGGCACCGATTCATACAATGGAAACAATTTGAAAGTGTGGTCAAGCCATTAATGAATTATTCATTTAAGTAATGGAAAAATCAATCACGGATGTATTTGTATATAGTAGCAGATTCATGAAAAAAGTTTCCAGAGAAAACAATCTTGAAGTTGCAAAATTTTTCATGCAAGAAAGTAAAGAATTTTTTTGCAAACTGAATATTAGACTATTAGTACAGGTATAAATACTACATTCCACATGGAAAGAATATACCCTTGCAGACATGAAAATGTTTTCATGCTAAACTAATCAAAGAAGTACAAGGTTAGAAAGTCTACCATCGGACAATCGAGACAGTTAGGTAATGTATTTGCTCACCAGTTGTACGGCCACTGGCATAAAGAGAAAGAACGGCCTGAATAGCAACATACATAGCTGGAGTATTGAAGGTCTCAAACATGATCTGAGTCATCTTTTCACGATTAGCCTTCGGATTCAGCGGTGCCTCAGTAAGAAGAACAGGGTGCTCTTCTGGAGCCACACGAAGCTCATTGTAGAAAGTGTGGTGCCAGATCTTCTCCATGTCATCCCAATTGCTGACGATACCGTGCTCAATTGGGTATTTAAGCGTCAAAATACCACGCTTCGATTGAGCCTCATCCCCGACATAAGCATCCTTTTGGCCCATGCCGACCATCACTCCCGTGTGACGAGGACGGCCCACAATGCTAGGAAATACAGCCCTTGGCGCATCGTCTCCAGCGAATCCAGCCTTGGAACGCAGCAAATATTAGAATCACAATCTTCATATATTGCAACAGAAAATGTCAAAGCAAACTATGACTTCTAAGGAACAACAACCGAAATACACTAGAATACTTGAGGCAAATGGCGCATCCGAACCCTGGACACAATTGAAAAAAAAAAAAAAAAAAGAGGAGGAAAAGCTTAAGGTATGAAGTGTTTATGCTGTACCTTAACCATTCCGGTCCCATTGTCGCACACGAGAGGCTGGATATCCTCGCCGTCCGCCATTTCCTATTAACCGATACACAAAGAAAATGATGGCATACTATGATCAAAAATCCTCGCAGTTGCAGCTAGATACATTACGATATAGGCACAGGTAGAGGCGGTATCTAAATCCAATCACAGCTCAGAAAAATCATTTTTCCTTACTAACTCATCGATTTGGAGAATTACATGCTAAAAAGGAAGTGATTTTTTGAAATGGATAGATAATATAGCTTCGACTCTTACAAATTACGATTTCCTTTTTTTCATTTTTGATTCAATGACAAGTTCATAGATAATCTTTCTACCTTAGCAGTTATTAACTCAAATCCATAAGGCTAAAAAAACAAATCGCTATGTCAATTTTAACGCCAGGAATGTGCAATTTAACAATGAAATAATCATAGATCAAACTCGTGCCTTCACACTTCAGCAAGAAATGCTACTTCGAAAAATCGCAATGTTTCAGAAGAAGGGTTGAGATCTGTTACCTAAAGAGCAATGTTTCAGAAGAAGAAGAGCAAAAGTGCGAGGGCGATCGTTGTGGGACGACGATGAGGAAACCCTAGATCTTCAATCTCTAGAACTCTATTTGTGTGTGTGTCTCCTCGCTCCCTCTCTCTTTCTCTCTCTTTCGATGAGTGGTTGGACCCGCGCTTTGCGCGCGCCACTAAAATTAGAAGTTGGCGACCGCGTCTGACGCAGCCCACGACGCAACCGAAACGGTCCGTCTGGCCGGGTCGGGCCGGGTCGGGTCGGATCGGGTCGGGTCGGGTCGGGTCGGGCCGGATCGGGTTAAGTTGGTCCGTGCTATACATTTCTGAAGTGTGCCACGTATCTTACTATCCTTATTCAATGCCCATCTCATTTTTTATGATTAGCTTACGTACGGAATGTCGTATTTTATATATTATAATAAATTAATATATTTTTTACTGTCACATATATTTTTATAGGCAAATACTTTAAAAAATAATTTTTGTTTAAAGAAAGATAGCACCATTTCATTTATTTTTAAAATAAATTTAACTAAAAATATAAAATAACTAGGCTTCGAACTAGAAATCTTTAATAATCAATTCATAAATAATATTTATTTATAAATGAATAGAATTATATTATACACCCAATAAAATATATGAATAGCATTGATTAAATAAATTTGTTATATAAATTAAGTGCATCTATATATATATAAATGCACCGGTCCATTCAAGTCATTTATTTTATCACTGTTTTAATTGAACTCTATAATTATTTTTTTAAAAAAAGAACAACTATAATAGATATTATTTTTTTTTGAGAGAGAGAGAGAGAGAGAAATATAGTATACTATTCATTTTGCTTATTTTAAAATAAATTTAACTGAATCTCAAATATCAAACTTAAATTTTTTACCATTTATACTAGGAACGATCTATGGTCAATAAGCAATAGATATTCTAAAAATAAAATTTTCATATCCAAGCTTTAGCTACTTTATACTTAAATTTAGGTTCAAATTTTGAAATTTTTATAATTGAGCTGTTTAAATATACACATAGATGCATAGTGTAATAAAAAATACTTCTTGTACATCCAAATTCAGAAATTTTGAATTATAGGCGATTTTGAAATAGACCCCTCAATTTATTTTTTGTTGTTGATATTTTTAACATCTTTCTTACACCCCATATCGGCCTTGTTTGGTTGGGGGATAAATAAAGGAGGAATAATCCTCTTTATCCTCCAATTCTTGCCAAGGAAGAAGAAAAAAAAATATAGGAATAAAAATTTAAAATATTCTCAGTTTAACGGATTATTCCAGAATAACCTGTTAATTTCTATTCCACCTCCTCGTGGAATAAGGTTTATACTTAGGGGCAATGAATGTAATTTTTTTTTTTTTTTTTTTAGCTTAACTTCCTATCTGACACTATATTTACTAAATATACTATTTACTAATTATTTACTAATTTTATTTAAAAAAATATGCTATAAAATATAAAAAATTATTTTATATTATGTTTACTAATTTTGTTTACTAATTATTATTTACTAAAATATACTATAAAATATAAAAAATTATTTTATATTTTATTTACTAATTATGTTTACTAATTTTGTTTACTAATTATTATTTACTAAAATATACTATAAAATATAAAATATTATTTTATTTAAGTAAAATATAATTTATTAACTCTCATTTTAATTAATTTATAATAATTAAATTATATATATATATATATATATATATATATATATATATATATATATATATATATATATATATATATATATATATATATATATATAAGGTAAGAATAAAATTGGTATTTTGATAAAAAATTTATCATCTTTTTCTACTATTCTCCACTATTCCATAATTTTAACCAAACATAATTTTTTTTATTCCAGAGAATACCAACTTTTAAACCAAACGCAATTTAATTTTTATACTTGATTATCCCGGAATAACGAATTATCCCAGATATAAAAAAATTTATAGCTCTTAAATTTATACCCGAACCAACATTTTAGAGTGGGATAAATTTCATTCATTATTTTAAAATCATGAATAAAAAAAATTTTATTATTAAATAAATATAGTGTAAAATATACAAATAAAAATAAATATACAAATAATATTTTTTATTTTAATGCAACCTGCCACGTGACACTACAGTTGCACTGCTCAACAGATGAATAGCTGCAATGCTCCATGCGAGCTTGAAGTAATAGTTCGCAGAATCGGTCAAATCAACTTTTGAAGAGTAATGCTCTCATGCGACTAATTTAAATTTAGTGTTTTTTTTTAAAAAAATAATAATAATAATAATTTTTAAACGCTAGAAATTTTTAATAATAATTTATTACCAACTAAAATAAATTATAAAAATAATATTGAAAAACATAAACTATCTAATTACCAAAATTAATAATATTATTAAAAAAAATTTCTTATTTAGTTTTATTACTTACCAAATTAAATAGCGGAAAATTTGATAAGTAGCATAACCTTCGCAATTTCAAAATTGAAATTTAACTTTATTAAAATTTTATATTTAAAATAGTATAAATTAAATTCAAATTTAATTTTAGTTTTAATTTTTAGAAAGAAAACATTATATTTAAATGAGTAATGCATTTCAATTCAAATTGTTAATTCAATATTAAAATAACATAAAAATTCACAAATATTAATCTATTTTAAATTAAAATTTAATTTATAATGTGCTTATAAATCTAATTTTAATTATTTATTTAATTAAAAAAATTTATTTTTAAAATTAAATTCAATTTTTTAATTCAATATTGAGACAATATTAAGTATCTCGTTTGAAAATTAACTTTAAATTATAAAGCAGGGTTTTGGATTATATACTTTTAAAAGCATATAAGCTATACTATATATATATATATATATATATATATATATATAGAGGGACAATCTTAACCTGTGTCTATTAGGTCAATTTGATTTGAAAATTTT